>CATQJL010000316.1:56967956-57157606 GCA_958299035.1 Cylicocyclus nassatus | reverse complement strand
AAGCAGTGGTATCAACGCAGAGTACTCAAGCTTGTAAACGTCTCTTGCCTTGTGAACGTTGGAGGAGGATTGAGGATGGTTCAAAGCTAATCTGTGATTCGATTCGATCTAGGATCAAAATCAAACTCCGTGCAAAGTACGATCGACTCTTGACTGATCTCTGCAAAAATTGTTCATGTAACAGAAATAACATTACCGACCACCGCTCTCAAGGACATGCATATCAGAATGAAGTTACATCGAGGGTCACGGTGATTGGGAACATTCCATTATCTTCCAATGTCATCGAGCTTCTTAGCCTTGGCCCTTCCTTCTCTCCTGCGCAGAATGTCAACTCCGCGACTTGTCGCAAAATAGTAGGAAGCCTGCACAAACTCAGAGACACTCTAAGACTACGCAGCAAATGCAAAGATGGTCCAACAGCAACAGCTCGCGATGCCAACAGCTTACTACCCTCAATTCCTTTCCCGCAGTCGTTCTACAGACAACCTGCTCCCGTCCCTGAGGTAGACATCAAGTTCCGTCTCTTATGTTCTGGTGTTCTCGAAGTTCTAAATAGAGCGAAACATCAACATCAGACTAACCTGACATCTAGACAGTGGCAGGGTTTCAAAGAGATACGTGAACTCGTATCTAACGGTTCGGTGCGATTGTCTGTAAGCGATAAAGGCGGCGAATTCGTAGTAATGCCTCAAGAGTTGGATCGACGAATAACAGCAGCTCATCTGGCGGACACCACCACGTATAGAGTCGTCTCTGCGAAAGAATTTCAATCACAGTATAGAAAGTTGAATGACGCTTGGACCACGATAGCTAAATCTGC
This sequence comes from Cylicocyclus nassatus, assembly GCA_958299035.1. NCBI lineage: Eukaryota > Metazoa > Nematoda > Chromadorea > Rhabditida > Strongylidae > Cylicocyclus > Cylicocyclus nassatus. The sequence continues at coordinate 57,156,783 of CATQJL010000316.1, read as the reverse complement.
GGGACTCGACGATAGGTTCATAAGCAGGTTAAAACTCAGGTCTCCAAGCTGTCTAGTGTTTTATAGCCTTGTTAAGACGCACAAGCTTTCCTTGCGGGACATGAGTTCAATGTCAGCGGACACTTACAAAATTAGACCGATTATTAGTTGCGTAGGCGGTCCCACCGATCGAATTTCGTGGTTCTTGAAGAAAATCGTGAGCCAACTGCTACCCAAAGTACCAACCCATTTATCCAGCTCGCGTGATTTTATAGAAAAGCTTCGAAGCGCCAAGTTTGATTCGAGCAATGTAGTCGAGTCATTCGATGTGACTTCGCTCTACACTAATGTGCAGAACAACCAGGCTTTGCAAGCGCTCTCAGAGATGTTGGATAAATATGCCACTACCATCAATACCTTTGTGCTTGGCAAAAGGCGGACGATGACCCTAGTGAGCGAATGCTTGAAATGTATTATCTTCAGATGGTCTGGGACGTACTACTCCCAGATACGCGGATTGGCTATGGGTCAGAGGCTAGCCCCTGTCCTCGCCATTTGCTTCATGAGTAAAGTCGAGGAACCGGTGCTAGCCCGCATGCCGCTGATGTACTGCCGTTACATCGATGATTGCTGTATATTTACGTCCACACAATCCGAAATGGACAAGTGTTTCGAAATTCTCAACCAGCAGTCGCAGTACATAAAGCTTACACGAGAGATACCGCACGACGGATGGCTCCCCTACCTCAACGCACAGGTCAGATTGTCCAATGGCATTGTTAGCATGAAGTGGTACCGCAAGGAAAGCTCAAAGAACTCCTTATCAATGTAAGATCTGCGCATCCTGCATCTACGAAACGAGCAGTGATCGGGAATATGTTCAAAACAGCCATGCAGATGTGCTCCGGAGAAAGAGAACGATGCGAGTCACGAAGTTTAGCCTCTCAGATTGCTTGCAGCAATGGTTACCACTGTCTACCGCGTATCCAACATCACGCAAATGGTGACCACATTCGTGATAATAAGCTCCCACTGTGCCTGCCATTTATTTCCGATAACATCAGTACGGCTTTTCGAAAGTGCATTATACGCGCACAACTGCAAGACGATGTTGTCTTAGTGAACATCCCAAACGACAATATCAAAAAGCAGTTGGTTCGAAACAGACTTTACGATCGATATTGTATAACAGAAAGATGCGTAGTCTGTCCGTACGGTAGAATAGGTGACTGTGCACAAGCGGGAGTGGTTTATCAATTGAAATGCCTTAGCTGCAATGCTCTCTATATTGGCGAAACTGGAAGATCACTTAGTACTCGCATAAACGAACATCTGGCAGATAAAAGGCGTAAAACCCTGTTACCACCGTTGGGCAGGCATAGGAACGAAGCGCATGGTGGAGCCGATTTCGATATAAAGTGCGAAATCTTAACCTATGAGAAGGAAACCTCGGCTAGAAAGGCGCTGGAAGCATTCTGGATCTCTTCAAAGAATTCAGCAATGAACAATAAGAATGAATGTTTGTCAGTCACCAACGACTTCCTTCCATTCTTATCGATATGCACTCTATAGATCACATGCTATGTGCATTTATAGTATAGTTTAGTCCTTCCGCCAAGACCATCACTTCCGGTGCGGAAACTGACATAGCGGTGTTCTCAACGGTATGTTCATTTTCTGGCGCTGACAATTTTTGCGGTAGGGATGTTGAGCGAAGATCGAGAACTAGCAGGAATGAGGATGGTGCTTGATGGCCTCTTTTCACAGATGACGCTTTGAGCCATTTTCAGGCCTCTGAGGAAGACGAAAGGCGTCGAAACATTAGGCCTTGATTGGAATTAAGGTGTGGTCTTATGCAAGGAAGGCCTACGTCACGATACGCTGGATGGCCCGCCCTGGAATGTTACGAAGGATGTGTACAGAGCCTTTGTGTAACTGAGGACACTATCACCCTTCTTTACATAGCCATTAAACATTCCTCAGCTTCACCTTGGGGCAGACCCAACGTTCTAAGCTTTTTTGGGCACTAATTAGTGACGTTTTTAAGTAGTAAAGTGCGTAGTTGGCCTTGTTCCAGAGCTTTTTCACTGACCTTTTAACTGTCTTAGTTTCCGTGATTCTACTTCACTGACAAATGCTTCTATAGAATTGGAAATACACTGATTTCATTCAAAAATTTCAAAGCTTCTGTAAATGTCCGTATGAAGTTCCTTGTTTAGGCCACATTTAGCTACCTCTCCCCACTACCGCATTTGGAGAACGACTTTTATTGACTTGCAGAATTGCGGGAACCCACCGGTAGAGCGGTGGGTCTCCACAAGCGTGCAATTCGCCAAATACGATACCGCTTTGCTTTGGAGATGAATACCTTGGCTGCGAGTGCTCCACCTAGTCGCCGGTTGGGCATTGCTATACAGAGTGTCATAAAAAGGGCGGCGTGGCCTTATACTACAAGGCCCTCGCCGCCAAAGCTCGCCGCCATAGTCGGCACGCGCGGGGAGCCGGCTTACGGTAGTCCGCACCCACTTTGCACCGGTGCGCTTGAGCTATGAGGCAATCGCGCGAACGCAGCCTCGTCCAACTCCGCCGCGTGGCGACGTCACGCCGTGATGTCGCGATTTTTATCAAAAGTTACATGAAATTACTCAGAAAAAATTGCTCTTTCAGATTTTAACGTCAGGCATCGTCCGCCGCACCGCGATAAGGTGCAAAATTGAGAAAAACTCGTCCATTTTTTCTTTTTTTGAATTGGTTTCATGTTTCTTTTATTTGTGAATAAAAAAATAAGACTGTTCAACTCCGAAACTTTCTCAATTGTTTCAATTTTCTCTGTTCAACTCCAAGAATTTCTCAATTGTTTCAATTTTCTTTCTTTTTTACTCTATTTTCAGTTTTTTGCCATGATGCTGTTACTTGATTGTCATTACAAGCTGTGACCTGTGGCCTAGATTGCAGTTGAGATTAGTAACCCTTCGGCAATGCTGAAATGCGGCCTTAACTTACTAGGACAAATGCCTACGGCCGTAGGAAGACCTCCACAATGCCGAAACATATATTAAGAAGGATCATTATGACTCCTCAGCAACTTACATGTTTCCAAATAACTCCTATTACGCTCCTTATTTTTTCTTTTATTATTCTAGCGAAGGCACTCAGGTAAGTTTGATACAAAAAAGGTTCCAGTCTGTATTTTATGACTTTTTGGGTCCCAGCACAGAATGGAAGGAGTGAAGAGCCCGCGGAAGCTCAGCAGCCGTCGAACACAGGTACTGTCAGAAGCGCGGAGTTATTTTGCGGAGAAAAAGAAGTAAGCAAATATGGCAAACACCCAGTAATGTTTTAAATATCCCAGGTAATCTACTTTTTACTTTTCTCTGTGTGAGTGTATTTCTCAATTTTATACTCATTTTATTTAGAAACACCATTGTCCTACGTATCATGTATCGGCGTCGCACAGCCAATCCAGAAATTTTTGCGTACTTACGCACACACTGCAAACGGAGCGGTGGAAGAAGTGTATTCATTCAGGTCAGAATATTTTGTGGTTTCTTATTCTCAACGATTTTAACTTGTTTTTTTTTTGAGGAGAAAGGCGATCTCTTTCTTAGCGATCCTGCTGGATTAGCGCACGTTTGTGCTCCTTTAGAACGAACCAAAGATAAAGCCGAGCGCATGTCTTATGAAGTGAGGAAATAAATGCGAGCACAATATACATCTAAAAATTGTAATTTTTTTTAGTGTCTGCAGGAAAGAAGACAGCATCCGACTGGAAACCATCTAGGAACGCAAATGTACTGGTTAGCAGTGATTGGAGAGATTGAGACGATGAGCTGAGGTGACACGGACAAGAGAATGAAAGTTCTGGACTACTTCATAACAAAGAAGAAATACGAAACATGACGAAGTTCTTTCTCAAACTCAAAACTTTAATTTTTTAACTGCTCAAAACATTAGTTGCACTTCGCAGGGCAGTACTGGGGAAAAGCACAGCCGCGGATATAGACAACGTGCCAGAATTTCTTCGTAGAAGACCTGACGGCAGCACTTTTCTGCAAGGTCAAAGTTCATCTATGCACATTTACTACGGCCAAGATGTTGTGGTGGTACGTAGAGAATTTATAACGCTTAATAATAACAATTAAGTTGTATTATTGCAGGAAGCAGTACGGAATGGATTGTCCGCATTTATACAGTGCTGGCCAAAATTATAGGTCCACTCTAAAAAATGCCATAACTCACTCTGTTGTGAATGAAATTTTCCAAAATTTGGTACAGACGTGTTTTTACCAGCCTACTATCAGTCTACAAAACGGTTCTCGTTTTCGTTCGATTATTCAAGAAAAAATTAGAAATTTTAAAAAAAGCAGGCTTGAAGGCTGGCCAAAATTATAGGTCCACCTGGAGTTTTTACTGATTAAAGCACTTCTTAGCTCCCGAATTTTTTTAGGTAGGCACACATCCAAAAACGTTAAACAGCTGCATTGGTCAAGCTGTGTCATACCTCCAAAAGGAACTGATTATCTGCTTTTTTGCCTTGAAGATGCACTCACATGTATTCCGCTCCACAAAGCTGCGTTGAGTAAGAAGTTCTGCAGTTTCTCAGCTGGATCGGAAGAAACGGGTTTTCATCTATCTTCTGGATGCTTTTCGACGTGAGCATTGAGGAAAAAATCCGACTTTTTGCTGAAGCAGTGGTATCAACGCAGAGTACTACTGCAATCCTGAGCTCAAATTTCTGCCTTCAAACTTCTTTTACTATGTTCTCAGAAACATTGAGTAAAGTAAAGGCATTGTTTCTATGAAGGGGAGTCTATACCATAGTTACAACTTTCTAGAGATCCTAGCATTCGAGTATAATTACTGAAATCACTCTGCAGAAACTGATTACGACAAGCACCAAAGCTACTTGTGACTCCGACCAAAATTTTCAGAAGAATCATGTGCTAACATACACTACAAGCTGTATCCACTATCTAGTAAATAATTACTGTCAAAAATCTAAGTGAGGTAGCACTTGGAAAGCTATTTTGGATCGCGTAACACCATTACGTTGCACACACAACTCATGTTTCGAAAAGAAGCAAGGCAGCTTTGTGGACACTTGTGAGTATGGCGAACAGCTTTATTCTTGTGTAAAAAATGCTTCTACAATATCTTAAGGTTATAATGACAATGCATAAAGGTTTTAGGGCAGAAACTGAGGCTTACTCTGCCGATTAAGCCGATGTCAGATTTGCTTCAGCAGCAAAAAGTCGGATTTTTTCCTCAATGCTCACGTCAAAAAGCATCCGGAAGATAGATGAAACCCCGTCCCTTCCGATCCAGCTGAGAAACTGCAGAATTTCTTACTCAACGCAGGTTTGTGGAGCGAAATACATGTGAGTGCATCTTCAAGGCAAAAAAGCAGATAATCAGTTCTTTTTGGAGGTATGACACAGCTTGACCAATGCAGCTGTTTAACGTTTTTGGATGTGTGCCTACCTAAAAAAATTCGGGAGCTAAGAAGTGCTTTAATCAGTAAAAACTCCAGGTGGACCTATAATTTTGGCCAGCCTTCAAGCCTGCTTTTTTTTAATTTCTAATTTTTTCTTGAATAATCAAACGAAAACGAGAACCGTTTTGTAGACTGATAGTAGGCTGGTAAAAACACGTCTGTACAAAATTTTGGAAAATTTCATTCACAACAGAGTGAGTTATGGCATTTTTTAGAGTGGACCTATAAATTTGGCCAGCACTGTAGCTGATGGAATCCATCAATTGAACCCCAGAAAAAGCACAAGAGCTGCAAATAACATGAAGCAAGGCCAGCTTTACACAATACACGCAGTGTGTACTGGGGAATTGATGAAAGGTGATAATATGGCAGCGTTTATTATTTAACGTTGAAAACAATATCGATGTTTTCGCAAAAGTGAAGGAGGCGCTCCAGACAGCTAATTTTGATGGCGAGTCGCAGCTGCGAATAGTACTAGACTATGAACTGGTACTAACCCTTTTTTAAATAGCCAGAACTTATTTAAATTCCTTGAGACTGCCATGAATGCTGCTAAAGCGAATTTCCCCCTCAGCTCTGTCGAAGGGTGCGCCTGGCATATATCTCAAGCATGGGTGCGAAAAAGAAATGCGCTGAGGATTACTCGATACTTGAAAGGACGAAGCAAATCTTCGAGGGTGCTCCGATGGTGGCGACCGTCAAGGGCTTGCCGTTTCTCCCCCGTGCATTTGGCACTGGTCCGAGCTTTGAGGGATCTACCCGTAGGAAGAGACCATCCAGCTTCTCAACCATGTCTAAATTTCCTAGCTTATTTCTCGGACACCTGGCTGGAAGGGCCTTTTTCCACCATGTGGTGTAAGCACATGGTCGGGTGCAGCGCACAACAAATCTTGCCGAGAATCATCAGGGGTAATTCTCAAGTGGTGATTGTTTGAGTAATATTTCATTTTTAGGCGACTTCGCAGATTATGTGGTGACAGGAAATATCCTAGATATGTTGAACTCGTATGTGTACTCCAGACATTTACCACCATTGCACTGGTCGGCTTAAGGGCGTTGGATGAGGTGAGCATGCTGGATTGACCCAACATCTGATGCAAAAATTTAGGTCATTGATCACACAAGGCGATTGCGACTGAGGGATAGAGAAAGGCGAAGAAAAGTTACCGCTGCCATGTCAGAATTCGAAGATCTTCGAAGCCGCTCCGTAATTACAGCCGCAGAAGCCGAAGAATATTGCCGTGAGATGGCTCGCTTCACATCCGACAGAGCTATGTAGAATATTACAGAAATGAATATGAAATTGTATTTACTTATTGTTAGATGTATATTTTGAACTTGTATATAAAAGCTTATTTATTTACTTGACGTACTAAGCGTTGCGTTGAAATTTCAAGAGAGGTCATTTCAACATTCCTTTGTTTAATTGCAAATAAAAGAAACATGAAACCAATTTAAAAAAAGAAAAAAATGGACGAGTTTTTCTTAATTTTACACCTTACCCGCGGTGCGGCGGACGATGCCGGGCGTTAAAATCTGAAAGAGCAATTTTTTCTGGGTAATTTCATGTAACTTTTGATAAAAATCGCGACATCACGGCGTGACGTCGCCACGCGGCGGAGTTGGACGAGGCTGCGTTCGCGCGATTGCCTCATAGCTCAAGCGCACCGGTGCAAAGTGGGTGCGGACTATCGTAAGCCGGCTCCCCGCGCGTGCCGACTATGGCGGCGAGCTTTGGCGGCGAGGGCCTTGTAGTATAACGCCCGTTTTCCACAAAAAGATGTGCCTACTATTTGATCTAGTAACTCTTGTAGTAAAGTCTTTCGAGAAGCATTAGGTACCCTTTTGTAAAGCTGGCTTCATCTTAGACATACAGTTGGTGCGAATCAAAAATTCCTTTTTATTACTGTAAGACTATGTAGAAACTTTGAGGAAGGTTTTGCGTATATGAGGTCATATTTCACCCTTAATGAGCCGGAGAAGTCCAAAGCTCCTACACTAGGTTAAACAGAGTTGCTGATTTCGAACATGAAATTCGCGTTTCATCGTAACGCATTTTTCATAAGTTATGCCAGATATACCACAACCATGAATTTCTACTATCCCTCAAAATCTGATTAGGCCATTTGAAAAGCTCTACGTATGCGCAAAATTTCGTGTACTGAAATCAGCATGCTTTAAAACCGCTTGATCGCGGCAGCAACGTGAGTCGTTCGATTAAAGCCCTCTTTCGTCCTCAAGGCGCCGACCTCGCTGCTATTCGTACGTCGTTTGCATGCCATACGCGCATATGCGACAGTGCGCAGTCTTGCTCAACCCTCAGGATGGCGCTAGGTGTGCATATGTGTACCCATGTTGTACCCTTTGATTCAACGAGGTTGGCGGCTGAAGGCAAGCGCTCGCGCCCGCGACGCAGTACGCGTTTCTCGCGAAAGTGCTTTCTGATTATTCCCTTGCCTTAATTAGGTCACGAAGCCCCACCTTCCAGCCTCCAATCCAGTTGAATCAAAGGTTGGAAAAATCGGGCACGCTTTTTATTCACATATTTCTCACAATTTTCATACTTTGTTCTAAATTTCTATGGCGAATACGCACACCAGATTTGGAGCCAAATCGCTAAAAGCTCTTCCATAACGAAGGCGGTCGGTTCTGTGCGACACGACTGCGACCCGCGTGTTTAAGCATCGCTTATCATCAGGGTCGAGCAAGGGTGTGGCACACAAGCGCCGCGACCCCTCCCCCCCCCCCCCCTCCTCCACCCGCATTATAGTTTGCCTTCCGTAGCCATAACATAAAGGCTCTACCAGCATAATTAGGCACATATTCGTAATTATTATGTCAAATAAACACCATGGGCCAAGTTTTAGCAAATTCTGAGGGTTCACAATATTGGACCACCCAGTGTAGTCATCTTCAAACATGATTAGCTATGTTTTGAAAGTAAATTCTAACTTTTTTTATACTCAACACAAAGCAATATTCCCTATCTACCCATACCATGAATCCTGCTTCAAATAACCATCAAACTATGAAATTAGAAGCAAGCCAAAATCTCGCTAATTCCATTTTTCTCTTCCAGTGGCTGCGCTTTCACCAGCTTTCACTCAGAGCAGAAAATGAATCAGGCTCAGATTACCCTTATGAAAACTACAAAACCCAGCCTATCAAACTATATGTATTTTGTTCCCTAGAATTCTTTTTGGAGCAAAATCCCTAAAAAGCTGTGGCCGGCGCACCTTTTTAGGGGTTGCGCCACACCCCATTGACTTACTTACCTTTTAAAGCATTCATATTTCTGTCTTTTTTATATGGTTGCTGCTGCTAAGCCTTCTTCACCACGTATCAGAAATTTCACCCAAAATTGTTTTCCTTAGGAAAATAGTCGTTTTTCCTTAGCAAAGCAAATGAAAAGCACGGCGAAAATCTTGATTACGGTAATATGCTAAGTCTGCGCTACTACGTGACGCGAGAGAAGGCGGCAAGAACAAGTATATTCGATAGTCTGATCCTCGTAACTTTCAAAAAAGTGATTTACTGACTGGTCTTCTCTAGTCTGAGAAATTGAAAACGAAATGTGGGATAAACGAGATTTTGGCTTGCTCATAATTCCTGAGTTTGAAGGTTATTTGAAGTGAGATTTCTCGACCAGAGAAATAGTGGTACTTTGTAATGAGTGCAAAAAGAAGTAGTTTACTGACTTTTAGAACAAAGTTACCATGTTCGAAAATGACGACCTCACTTGAGTTTCCCAATATTTAGACACCTCAAAATTCGCTTAAACTTGGCCCACAGGGGTTACTTGACATGCTAATCACGAAAATGATGCTCTTATTTAAGGATTCTTTTAATGTGCTTACTGTGCGTGTACGACGGTAAGCCAAAACATCAGTGCTGGTATCTTGCACAATGGGCCTATTTATTTATTTATGTATTTATTTTTATTTATTTATTATATGCACTCAAGGTGCGCCACTGAAAAACAAGAAGAACGCAGAAACACAAACATAAAGTCTAGCCAGTAACACAAATTGGGTAGAACTCGCTGCCTGCTGACCAGACTTCTACAGTTGATAAAAATGGTGTTCAAAGAAGGCCAAGGCAAAAGGAATCACGTAAGACAGTAGTATAGTAGCATCGTTTCGTCACTAAGGCACAGGAGCGCCAGTGATTTATTAGCAACAATATTACTCAATGCAGCCTGTTAGATACTCTACCAGCTTGAAAAAATTCTATTTTTTCACGAATAGCTTTGACCTTAGGCATTCAAGAATGTTGTAGTTAGCCGTAGTGCCCAAAATAACGGAGCATGATGTGTTACCATGGTGGATTACCAACAACATGGATTCATCACTTTCGAGTGGTCCGCATTGGAGGTGGTACCTAGGCGATATGACTAGACCACGCGTACCTAGGCCTCCATTATACTACCTACCGCCTCCACTTCCCTCCGTGCTTGAGCAACATGAGCAAATATGAATGCGCGATCAAAGCTTAAAACAGCACAGACCTGTTTGGATGTAAGATTTCGATTGGCCGAGTAATTCACTTGGATAACTTTACGTGCACTGATTAGTTGAGAAAAAGGAACTAAATATCAGCTTTCGTGAGAGAAGCATGGTCAGCTGGTGTAAACAATAGAAAAAAAATTAGTAGTGTGACCAGCCAGCTCATCATTTCAGCACATAAAAATCTGAGTCACTTCAAAAATTGTATGAGAATCAAGAACATCTTTGATAGATGCCAGATAATCAGCTGTATCAAACAATGAGTCATCATTCATCCGATGTAAGCCATGAGACGAAGTAAGCCATAAAATCCATAAAACTGCAATGTAGTTGAACAATATAGAAAACACCTGAATTGATCATTCCGAGAATCAACACAAATATGAATGAGAATCGCCTTCTATAGTTTTTGTCAGGTCAAAACTTTGTAACGCTTTTTTAAAAGTCGAGCTATTTTTGGCTGATAGCAATTTTGAAGGCAATCGTCTAAACCAGCGTGCACAACGATAGAACAGAAAGTTGAAAAGTCCCGAATAACAGCATTTGTCAAGTCTGGGGTAATGGAGATTGAAGCCTCCCACTCTGCTACTTACTGGTCTAAACACCCAAAAGTCACTAGCCGGGAGGTCAATTTCTTTACGCAGTACGCCAAAGCAAAATGTTAAATCAGCAATAATTCGTCGCTGTTTCAGAGATTTTAACTTAGTGAACTCAAGTCGTTTATCGTAATCAGGAATAGATGTTAATTTTTTAGAACATAACATTCGAGAAAAGACCATTCGAGTGAAAGTGTGCTGAACTTTTTCAAGCTTGATGATTTCTTTTTTTCAACATGGATTCCATACTTAGGAGCAATACTCAAGATGTGGAAGCACGCAAGTTTTATATAGTCGTATAAGCACAACGGGATCACTTGAATGGATACATCGAAAGATTGCGAATAGAGTAGAGTAAGCTTTCTTGACGACGTAATCAATATGTGAAGTAAAATTTAACCGGTAATCAACAAAAACTCCCAAGTCTTCAACTAAGGAAGTCGAAAGCAAAACAGATCCATTTACTACGTATTCACATGAGGTGATTTTGCCCAGATGTAAATAGGAACACTTGTCAGAATTTAGAGAAAGGCCATTAATTACTGCCCATCTATTTAATTTGTCTAAGGCAGACTGCAGAGAATTGTGCACTCTATGGATATCATTTTCATTATAGGAAGCGCATAATTTGATATCATCGGCATAGATTTGTACACTGATTCCATTTACATTGAGTAGGTCAGGTAGCTCCATGGTGAATATAAGGAACAGTAGGGGGGAAAGCACACCACCCTGGGGAACCCCACTAGTGCACTTATACTCACCAGAAAACGATTGACCCACTCTAACAGTCATAACCCTGTTTTGGAGATATGACCTAAACCAGCACAGAAGGTTTCCAGAAATTCCAAATCTTTGCAGCTTTGATATAAGAATATCATGCGGAATTCTATCAAATGCTTTGGAAAGATCAACGTAGATAACATCGATTGACTTTCCGGAATTAATAGCCTTTCTCCAATCGAAAATGCTCTTGACAAGGTTTGTAGTAGTAGAGATAAAGCTGTTCGAGATAAAGCCATGTAGTTGAGGTGGAATTATATAATGCTTTTTGATCCAGAAAATTAGCTTATTCCTTATTATCTTCTCCATCACTTTTATTGGGGTTGGAGTAAGGCTTATGAGACGAAAATCAGACACTTTAGTGGCACTGCCAATTTTTGGAATAGGCGTAACCATGGCTTTTTTCCAGAGAGAAGGTACCTCACAGAGGTACATGGAGAGATTGAATATATCTGCAAGAGGCCGAGAAAGAACTTCAGCGCATTTTTTGTAAATAATCGGTGGGATGCCGTCGTACGGTTCCGTGCAAGAGAACTTGAGAGATTTCAAAATGATCCGGACATCAGACTCATAAAAGTGTACAAAACTAAGAGTATGTTGGGCATCAGATAGGATAGGTAACGGACTAACAGAACAGCATTTGGTAAATACACTTGCAAAATATTTCCCCAACGCTTCTGCTCTCTCGCTACCATCGACACAGTGCTTTCCAGATGCATCCAGAAGAATGGAAGAGCTTCGATTTTTTTGCATTCTGTTACGTACGTATTCAAAGAGACTCCTAACATTAACTTTAAAAGACAGTCGCCTTTCATAATTGGCCAGAAATTTTTTCAGATGAAAATCTAAATCGGAACAAACTTTTTCATACAGCGAACTTGACAAAGGGTTCTGTAAAGTTTGAAATAGATTTCGCTTCTGGTCTAGTAGCGCATTGATTTGGCCTGGGTAACGGAAACCCGTAGAATTCTTGGAAAATCTCAAGCGACCAAATCTGCTGAGCCCTTCATAGACTCTAGCACAGGATCTGTGATAACTTCGTCTACGGACTGATGATTCTCAAATAAAAAGTTCCAGTTTACGTCATAAAAGAAACTATTTAGGCCAGCATAATCAAATTCCGAAAAATCGGGAGTAGGATAGAATATCTCCGAAAAGCAACTGCTTTTAACATGAAATTCAATGATGTTGTGGTCTGAAGTAGCGAGAGGAGGAAGCATTCTGACAATTCGTATATCAGTTGAGGAAAAAATTAGGTCGTCAACAAGATGGCTACCACGGGTAGGTTCACGCACATATTGTGTATAGCCATAATTGGCAAAAAATTCCATCAAATGTTTACAATTTTGATCCAAGAAAATGAGGTGATTCCAATCAATGTGGAGGTTGAAATCGCCCAAAATAACTATATCTTTGGTCTTTAAAGATGTTAGATCTAGAACAACTTTTATGAGCTGTTCGTCATCAGATCTCATACTATTGGGTGGGCGATATATAGTGATGAACTCAACAAAGCTGGGGCTAGGCAGGCACAGTAATTCGACTGAAATTAGATCGATATTGGAGACGGTATGTTGATGCACATTTCGGACGGCTATGTCGCCTTTGATGATGCAGCAAACGCCTCCGCCGATTCTGTTAGGACGATCATTACGGTAAATCACATATGGCAGATTAGAAATGAATTCGGAATCAAGAATTTTTGGGGACAGCCAAGTTTCGGTTATGAATACAATGTCAGGTTTACGAAAGCAAAGAAAATGGTGTAAGTGATTTATCTTATTGACTAAGCTACGAGAATTAAAAAGGTAACACTTCAAATATTCAGTCGCACCATGCAAATTTAGTGGTTTACCGAATTTTTTTGAGGAAGCTCAGATCTGCGCTTGAGCTGGCATCTAACAACCCACTCACGAACTGGACAACCTTTGTTGCGCTCTCTTGCCTGCTGGCGAGCTCGAATTCCATCCTCCGCTGTTCTTCGGTCATACTTTTGCGTATGAAGATGTTTTTCAATTTAGAAGAGCGGAGGAGGTAAGCCTTAGAGAGCGCTAACCTCCAATAATACCTCGACGGCAAGACAACCTTCACTAAACGCGGGCTGTTTCCATTCGGTTTACCAATACGGTAAGCTTCGGAAGGGCAACAATCTATACTGAGTACGTCAAAAATATCGTCCACCTTTTTGTTCAGATCTGAGGCCCGTTCACTTGCATGAAGACCTTCAGCAGGTTCGGCCACACCACCGATGATAATCGTTCGTGAGCGTTTTTCGCTCACAACAGCACTGTGTACCTCCTGCTCTATTTTACCAGAGAGCACACAAAGCATCTTATCGATTACTGGATCTGTGTTCCTTTCCTTGATGGAAAGGATCAGATCCGTTACGCTCATATTCGCGTAGTCATCATCGGCGGTGTTGGGGTTTTGAGAAATTACTGACTGCGCCGCATTTTTACGACCACGAGCTTTGGTAGGCATTGTGTCGATCAGATAAAATGAACCCACAACCACACGCTGTGAAGTCGAATGAATGATTGGCCTATCAAACAATGTCCACTGACATCATGTCGCTAATATCATTATCACCTCGATAGCAAGCCCGCCCCTTTTCCTGACCCCTCTATAACCCCCAGGTGTGGCGTGCCACACCTCACGCTTGACCCTGCTTATCATTGGAGTTCGTACGACCTTGCATGTCTCGCATGCGTAAGGGTCTTGTATTAGCTTTTACTTGTGCTTGAAAACGAGTCATTCCACTTTCCGTTAATGGTAGATTCAAAAAAAAGCTTGCCACAACCTTCAGTCACATATTTTTTTCACACTCTGCACTATGCGGTTTGCACGTCAGTCGTGCAGCAGCTTGTTAAGGGGGTTTTCAGAGGGTAAGTGCATATGGACGTGTAATTACGATACCCTCTTCGCTTATTTTCTCAAGACGATCCAGCTTGACACCTTGCCACCCTCGTGCAGGTCCCTACTTACAACATGAAAGCTTTTAATCCTATAAACAAATATTTCTTTCCAGAATACCTACACTTTACAAGCATAGGACTTTCTTTTGTATCATTTCGCTGTCTGTTCGCTCTTTTCGTGGCACTCATGTTAAATAATATTCTTTCAACTAGCTTTTTAAGAATGATTCGACATAAACTATTTTGACGGTCGTATAGCTTCGCAAAATATCGAGAATGCAGCTTTGCAATGATACAAAAAAATCGATGTTTTCGCGAACGGCCTTATCTTCGTTGAAGCTATCCCAGAATTAGGACTAAAACGATACTCAGACTTAGTTATTACTCTTCAGACAACATTATAGGGTAATCGTAGCCACCACTGGTAGCAAAAGATGGAAATGCGCACGATAAAATTTCAGATGTATGTGTAGATGAAGTATTCAAAAGCAGCCAAAACTGGTGCTTACCTAAAAGTCAAGCGATGTGGATTGCTTTATGTATTGATTGATCAAGTTCAGAATTCTGCCCAATAACATCTTTAAACAAAGTTGCACCTAATACGTACATTTTAAATCAACACAAGTAATGAGCATAGCCGTTTTCATCTATGCCCAGGCTAACCGCACCACAATGGGCATCCTGCTCACGTCGTTACTTCTCGTCACTCTACCCAGTGTTGGCGTTGGGCTTTTTCGACTCACGGGCCTTTTGGTTTTCGGAGTGCTTGGTCCTTTTTACACGTTTGGACTTGTGGCGTAGGGTTCGTCATTTATGTCAACAAGACATTTTAGACACGCTTATTTTCAGGTTGCTGCAGTAGCGTAGTGTACAGGGCCCGGCACAGATCGTCTGGAAGCGGGCTGGACTTCGTTTTTGAAGCAAACAGCAAAGGGGATATCGTTTTTAACTAGTGGCGGCCGAGCACCAAGAATAAGCGCCATTTAGTCGAACACAAGCTTTTCGGACAGGTTATCACACGAGTGACATGCTCTATCGTGTATGGCAAAAATTGCGCGCGATTTGAAAGCAAGGCTAAAATAAACAAATTGCTTGTTTACAGCGCACACAAAAGCATATGACACCGAAATTGAACTGTATGCATAAAAAATTATTTGCGAAAGTATTATGTAAAAAGATTTGAAAACTTATGTGAAGTAATACCTTTTCCAAAATTAGCTCGTCTCCAGACGGCCACCAGACGATCTGAGATCGTCTGGAGCATATATTTTCGTCACTTCACATAAGTTTCGGATCTTTTTAGCATGGACGGATTCCCCAGTCAAAAATCTATCCCCGAGCATGAAAACATTTTCATATAATTGCCTTTCCTTTGTTTTTTGCCATCATTTGTTCACGCTTTGTTAAATATCGCGCTCTAATGCCAAAGTCTTGTGCATGCGTAGTACTCAGCTCCAATTTGGATTTTCACTCTTATCTTACGTCTTTTCTTTCAGACTAGTAAACCTTTCTTGTTTTTATCTTCTCCTAAGCAGGTAGGTCAAAAGGGACTTCGTAAAACTTCCGAAAGTCAGGGGAGACTTCGTTTTCAGAAACCCTAGAAACCGACTCGTGCCGGGCTCTGGTAGTGTATGTTGCGGTTAATCGAGATATGCGCTCACTGATCAAAAAAATTTTCTTACAAAGAGATTTCTCTGGACGAATATCTACGATGAGGCTAGGAACCATAAGCCTGTCAAACGCAAATCAACGCATGGGGAGATGTTCATCCGCAGACATAGGGACAGTAAGGAGTGCGTCACCGTTCACTTGTTGATCAACTGTGACTAAGACGATATACGCTCACCAACTTGATAATAATAGATTAAAATAAAGTGTTTCACATACGTTAAACATAGCGTCCAGGCAAATTTGGACCTATGAAGATTTTACGTGGAACGTAATTTTGGGGCCCTAACTAGTGTGTCTTAGTGAGGTCCCAAAATTACTGTCCACTTGAGACCCCCACATGTCCAGATTTGCCTGAACGCGCCTTTAAGGAACATCCAATGGTAGATATAGAAGAACCAACTGTGACTCTCCTAGCACCATTTGGAACAAATTGTATTATAGAAGGGATACATCAGCCATCAATCATGAGAAGTAGGCAGTCACAGTCATCAATGAGTTGTAGTGCTGTAAGCATTCGTCCAACAAATGTCCTCATGTGCAAAGAAAAGAGTATTTGATTATCGTTGATTTTTGACTGCTGAAAAGAATCGCAAGCCGATAGTTCAAAAAGATTATTGCAGTGCTCGACACACACACTTCGGAAAAAAGTCGAAGGACTGGAAGTAATTTCCAGAAGCTGTTAGCAACTTGCTAACTATTGATGGCTTTCATTGGAACAAATCACATATAAATCTACAAGCGGTATCAAAGAAGTGCGATAACTTTGAAGTCTGCAAATAATGCTCGAATTTCCAACTCAAGAGGGAGGTCATTGCTAACTGCGCCAGTGCGGTGCACCAAATGCGGTAGTACCCTGTTACCCATAAGGTTAATGTAAGAAAATTGAGAAATGCAGCGCAGTAAACCACACATCTCGATTCTAATTAGTAAGCAGGGTACGGTCCGATACGGCAAAGTAAGACCGACAAGAGGGCCTGTATTTGCACCAGCTTCACTACACCTTGAGTTTGAACCCGAAATCGAAGGGGTTCCTGACGCCCAAAAACTTGAAAGACCTTTATATCTTCGTTCAAGAAAAACTTACCAAATCTTTCGCTCGCTCACGCATTTAGACTACTTCAGATTAAACATACATAAGGTAGCTATGTTATTCATACATATTGATACTTTATTCATAAATCGAGAAAACGGGGATTTACACTCTTACCGAAATGATGCTGTGCTGTTCCCACATGAATAAAAAAACTACGCCTTTAGAGGATTGGCTAAATAAGGAGGCGACTGCGGGTTTTCCATCCCTCCTTTTCTTTCTGAATGCGCTGAATTAGAGACTATCTGATTCCTCATAGTTGTTGACAAAGTTGTTGTTAAACCGTTGTTCCTCGAAGTTGTTAACAAAGTTGTTAACAGTTTTCCTGTCCATAGGTATTCCTATTATCCTTCACTATAAACATACAGTATGCTCCAATCGGAATCAGGCCGAACCGTCAGCGTAAATTTGCGCGCTCGCAGCGCTGCGGTCTGCGCTGCATATGCGCGCTGTCGGAGAGAGGAAAAGGACTGAAGAGAGAACAGAGAAGCAGGCCGTGGCGTTACCGCGAAACCCTACCGACGCCGACTCCCGCCATGCCAATTTTGGCTTGGTTGGGATTGAGACAGACTGTATTGAACTGGAGCGAGAAGTTGTGCAGTCACACATCTATGCGGGAGCGCTACCGTATGCCGCAGCGTGCAGGGACCATGCTGCGCGCAACATGAAGGGCCTTGTTTTTGTTATTGTATCTCGTCATTTTCCGTTTTTATAGTAGCGCACTGTCTTTTTTGTGTCTATGCTCATACACGATCTCTCTTGTTTTCGATTACGACTTTGTTCCTTGCAAAGGAAGGAAGCATCAAGCCTTTGTTATTTTTTAAAATTTATTTTGTGTGCTTGTAAGTATTTCACATCATAATGGCATTTTCATCTATCCAAGCCCTCTTCGAATGGTCGTCTGCTTCGATGTCATCATTCATTATATCGGCTCGTTTATCAGCAAATGCGATCGTTTATGTTTAGGTTTGAAAAGACGGCGCCAACGAGCTGTTATCACACTTTCGCACTGGGACTTCGCTTCCATATCATTTGTTCATCTTCTGTACGGTACGTGTTATATGTTCTTCAAAAGATTCTGTTGTTTTTCACTTTTCTCTTTCCAAAAGTGTGTACTTTTTCTTTCACATTTACCGCATAACAGTAATAGCAGTAGTGGCGAACACTCCTTGCTGCTGAATAGTGGTACCATCGAAGACACGCCTACAACTAACTTGTACACGTTAGAATACTTTATGATCAGAACTTGAAAAAGTAAGTGTTGTTTTTTGATGTATTTTCACTGTTATAAACAGTCGTATTTCTTCCTGTTGAATATTATCATGCATGACAGGCTACAATGCACATACAAAAACGTTAGTCAGTTCTTCCAAGTCGGGGTCACCCTCTGGTTCTTCCAAATCAAGGTCACTCTCTAGTTCCTCCAGCTCAAAGTTATCGATATCGCTGTTGTATAAGCTCGTTCCATAAGTTCGTAGCGTTTTCATTTTCGTCCTCATATCTTTAGGGAGCGGTTGATTTGCGGCAAGATGCGTATATTATTTGGAAGGGCTGACTTGCGCTTTGAAATACGCCTACTGATTCCGGTGGAAAACTGATTCACTCGAATTTCGCAGCTTCTAAAGACGGAAATCTTGAGAGGCAAAAAGAAGCAATTTCGACATTTGTGCATTTTTCTTTATGAAAAGAGGCGCTTTTGCACAGATTTTTGTGTCGATTATGGAACATGGCCTCGCACATCAGTATGAAACATGCTACAAAGACTAGGGGCTGAGCAGGGTGTTCCTGAACAAGACTTTTCGGGGACGCGCAAACGTCCTGCGCTGAAAATTGCTGTACAGGTAGGCGATGGTCAACCATACCTCAAGCAATCCAACTGCACCGTCTAAACCAGGTCCTACCGCAGAAAAAGCCTAACAGACAGATTCAGTGAGTTTTTCTGCATGACGAAATATGGCGTCATACGGCAAACGTCGTCAAACCTCTCCTGCGCGATTTGACTGAAAGATAGTTCAGTACCCAAGTACTCTGCAAACCTCGCTCTATCAGATTATCATTTGCTCCGCTCTCTTTCAAACCTCATGAATGATCATGTCCCGATTTTAGTAAGCAGTTTGAGCGCTGGTTAGATGACTTTCTTGGGACCCGGCGCTGCCGTTTGAAAAATTGAGGTTGAGGAGCTAACAAGAGTGTGCCAAAAGGTCGTGCGCTACGACGAGGAACATAATTTTGATTGATTCTTCCGTAAATTGATGATTTTGTTGATTTATAAAAACGCTACGAACTTATGGAACGACGTAATATTTCGAGGCATTATCATCGGAGATCTCGTCGGCGAGGCTGTCGTCGTGCTGTTTATGTCGCGCGACAAATTCCTGCTTACGAGCGTCACGGAATCATAACTGTCAAAGATGAAGGCACATTGGGCCATCCATTCCACTGCACCTGTTTTGACTTTACCGTGTTTGGTGAGATCTGCTATTATTTGTCCCCCATAACTCTATGGGGTTAAAAAAGCAGTGGAATGGAGGCAGTCTTATTAAATTGATGCCCAATTTACTGCACCTACAATCATCTGTTAACTGCGTACTCGCGGACAGCGCTCAAACCACCTTTCGAAGCTATGAAGACTTAAAACTAAAGAGAAAACGAAGAACAAAGAACAAGAGGACAAGAAAACATTTACTGTTCCGATGTAAAAGTGAACGAAAAAACACCTCTGGCAAAAGATTGGATTTTGTGCTCTTATCGCCTACTTCTATTTCTTTTGCTACCAGATAATCATTCATGCATTTTGTGGTGGAGCGGGCCGCGGGGAATTTGAGCACCTATTTGCTGTGATATGAAGCCTATCCATGATTAGTGTTACGCGCCTCCCTCTTGCCCACTCTAGCATATGCGGTATTGAATTCTCCAGCGACTGCTGAAAGAGTTGATGATCCATATCTTGGTGGTAATCATCTTCTTTGTCCCTTTTGCCATAAAAAACCAGTTTGGTGCAACCTGGTAGAGTATACCGTTGTCAGCCTAGCTCCAATAACTATGGCCCTTCGGCTCTTGTTTATTTCGGTACTTCTCCCTTAGGAGTACTTATCAAACATCTTTTTGAACCAAAGCGTGGAATATTGTTATCATTTCAACAATTTTTTTTTCAACAATCCCTGCAAAAATCCATGTTTCGTCCATATATATAAGGCAATCTCACGACTTCTCGCTTCGCTGATGTCGGACAAGTACTTCGAACGCTTTGCGACTAATCGATCGCTCAAATACAAATTTTTGCACTTTGTGTTTATTTTTTAGGAGAAAACAAGTGCTCTAACAAGCACAACAAGGTGGCTCGCGAGAACCAAAATTTGTGACCATAGTTGGCAGTGCAGGTTAGTAATGGTGACGTCTTCTTCGTTTTTGATTTCTCATGTATTGCTTTTTTCGCAATTTCGCCCCTCTCTTCTTTGTATTTGTTGAGTGTAATTAGACACCTCTGTTTTCTGCTTACAGCACTCTTGGTGCTTGTTTCTGATAGATGATGCAAATTTTGCGGCGTTCAATTGAACGTGCTCACAGAAACACCGCAAGCCAGTGCCGTTGGATCTCTAGGTCTATTAAAAATTGCATGGGCACATGTACCCCTCATCGCAACTTTTGATTTTTCGAAAAATTCTCCAACACGGCTAATGACACCTTCCGCTTGCGGACTGAGTTTTTGTAGCGTTGTCTGATGTTGCGTGTCCTTGAGCCTTCTATTGAGTAAATGAGGTCAGTATAGCGACGCTCGCAAGTAGTATCTTTTCTTCGTGTGTCACATGATCTTGATCACACGTGATCTTGGTAACCCGTGAATCGGTTTTCCTCTTTTTCTGGTTAGCTGTCATTTCATATAGGATAGAACTGTGTATAGTAGAAAAGCAAACAGGATCGTGCCAGTTTTTGGTAGCAAAGTCTGCAACAACCAAGCAGTACACCAGTGGGGAATCTTTCAAAGTTCCCACATTACAGCACTTGCATTGGCGAGCATTGGTTACGAATACGAATCGAAGTAATATGTTGATGGACTGAACTACTAGTAAGTTTGAAAATTGGGCAACAAAAAAGTAATGGTCAAAAAGCTTCTCAAAAAACCTGCTGAAATCCCTACCACTGTTTCGGGAAGATACGAAATCTGCTGAACCTCGGTCAGATTGAGAAGGCACTCAGTTGTTAAACTAAAATTGAGTGTCCGCTTAGGAAAGTGATGATGTAGGAAAACCGAGGAAAGCATGAGTCTGAACAATTATGCAACATAGCCCTCTAGCGGTCTCGATTATGTTTGGAGACCCGTATATCAGCAAGAAATTGTTGCTACAATATCGAGTTCGGCAACGATTACACAGTGTCAAAAAAACGTCACAAAACACACAAGTTGCTTGGAAGTGAAAATCTAGTTTGTAACATACCTTTCTGACATAAGTCATTTCCTGAGATGTGGCTGATGAGAATTTCTGGAATGATTTGTATCTTTGGAAGGACTAAATTAGCACTGTGTACTTATCCGCATACAGCAGCGATGTTGATGTACGCAAAAGTGATGTATCGCCTCTCACCTCCAGACAAAACTCCCATCATCTCACCCCCGAGGCTCATGATTAGGGTAGGGAGGGATAAATAAAGGAAAAAAATCAAAGTAGTAAGAAAATAGGGGCATACCATTTCAGAGCGGAGAAGCGCAGCAGTGGCTTTGATGTGTGTGACGCGAGGGATGCCTGAAACACTTATAGCATGTTATGGACTTAATAGAATAATGCGAAAGCCTACAAAAAAACTTACCTGCAGCTTCGGCGCGGAGGAAGAGCACCAGTCATTTTCACGGTGTTTAGAAGAGTCAATTTAAAATACATCTTTTTGAAAAACTTAAACCTCCATTATGTCTTCCAATCGCGCGCTTATACTTGAGTGATCTTAGAAAATCCTAAAGTAGAGTTTCAAACAGAGAAAGAAATTCAAAAGCAGGACTGAGAATAAGCTGAGAAAGAAGCAGGAAGGGTAACAAAAACAAGGCCCTTCATGTTGCGCGCAGCATGGTCCCTGCACGCCGAGGCATACGGTAGCGTTTGCGCGAAGGTGTGTGACTGCACTACGCGGCGCTGGCCCCTTTAGATGCATCGTACAACTTATCGCTCCAGTTCAATACAGTCTGTCTCAAACCCAACCAAGCCAAAATTGGCATAACGGGAGTCCACGTCGGTAGGGTTTCGCGGTCACACAACGGCCTGCTTCTCTGTTCTCTCTTCAGTCCCCGCCTCAACTAGGTCACGAAGCCCCGCCTTCTCGAAGCCAAGCAGTTGAATCAAATGGTAAGTGAGATGTCTGAATGTAAGATGACTGCATGTTTGAAATGTTGTACGATTGCTTTCGCTATTTGCCCCTAAAATGTCTCATTGACTTCCGCACCTCTGCGGGCACACCTCGAGTTTGTCAAGAACTGATTCGGTATACGCTCATTAGGAGTGTTTTGTTGGTTTTGAGAGCAAATCGGTGGTTGTGGAGATGGTGATGAATATTTGCGGTCTACCAAACAAATGCTCTATTGGCGGAGCACTATACACATGAAAATAGCTTCATGACTAGGGAAGCATTTGGCTAGCATAAAGGAAAATCTACTATTTCCTCTAAGCAAGCATAAAATTTGAGCAGCCATGAATCTGGCGTTGAAGGGAGTTCAACCAGAGGTGTACGAGTTATTTACGAAGTTCATCAGAGGACGCCAATGTCCAAGTCCCGCCTGATGCCTTTCTTACACTGAGAAAAAGGCTCGAATTGGCTCGCGCTGGACGACTTGTCGATTTTCTTAACGTGTTTCAACACGTCTTTCCAGGACGCCTTCTTGGGGTGTTCAACCCTGCGGCCAAAGCTAGAGTAAAGCGGGAGAGCTTATCTGCGTTCCTTTTATGAGGGCTTCGGAAAACGGAGTTGCTGGGGTTGCGCAATTTGCGGCCGTGTAGGGTTATACAAGGTCTGATGGCTCGCAATGCGCAAAAATCCCAAAACCCAAATCATGGTGAGACACCCCCTAAGCGCTCTTACAACTAGCATTTGACAGATTTGGCATGAAAACGCTGAGGGAGGCAAACTATTTCTAATTCAAATATGTCTACAAAAAGTTTCCTGGCATGACAGTGATCTTTTTTCATTAGCATGTATGAGTAATACCTTGGTCCAATAACAGCTCAAAGCACTAGCTTGGTAAATTCTTCAAAACCATGAGAATCATGATTCTACCGTGATAGAGGATTGAATTCATTAGTGCGATAGGCGGAGATATTTCTATGACCCCCTTCACTTTAGGGCCGGCATCTGGCTGACCCCTCTCACCTGAGGTTGAGACTAGAATCAAGGCATAACGGCAGAATCAAGTAGCTGCTACAACGGCACTTTTTGTTTGGAAAAGAAACGCCAGCTGCTCTTCTCTTTAGACATCAAGACTACAAGAGAGTATCGAAGCAACAGCGTTTTGTTGAAAAAACGCATGTTGAGACCTTCTGCGCACTCAAAGAGGCGTTGAAACATAATCAAAAATTAAAAGATGTCTGATCCTTTGAATAAATAACATTGTATCAATGAATACACACTGTTGCAAGAAAGAGTTGAGCAAGAGTAGAAAATCTGGACTAGCTACTGATGGATGCATGTTTACTGCCAAGAATCGTGCCATGTCTCCCTTCACTAGAGAGAGTAAGAACAAATGAGAGCAGTTAGATTACTCGTTTCTCAAGCTTTCGCATCAAATATGAAAGTTCGAAGAAGACCTTCTTGGTTTGAAAAGATAATAACTCAGAAATGGCTGATATTGTCGCTAGATAAAACTGCTCGTATCTCGCTTTATAGAAGAGATAGGAAAAAAGAGGCGGTCTATGTTGATTCCTCGTGTTCTTAGCTATCGACTGGTATACAAAGTGTTGGTGCACAAAGATTTCCCAGTCTAAAAAAGTCTTGCTTCGGCTATTCATAGAAAGCAAGAGCGAGGTGGAGCAAGTTAATACTAAATATCTCCACCTCATTTTTGAAAAGCCAGAGTTTTTTTTCACCCAACAACCTATATACCTTTAAAAAGCTCACAAAACAGAGACTCGAAGTAGACTGTCTCTTTTTCTCTAGCTCCCCTCTACTCAGAGATACATGGCATTTTATCTAAAAACACGCGTGTTTTTGTAAAGAAATTTTTATGCAAAGAGTGATTGAAAATGCCCATTTGTATAATCCTATTGCAGAGCAAGACTTCACCAGTAAACGTATATCGTCTCTTTTTTCTAGCTCTCCTCTTTCTTCCAAAAATGGACTCAAAATGATTGCATAAAATCAGCTGGTGCTGAAACTATATATGATTTTCTATTTCTGAATTCACAGGAGAGCTGAAAAAAAAAAGACGGTCTACGTCGATTCTGTATGCTCCAAGCTTTCGAATGGTATGTCGACTGATGAAACATAAAGCTTTCCTGAGTCAAAAAAGTCTCTGTTGGATGATCTTCCAAAGTCTAAGCATTAAGAGAATCTTCATATTACACCTCTGTACCACTTATCCTCCTTTTCACTCAAGGACCGGGCATACTTCACGCGATTTTAGTCGCGACGCGATTTGGCGGCCCTCCAACTATCTATAACTCGTTGTCAGCACATTTTAAATGTACAGAAGATAGGGCATTTCATCAATCCACGTAAGTTATACTCACTATGCATGTGCAGTTTGCTAGTGTTTATGTGAAGGCTTCTGGCGAATTGCCAAATCGCGTCGCGACTGAAATCGCATGAAGTATGCCCGGCCCTTCACGCTTCCGTTAGACATGTAAGCTTGCGTCAGCATTCATCTCAGGCCCAGTTAGCCCTTCACTTTTCTAGGTCAGAAATAGCCAAAACCCCCTTCACCTGGAGGGGACCTTGCTCCCCCTATCGCACCTATGATTGGATTACTCTCGTTCATTGCAGCTAAATAAGTTGTTTTCTGCACCACAAAGAACGCAGATGATATATGTTTGGCAGCTCAATGAAAACTATGAATAGCAGTCACGTTCACACCTCCGACAACAACATCTTCAAATAATGTGTTCGACCTGAATAAACCTTGAACTTACACCTGCATAAGCCCACTTTCATGAACGAAAGAACATACAGAAAAACTCTCACTAGTCATTCCATATCATGCAACTTCATGAAATTTTGGTTGGTTATGGCACAAAAACGTTCAACTTCTCTCATGCAGGAAACAATCTAAGTGCTGGCTTGCAAGACGCTGGCGCATTGCAAAACGCAGGACGAGACAAGTTATGGCACAAAAATCTTCAACTTCTCTCATTCAGGAAGAAATCTAATTGTTGGCGCATTGCAAGACAATTTATAATACTTTTGGTACTCATCTTCTCATTTGTAGTCTAAATCCACTTCCTCATTTGAAGCGTCTTTGTCGTAAATAACCTCAAATAATCAACGTTTTGTAGTCAGAGCATCTCACATCTAAGCCTGATGTATGCAATGTTTAGGAGAACCCCTGGGCCCACTTGGAGTCACATGATGGGTTTTCGATGAATAAACAAAAGAAATTACTACCCGCACGACTGACTCCGCCTACTAGCTCTTTCTGAAGAAACCATGGGGCATGACTCCTTCTTCATATGTAAACTTTGCTGAATTTGATTGACGTTGCATCATTTCTTGAAAATCTTTCTGTTTGTATCAAATCGAGTTTTGTGCAACACCTTTTAAGATTCGATTACGGAACGAAGATGGCAATATACAAGCATTTTTTTTTGGAGAATCGAGCTTCTGATGTGCTTTTCAAACGCTGCTTCTTCCTGCAACTCCAAGAAAAAATTTGCGTATAAAAGCAATGAATTTGAAGGTTACTGGTGCATGAAACGCTCAAGCCTACCTCTTTGTACCAAGGAAACAGATAAACATCTCAAGGTAAATAGGGGATATTTGTAAATTAGTCCCATACTCGTTAAACTGCAACTGCACAGCCGAAGACTAACTAGCACATCCTTTTAGTGTGTTATACGTGCTCAAACATCGTACTGTAGCGGCTAAAATCTTCGCTTATGCAGCAGTATCGTCTCTTCTCATTCCTTCGGAGTAATCAGACTTCGTTCTGCATTGAGCTACTAAGGAATGTCATCAATGCATGTACTCTATATTTAAGCTTTTATTGTTTCGTAGATGCTCCTATTATATCGTCTGAGCAATGCTGCACAAAGCGGCAATAGTAAGCTCTACACTTACATAGGGAGGACAATAGCAATGGTGCTCAAAAAAAATAACAGGAAGAAATTGAATCTCACTCGTTTTCGCATAACGATCTAAAATTTACTATGTTTTTATTAATTGCATTGTTTAGACCGGGCAGATTCTTGCATAATCTAAGTGTGAAGCACGCGTAAAATCTACTCGAATCTCATAACAACAAAGGAAAAGTGTAACAGTCGACTGTAACAGAGTGTTGCCGACTTATAACTCAAACTCTTTTATTGATGCATAACCTAGCAACTTTGTGTTCTTCCACATCATTTTTGAAGAACAAACGGTGCAGACCCGATTGTTTTTTCTGGTGTCATCATGCAAATTTGCAAAGTAGACTAATATCGTTGACTGCTACCATGCTTTGTTATTCAACTGTAATTTCCCAAAAATCTAGGATGGCTTTGTACCCTTTGCGATGTTTCGGGATTATAGGCTTACTGAACGTAGGGGAGCATTCCAAAAATTTTTTAGAGGGCGTGGGAGACCGCTACTGATAGTGAGCGGTTTCTTGTCCTTTGTCAATACTCAGTGTTAATATAATAATGAATGACTTAATCTGCATTACTGAATTTCAGGAGCAGATTGAAACTTCAAGTTGTGCGAAAGTTTATGTTTAGCATAGCAAAGCTTTAGAATCTTCACTTCTTCCGAAACTCTAGGGTCGCAGAAATGTTTTTCGGTAGCGTCTCCTACCAACGACGGACAAGAGAGGGGCAAGGAGCGTCCCCTCGAAAATGAGTCGCGAAATCTTTGAAAGTGGCCCACTTTAGTCAAAGAAATGTGCAAACGACTTGTTTCTACTCGTAGACAACCAAAATTGTTTTTGGAAAGTTTTTAAGATTAGCTATGTAACAAGCGGCCACGCCTCCTTTTCTAAGTATTTCGGGGTTGAGGCCCGAGAGGGTTTCGAAGAACGCTCAAAATTTTTTCCAAAGAACGTGGATAAGGCCAGGCCCATCTGGAAAAATTTGTTGCCTTTTTCGCCGAAACGAAATTTTTAGGATCACTAATGCTACCTATCACTGCAAAGATTCAAGTTATTCCATGATAAGCTCCTAAATGCTTGAATCACAACCTCTGTCCCTATGCAATATAACGTCCTCTACCTATCACTTAACAAATTTGCGCTTTCATACTTACAGGGATCGCACGTTCGTGAAAAGTAACGCATAGAATAGGCTTCCGTGTTAATGTGTGCGTTTCTAACTTGGTATGCTAAACAGATAATTGCTCAAGTTGATCATGTTGATCTTTTGATTGTTGAACCCCTGCCACCCTTCCCCTTTTACACATTTGCCTTTGACGTATGTACTAATCAGACTGGATGAAAAGTAATCTCGATCGTTTTCAACGGTTTGTAGATATGTTAGAGATGGATACATGTAAATTCATGGTATTGTTGGAAAGAGTAGTCAAAAAAGTTGACGATCAACTTCTGAGAAAATTTTTTGCTGAGAGCGGGTGCAGGAAGGTAATGGAAAAACCAAACTTTTTAATAAAATCATTGAAAAATCATTTCTATTCAACAGATTGGAGATAGGCTTGAAGTGATTATTTACTCCTCACACGCTCGATATTCATATTCCCCAATATTCGCATTGATAGAAATGGTCATAATTAAGCAATTTGTTTTGCTCAAAAATTGATCCCCACCCGCAAATGCTTAGAAATTTCTATATTTTTGACTGGGGCAATTTTGAGCAGCAAATCGCACTCTTGTTTCTCACCTAGCAAAGATATGTATGCAGACACTATTACTCATTTGTGCAATCACTGCAGCTCGAAAGCGAAATTTAGGAAATCAAAATAGTGTTTGTTAGAAGGACAGCCTATAAGGACGTAATTGCCTGCTAACGCCTGAAAATTTCAAATAATATGTGTTAGTGGAAATTCAAAAGTACCTCCTCACAAAACCTCAGCAATACAACTGTTTGGAGTTCCAAAGAAGCGGTCAAATCGATTATCTATCAGCCAATCTGGTGAAAGTCTTACGAGTAGTACAAATGAGAAAGAAGTATTCAACTTTACGCTGAGGTGCTTCTAGTTGTTCAAATAACGGGGAAGCGTTTAACTTATAAAGAGTGCAAATTTTTAGAGGGTGAAAAAAGGAGGTATGGCATGGAAAGCGAGGGGTGACATCAGAATTCAAACATATTAGTAGTGATAAATGTAGCTTCGTTCAAGTCGGTGAAGCAATTTGGTTTACGCTTCTGGGAGAGTAAAGGGTATTTATTTGATCTCCGAGGAAGAATTGTAGCTCACAAGCTTACAATCCTGACAAGGGAAGAAGTACTGGAGAAAAACATAAAATGTCAATAGCTTGAGAAAAAGAGTCAGCTATTACTATAAAAACAGCCAAAAAGAGAAAAATGAAGAGGAGGGAAACTGGAAAGATTCCTTCCACAAACCATTTTTGAGTTGATATAACTAGGATATGCTTGGAAGAGATTGGTGATTTCCGTCATCATTGGCTCCTAGCAGTTGTAAGAAAGTGGCTTTCAAGGTTCCATCCAGTGTCCAGAGTGAAAATTCGGGCGATCTAGTTGTCGAGACTACGTATGAGCCAAAAATAGTTCATCAAAACAGAGTGATGTAGGCTTATATCATTTGGTTAACGTAATCCTTCACAAGAGCACATAGTGGTGGATTGAGGGGGGGGGCTCTCCCCCGGGAGACGGTCAAGAGGCGCGATTTCTCCGGCTGTCGCCAACTCAAAACTCCAGTTTAGTGTTATGCGCGTCTTCAAAAAATACCAGATAAAGTGCATTGGCTTACTATCTGTTTGAGGTTACCACTTGCTGAGTTTAGTGGCTTTTGCTTGAGAACGAACCGAAATATTTACAAATCTGTCCTTAACTGCATTTTCATGGGTTTTTGACCTCTGAAGTTACTGTTTTGAATTTATTCCAAGACAGCAAGATCAAGCAACTCATGCAGCTACCTAATATATCTTCTGCCAAAGTTCAATTGTTTTTGAAACGTTAGAAAACCCTTATTTTGCACTATTTGGTGTCCATCTGGCAATAAAAATCGCGCCTCTTGACATACACCCCCCCCCCCCGAAAAATCTCTCGGACTATTACTGATGTGATATAGTGTTTCTGGCGAATGTCTTCATTCCACGTTTCTTGAAATAGCCTGAGTTGCTGTGTTTCGCATAAAACAGCTACATTAGCTTCACTTCCGGCTAGGAAAGCCAAGCTGCTATAACAGCCACTTGCTGTGCTGCTCATGCGCAGACCTTTCTAGGCTAATCGTTATATGCGTCCTGACACAATTATACTTAAGTTTTTATCTTGTCAAAGAAGAATGCGAAATACCCGTAGTTACTGCGAATAAACTTAGAACAGACTCTTTCTCTGCAGATTATTTATTGACAATTTTATAATCACTTCAGATGTTGCATAGAATTTTTGTAGTATGTTACGAATACGACAAAATTATATGATTCTCGAGAGGATAATTTCGAGAAAAAGGTTGCGTTGATTCCAAGCAGTTTATTTGAATTTGTCTATCCATTAAATACCCGTTGAAATTGGTTTACCTTCGCACTGTGCAAAAAATCGCCCACAGAGAGAACATGATGTGGTTCACGTATGGTCACTGATGCTTGAAAGACATCAGATTCTGTTTTGTCCACCTCCGAAAAACAAGAAGTGGCCTCCTGGGATGAGTGAGAGTTGTAACCCGATATAGCCTCAATTTACGACTAGTGCAGTCTTGAAAGAATTCGTTTGAGTATTCAGCTCACGAATCTTTATAATTGGTTTTACTCAAATATGAAATATACATATTGAAACAGTTTGTGCGCCTTCACTGGCTATCGTTAGCCGTGACAGAATTGTTCGTAGAAAAAATTCTTTCCAGGTCCTTAAGTAAGCAATTACGTTTTGATTTTGTAACTCTCTGTAGTCATAATAGGCTATAAAAGTCCTCTTTATTCATCAGCTTCAAGTAGTCTTGGACAGCTAATAAAAAACTTACGCTGGAGGTGTAGGTTTCTTCTTGCAGAGATATTTCTAAAGTGAAGGATGGTCCATCATGCTACCTTGACTTGACTCAGCTTTCAACTTTCTGTTTGAAACTTAGCCCCATCACATTTACTTTCAGGTCGTTTTGATTTCCTAGTCTTTTATGGAGTTTTATGAAAGCTTCGCCTGTTACCTTTTGATAAACAGTTCTCGCTCGAGGAAAACTCCCAAGCATCAACCATTTTGCCTTCTGAATTAGCTGAATACTGAAGCTAGCCAGAAAAAGAGAGTTAGATTTCTAGAAGTTTTCGGCTTGATGTTTTTTAGTTAATCGTTGCGCTAGAGCTTCTTCTTTGATTTGATTGCGAAAAACATGTCCTATGTCATTGTTACAAAATTTTGACAAAATCCGTCTCACGGTCGCAGATAATTTTGCTACCGGTGGACCTAAAGTGTGGGTACCGGTGTAGGCGAGCTATACACTTGCTTTACGAAATCTAGTGAAATTTGAATTATACAGCTTCTTTCACAATAATCTGAAGGATCACTTTTCAATTAACTACGAAGTGAAAGACGTATGCAGCATGTCGAAAACCGCAGCAATTAATTCAATACTCTGAAGAAATTGTTTTTCGTGAGCAAGCTGCTACTCTGCATCCCCTCTCGCCTTGTCAAATACTAACTTAACGTAATTTTGTACATCGTCTAGTTCACTAGCATTTGCTGAAAATCTTAGCGTGTTGTTCGCAAATGTGGGTTTGGATTGATGTTGATGACTGGTGTTTCGTTGCAAGTTTTGCATGAGAATAGACTTCCCAGGAGCTTTTAGCAAAATATTTATGCGCTGGTAAACGTTTCCGGTCTGTTACGAATAGATTCAATACCTATTCTGACGTCCGCTCACACGGCAGTTAGCCATAAAATGAAAAAACAAAACTTTTTTCACTATGAATGCCAAGAGATGTTTGCTATCAAGCCACCTTAACTTAGCACGGAGAAAATTTGACATTCCAACACTTTTTAGATTTCCATAAATGTCCCTATTCATAATGGAGGCGAACGACAACAATGGGAAGGCCACGACCACTCGCAATATCTTCCAACATTGCTTCATACTGCAACGAGTTATGGCTTTTTCAAACGGTATTTGCTATGTTTTCCTGGCATTGTATCAAAGCGCCACTGCGCAACCGTTGATATTGCTTAGCTCTAGCAAATACGGAGATCGCTAATGGTTAATTATGCATGCTAAGGACAAATTATGTGTGCTTGTTGATTAGGAAGAGTAGGCGAGTAATTGTGTGACTATACTTTGATTCTTGAGAGGGTTTCCAAAAGTAATTCTTCTTTGTCACGCTCTTTGTTCCCAAGTAATCGCATTCCAGTTGCAAAACACAGTTACTGCTAGACCTAATGCAATACTTTTTTACCTAATATGAAAACATCTCTATTACAGGGATTATCACGAGAGGTGGCATTTCAAAGCTCAACTGATGCTACTTTTTAAATGAGAATAATGTATGTTGCTAAGAATCCATCTTAAAGCACATTTTTGCTGGGTAAAAGTGGAATGAATGGTTGCGAGTCTTTCAAAACCACAACTTTGAATCCCGGAGAGAGATCCTATTTTGCTCAACAGCTTTTCGCAAAAATCCGTCAAGGATGAGATCGAGAAAATTGTAGTATTCTCATGTAGTGTACCTCTTTAGTGATTAATCCTCTTTATTCAATGATGGGGTAGTTTTTACCTCCGCTCAAAAAACAGTACGTGGTCAGACTTACAGTCTTCTTGAACAGATTACTCCGTAAGTAAATAACATCTATCTTACAATAATTGAGGACTACTGATACAATTCTGACCGAATTTTCAATCTATGATTCCACTCAGTAAGATTGCTTTGAACAGGTTATATTCAACTAATACTTCGACCATGACATTCATTGTTTTGAAGGAAATGAGGTGGAATGCAATATCAAACTATCGACAAACGTTATTACGTTCGCGTTCATTCGCCATTATTCAGAAAGTTGAGGTTCATCAATGACCTTGAATAGCACTACTCACAGATTAGCTTTACACTGTGTTAAAGCAAGTTTATTCTTAGATACGGATTCGCCTTTAACCTGATGCAAAATCAAAATTCCAAAGTTAGAGCAATTATAAAGCTCTTTATAAAGTTTTCGAGTGCACCAAGAAATGGTGCGCTTCAATCTAAGCTGTTTTACGATTTACTTCAGAAAAACTTTTCTACTTTTCATTTTGACCATCAAAGAAATTCGTACCCCCTTGACTTACATCTTACTGCAGTGAAGAGTATAATATTAGTGTTCTAAACACTAGGCTCACTGCATGATCTTGACGCATAACGTAATTATTAAAAAAATTTTCTGTACGACAAGCTAAATCCTAAAGCAGATCTCATGATTGTATGTACGTAACTTTCAAAGGTAAGCTATTAGATTAATGACTTCTGTAACACATGATACATAAAACCAGAGAAATGCATTTTTGTGCTCAATTCAAAGTGCAACGTCCTTTGATCATTTACTTTCTTTGATGTTTCTTTGAACTCTTATAGGTGAGGGCAAATTCGAACGCCTGCTGAATAATATTTTTGCTGACGCGGAGCTTGCTTTGATATCGCTGTGTTGATCAACTGCGCTTTATCAATCACAACCATCTAAATTAGCAGATTTTGCAATGATATAAATTTTTCTCACGCCGTTGTTTACTATTTTGACTTGCTTTATTCCTTGTATATGCTACACTGCTTGTGGAGACAATGTCAGTGGGACTGAGCGCAGGCCACCATGCATCATCGAGTCATTTGTAGCTTAGTTTGCATTTTGCACATCATGCGTGCTATTTGACGTTTTGTAAGGCCTCGGGCATACCTCACTCGATTTCAGTCGCCACGCGATTTGGCAATACTCCAAATGTTCATAACTCATCCTACGGGGTTTCTGAATGTACGGAAGAGGGGGCATTTTATCAACCTACGAAAGTTATACATGCTGTGCATTTGAGGTCTTCCAGTATTGAATTTGAAGACATATGGCAAATTGCCAGATCGCGTGGCGACTGAAATCGCGTGAGGTATGTCCCTTGCCTAAGAATTACCTGCTCGTTTCCGGTAATTTCTGATTGTTTTTTGTCTTTTTTGACTTGGACATGCACTAGTTAGTATTACACCACATTTTTACAGTTTATTGCACTAGAAAAAGTCAATTGAGCAGTTATAACAAGGATTTCGTTGGTTGCCGCACAAAGAGTGCAGACTTACATATCAAAGTTACAAATGACTCATATATTAGGTCGTTCCGAAAGTAATGTCGCTTTTTCCAAACGTATGCCACATCTCGTGGAACAAAGATGTGTAAGAGATTCTGGTAGCATTTGATGCAGCATTTCATTCTCTTTCTAATGGTTATGAAGTTGTTGCAATACAGTCAATGAGCTTCCAGAAAAGAGTCAAAATCTGCGACCTATGCTTTTTGAGATGGTCAAGTTTCACAATTTCTCTAAAATTTTATAACAAACCTCAGAAGGTGTCCAAGTAATGGATGGATGGAGCAAACCCTACAGGAAACAGCACAACTTTTTTCTACTTTCCAGAGCTCGACATAATTTTTGTACAGATTTTTTGATGGAACCACCGAATTTTAGCAGGCTCGTCTCAGACACAAGTGCATCAAACGCCAACAAGTTTCCTGATTTTGAAACTTACAAAGATGGATTATGGTTTGGCAACAATTTTGCAAACCAAACGAGCATTCACCGCTTCGATTTAGCAACTTTCGAAAAATTCGGGTACACCTTGGAGTGCCTTGGAAAAGTTGAATTATGATGATTTTATCCCGGAAAACTTGATGAATCGGAAATAAAAACGACCGCTAGAAAGAGGAGAAAAAGCTGCATCGAATGACACCCGAGTCGCTTGCCGGTTTCTGTTCTGTGAGGTTTGACTTGACTAAATATGGAATTTGATGGCATTGAGAAATTGATTGTAGAAACTCTGAGAAACAAGCTAAGGAAAAGAAAAAATTATTCTGTGTTCTATAGTGTTTGCTCTATCTACCAGCCACTTTACTTTTCGGAGATTAGGTACAAAAATTTAGAAAAATAGCCGAACTTGACCATGGCAAAAAGCATGAGTCGCAGATTTTGGAAATTTTTCGAGAGCTCACTAAACATTATGCAGTGAATTTGGGACTATTAGAAAGAGGATGAAATGCTGCATCGAATGCTCCTAAGATCTCTTGAAAATGTTGATTCCAAGAATAGTGGCGTTCATTCGAAAAAAGCGACATTACTTTCGGAACGACCTAATAAATGTATTTATACACTTCGGTTAGTGTGAACTTAGGTAAGGTTAGATCTTTTCTGACGTGAAAGTTTTATGTTTATGTGCAGTGTACTCTTCTACTACTCTTCGAGTGTAGGGTCATGAACATGTCCCGCACTATCCATTCATGTCTGCTGTCCTATAACTAAGTACATCCGACTTGGTTACCTTTGTGATCGCAATATGCATAATTCGTTGTAATAATTGAATAATATAATTGCCCACATATTTCCGTAGTCTAACAATTTAGCAAAGTACACTGATCGTTCATTTTTTGCTTCGTCATAGTCGTTAGCGAAAATAATAATAATTTCAGTAGACGTTTCAGAGAACAAAGAGTTTCGTACCTGAACTGGCTGTCACTAAACTTTGTTGAATCTCGAAGGCAATGACGGACTCAATGAGCAGGTAATACAACAAATGTTTTCTATTTTTTCATAGATTAACCATCCAAATTGCAATACCAGAAAAAACTCATTCTTCATCCGAAGAACCCTCATTCGAAGTGCATTTACACTCTACAGTGCATTCACCTCCAGCTTTGACTGCTTCATGCTTATTATTAAGTACAAGATCAAAATTTCTAGCTTCAATTCTGAAATTCCATACACGAAAAACTTAGCATCAATGAAGCATATACTATGTAGAGGTTTTTATTTATTTTAGCTCCATGGGTTTTTAGGCACTTTTATATCTGAAGTTGGCTACAACTGCCTAGGAAAATTTTGTGCCTCAAGCGTCTTTTGCTGAAAAAGTAGGGTTCTTACAGATCCAACATAGTATCGGAATCGCGCCAACTGTTGAAAGCAAAGCACTAGCTTTTTCTGATTCCGTAACTACGACGGTAACGTGGAAGCACCTTCAAGAAGTGAATGCCTAAATTTACAGTGTAAAGTTCGAATTTTGAAACACCAAGCAATCTATTTGGCTTAATATTGCAGGGTACTCAGACAATCAAATGCTCTCAGCCGGCAGCCACAAAGCCACCGCCTAGACCCACCAAAAGCGCTGTGGCCTCATCGCCTCACTGTCGCTTTCCGCTGAGAGCTTTGTCGGAGTTTTGTCGGAGCTTGTCGGAGCGGGGTCAGCGGGCAGCAAGCCCGCTCCGACAAGCTCCGACAAAGCTCCGACAAAGCTCTCAGCGGGAAGCGACAGTGGCTGCGATAAGGCAACGACGCTTTTGGTGGGGCCCGCTGAGAGCCTGTGATTGTCTGAGTATATGGAAGCCCCAATGTGCATTGCGGACATAAAAAGGGCTAATAAGCAATTTCCCTCAAAATTATACAGACACTTTTCTAATGAAGTAAAAGCATCCGATGCTGCAGCAACTAAGGCATAATAGGTTTCCTCTTTGGCAACGTTGTCATAAAGCCCCGCAGCTATGCCATTTCGATCACATCAGAAGGTTTTATACCGAATTTGTAAATGCTGGAAAAAACATAGGTTTTTTATTTTCTAATATGGTTTTTAACTTAGGGCATCGCTTACTGAATTTATAATAGAGTCAAAGGCCTAGAAACCATGGCAAAATCCGTATTGCAGCATTTTGAGTAACCAGCCCGCTGAATATCTTGCCTATGCAAAGCATAACCACTCTCTCTCATAAGGTTTGAAATAACTGTTGCTCTTGCTGAAAAGAGTACGTTATAATCACGCAAAATTGTATTATATGAGTTGATGCATCTACTCCTATGCAATAAGATTAATCTAAGAAACTCTTCCAAATAATAAGTAGTAGGACTCAGTGGCGTATCCGTCGTCTCCCCCCACCCCCCCCCCTCAACGGAAATCCTGTGTCGGTAAGATTGTATGCTTAAACTGAGATATACTAGGTTGGTTGACAATGATGAGTGTTTTTCAACGCCTTTATTCCGAATAATTTTTCCGCCAAATTTCTTTAACAAAGCAAAGCTTTTGAACTTCTAAAAGTCCTTTTCATGCTCTTTTACGATATGGTTCTCAGAATTGTAGCCTTATCTAGAAGAGGAATTTTACAGAACTGCAAACATTCGCACTCAAAAAAAATTTCGTAGCTTTTACTTTCTTGCCAGGATTAGAGAGGAAATGAATGCTTTTCAAAACACAACTATATAGAATGGTAGAATGGTAGAATAGTAAAATGTAATATGTCAGAGGGCGCGGATCACCGACCTACCGATCTTCAGTGGCGGAAAGAAAAGCCCGCACCGACCCCTTCGGCAGGGTATAAATACCGAGAGTCAGGGGGAGTCTCAGAGTCCGCGTTGAGGAAGCGCTAGCGGGAGCTAACTCCGTCGAAGAGAGGCGGATCTCCCCCTTAGATAGAGAATAACTATAAGCCTGCCGAAGTGGTCAAGAGGGTAAAGCCCGTCGTTTCGTTGTTAAGCCTTGTTCACGTTACGCATTATTGTTTCTTGTTGTTCGTCGCCGTTTTTTCTGAGATAAACTATTAGTCGTTCAATCCGTGTTGTCTATCGATCCGGTTAAAACCGTTATACCACTAGACCAGGTGACGTAGGTAACAGGCCAAGAAGGCCGAATCTAAGATCAACTCCACGCTTAATAGAGGCGTGAGTATCGATTGTGATTGACTCTCTTCGATCAGCTGAGACGCGCGATTTCGCGTGCGGCGTTGATTATTGATGAATGTAAAGGCAAGGCGAAGCATTTCGCTGCCGAGTACATTCATGTTCATGGATATGGATCAGAAACAAAGATGTGCAAATGATATCCATGACAGAAAAACACACTTGATGATGGGGGAGATAAGCCTCATCAGGAAAGAAATGGAAATGCTACCTGGGATGGTAAGCAAGGTCCTTAGCCGATGTAGGATACCGGTTGATGGATTGCCACTTGAAGAAGAGTTGGAGGCTAGGGTAGCCACAATGTTGGGTAGGCTGGAGAACCTAACAGCCGAGTTAAACCAGATAGTCAATCCCAGAGTAACGGCAGTTGCAGTGAGGGAAGGCAGTGTGTTGAGAGGGTCGGATCACGGACCACTCGACAATCATTGAGGTGTGGAAGATCAGTTGCTCAGCTAT
Organism: Cylicocyclus nassatus; assembly: GCA_958299035.1. NCBI lineage: Eukaryota > Metazoa > Nematoda > Chromadorea > Rhabditida > Strongylidae > Cylicocyclus > Cylicocyclus nassatus. The sequence continues at coordinate 57,119,143 of CATQJL010000316.1, read as the reverse complement.
TTTCAAAGCATGACTTTTCCTGATCCTGGAGTCTTCAAGGGCTATGAAGATGAAGACTTTGACAGATTCATTCGGAAGTTCAAAAGAAAGTATGGTACCATGGCCCAGGATGAACAGTGCTGATAGAGGTCTTGGGTGATGAACACTTGGAAGGAAGGGCAAAGTCCTTATTTCTGAGCATACCCATGGGGGTAAGACAGCAAGGCGGCTTCGACAGAGTAGTGAGGGAGATGGCTTCACTACTGGCCTGTGATTCCACAGCAGCTAGGTTAAAGGCGCTGACATCCCTAAGAAATATGCGCTTTAGGCCAGGCCAAGAGGTCGCGGACTTTTGTGTCGCCCTCGAGAATAGCAAGGAAGGCCAATCCTCAATGTAGTATTGAGGAAAGATCGATGGAGTACGCACAGATTCTGCTGGAGAATCTGACGTCATGGCCGGAATACGTGCAGCTGGTGGGAACCTTACACCAGGTAGATCCAGCCGAGGCGTATAATAAGATAAAAGAAGTCGCGATTGAAATCGAACAATCGCGAAGACTCTGCAGCTTTGAGAGGACGAGTGAACGGCAAGCTCCGTCCTGGAGGAAAGCAAGTAAAAAAGAAGGCTATGTGCCAGCTATAACCCAAAGTCGAAGCAGCTCAGCAGAGAGAGGCGAAAGGGAAGTTGGCATGAGTAGGCAGGAGCCAACGAGTAGCTCGATTGCCTATGATGAGGATCAGGAAGATAAAAGATGCTTTAAATGTGATCACTTCGGACATGTGATGAGAGATTGTAGGTACAGGGAAACGGAGAATGAAGGCGTCATCAAGTCTTCGAATGCAGTGACATCAATGATAAGTAGGGGCCGGAACATGGTCGTAAAGAGCTCCCAATCCAACGCATACGGACTTGTTGGCGGGATTACATTGACTCAAGCGAGAATGTTGGGAAGAAAGGTTTCGACACTTCTAGACACGGGCTCAGAGATAAGTATACTACCCGTGAGTGTGCTTATAGAGGCGAGGATTAATGGGTACGATGTCGAGTCGCTTCAGACTTTCGAAATTGTGGAAGGAAGCATATACGATGCATCCAATCATGTGATGAGCTTTCTCGGAGGTGTAAAAGTAGAAGTAGAAATAGAAGGAGGATGCAAGAAGGAAGTGGCTTTCCATGTTTCGGACAATGAAGACAAGGAAGTACTCATTGGCACAAATGCATTGACGAGTCTAGGGGTGGAAGTAGTGATACACAAGAAGCCTGAAGTCAAAGTAAAAGCAAAGGATAGGATGGTGCTTCCACACAAGAGAAACACCGCCTCAGTAAGAGCGAAGATCCAACAAGGTACCATAACTGTGAACGGATCTATCCCAGAGAAGGACATGTCTGTAACTGTCAACAAGAAAACTATCGTTGAGAGGAAAAGAGATGTCCAAGCAGACAAAGAAATCTGGCCAGAGGAAGCTAGTGAGCGCAAGTGGAAGAAGTCGACATGTAGGAAGGGAAACAAGAAGCACAGCCCTTCCAGAAGCGATCGGAAAATGTGCGGCGAGGCACAGAAAGGAGTCAAAGTTCAGAAGACAAGCAGTAAGAAAGGACAAAGTTCTGAGAAGGAACGTCCTATTGCGTTTATTGCGCCGAGATGTGCAACATCATTTGAGGAAGTTGAGCTGAAACAGTGTAAAGTACTGACCAAGGTAGCAGTATCATTCAGTCAACTCAAAGAAGCGTTGAAATACTTGAAGAACTGTCGCATGTGGATCATAGTATGGCCCATGAACCCAAGAAGGGAGGATGAGGCTATCATTGAGACATTGCGGATATGCAAGAAGTACCTCGAAGAAGGAGGGAAGATTATATCCGTGTGGCCGCCACCATTGTTCAAGAAGATTGGTATGTGGAAAACGAAGTCAAAAGTTTGGACGGTGATCGAAACAGTACTGAAAAAATGGGCAAACCCAAATCAGTTGTTCACGTTGGCTCCCTCAAGGATAGAAAATAGGAAAGTGACCATGGGAACAGATGGACTCCAAAATTCTTTTCAGGTATTCGACACGCATTTCAGGGATGGATATGCGCGATTCCTCTACAACGTCATCCGCAGGAGAGTTCCCGGTGCAAAGCTCAGCAAGTTGCAGCAGCCGCCGAGGACGTCGACTCCCCGGAGGGGAGGGATGTCAGAGGGCGCGGATCACCGTACCGATCTTCAGTGGCGGGAAGAAAAGCCCGCGCTGACCCCTTCGGCAGGGTATAAATACCGAGAGACAGGGGGAGTCTCAGAGTCCGCGCTGGGGAAGCGCTAGCGGGAGCTAACTCCGTCGAAGAGAGGCGGATCTCCCCCTTAGATAGAGAATAACTATAAGCCTGCCGAAGTGGTCAAGAGGGTAAAGCCCGTCGTTTCGTTGTTAAGCCTTGTTCACGTTACGCATTATTGTTTCTTGTTGTTCGTCGCCGTTTTTTCTGAGATAAACTATTAGTCGTTCAATCCGTGTTGTCTATCGATCCGGTTAAAACCGTTATACCACTAGACACCCCCGGTTACAAATAGAATTTTTTCTAAATATAGCACACTTAAGCATAATCTTTTTAAAATAAACCGAGGCAATCGCATGAAAGTATGACATCTCGATGACAATTTTCGCAAAAACAGTCATCAGCTATTGTACTTAGATTATAAGTTTCATAATTCAGGATTTAGGGTCCACCAAAGACGGGCTCAAACAAGCTAAAATCTTTGAACTTTTTTTTCGCAGATCCTCATTGCTACTGGCTTGCGGTTCACCTCGAGATTCCAGGAAAAAACGCAGAAAACCGCGTTTGAGAAGTTTTAGCCAAGTAACAGCTCTCTATAGTGAACCTTTGCAAAACACATGTTATTTCCCAACCTAATGAAGGCAGTGTTCTGCTTGATTATATGCTTATTATTCAATGTTACTATATTCTCATCTATAGTTACTGGTGACAAAGATAGGCATGACTGCATTGATAATGCTAATATAGGTTTTGCTATTGCATCCATTCATTAGGCTCACTTTGATTTCTGTGACATAACGATGGTGGATGACTAATGTTCTAGGCTCACTGTTCACGGCTGTAGTTATTTTGTATGAGGTTTAAATGAGTTGAAACACGCTTTTTCAGAATGAACTTCTTCCTTGTGACGGATGTCATCGTGCTTGCCTTACAAGCTCTAGCTATTTTTTTCAATACCATAGTTCTTTTCGCGCTGTACAAGTAAGTGACAGAAGTTAACTACTTTGATTTCTGTACAAAAACTATAAAGATTATGATAATCATACTGAATCATTTCTCTAAACCCCCGGTAGTATGCACATCTCACATTTACCGCAAAATGTAAGCTTCTTCTAATCATTCTGATGGGTGTTTCAAAATCATTACTATGTAAAACTGTTCCTTCTGCAACTTCTCTGACTTTTAACGAAACTACTGCAAAAATTCAAGCTTACTGCATATATTCTAGACTAAACTAGTGCTGTAAAACCGCAAGTTTACTGCAATTATCCCCAAACCAGATGCTTGGCATATGTTCACAATATTCTTCTTTTTTCTATACTATAATCGAAAGTCGAATTTTCACTAATCCATCTTACGACAGAGTTACAGAGCTAAAGAGCTTTCATAAATTGCTTGAGACCAAGGACAAGATACGGTTTAACTGACATCACATTGAAAAATGCTGTTTTTTTTTTCAGGGTAAAGAAGAACACTATTTCTATCCACTTGGTCATGTATCTCGCTATAACGGATCTTCTTCATGCTATTGCCAGTAAGTAGAGTATTTTGTGTACTGTGCATCATAGAAGTGTTCTACCATTGGTAGTTCATTCAATCAAGAGCAAAAAAGAGAACCTTAACTCATTCGTAAGAAGTAAGGTAGAGGACGGCATGTGCACAGATGAACTCTGCTCTCTATTAGCGGGGTGTATCGGTTCCCATATGAGAGAATGAAACTGGAACCATTTTGAAACTTTCAAGAAGGTAGCTTATCACTTTTCAATAGTTTCAGTTACCAAGCGATACAGAGTGTAACTGAACAAAAATGTTAGGTCTACTTGTGGCGGCCTCAATTTACCTACTGTAAGTGGGTTGTAGGACCTCTACCAAGCCAGTCATACTTTAGGATTTCCAATGCGGATAATTTCTTAAAAATTTTCAAACTTTTTACTAATACACTCAAGGTGCACCAAACAAAGAACAGGAAAAAACTCAAACACGTCGAACAAATCATGATACCAGCTAGTCCAAGGCTTCAGGGAGATAAACAGTGAACGTATAAGAGAACCACAGCCTGAGGTCTATTGTGATACAGCGATATCCACATGAAAAATGATGAGAGTACGACTTTAAAATCCTGCATCCTCCAAATTATTTTTAACATCCTTTTTAGAGTGCCAGCGAGCTTACGCTAGCTGACTAGATCCCAGGAAGATAGATTTTAGAGGATAGCAAGAATCTATGTTGGGGTGCTTGGACTGCCTGACAAGTGGGAATGGACGCATAGCATTTGCACAGAACCGACCTTGAACACTTTAGGCGTTGAGTGCAATGAAAATTATAAGTGAAATCAGGTACCCGAGACGAGCTGGTATGATCGTTAGTAAAGCCTGGTCAAAGTTAGTGACAATAACATTCAAGTTTAAATAGTTGGTTAAAATCAATCTGTTTTGATTTGACTAATCAAAAGGAGAAATCGACTTTGATGAAAGGACTTGACTAGGTAGACTGGGCTGATGGCTTGACGAGATATGTACGGCATGGCAAGAAGTGGAAAACTTGACGATAGCGGACGATTTGGGGAGGTATAGCATTTGACGAAGTATGGCGTGTTGAAGGAGTGGGGGGCAACCTGAGTAGGTATGAACGACTGACAAGGTATGTACAGCTTGACGAGTATGGAAAGCGATTTGGAATTTTGGCGAAGTACGGCGTGTTGAAGGAGTGGGGGCGACCTGAGTAGGATGAACGACTGACAAGGTATGTACAGCTTGACGAGTATGGAGGGCGATTTGGAGCAACCTAGGTGGGCTTGGTGTGGGGTTTCGTAAAAATATAAAGGCATTGTCTTCACATGGGCTTTCCCTTGCGTCACCACGGAAGCCTATTAGAAAATCAAGGCCTTTAGCAATAGGCTATTAGTTGATAACTACATCAAATGTGAGAGCACCTAGAGACGTGTTTCGGCCTAAAAGTTCGTAATTACAAGCATTTTCTTCTCAGATATAACGAGTGGTGAAAAATGGAAATTTACTCTATTTAGTCTTTTCATTCCAGTTTCATTCTACACCATATACCTCATATTGAACTGGGACCCTGTACGAATAGACATGGATCCTTACGCAGTTGTAATCTCGGCCATTCCTTTAACATTCCAGCTCAAAATCAATATTACCCTTACAATAGCAATAGCATTGGATAGAGTATCGGTAAGCATTGCTACCTTCCAGGTGCATTTTGACTGGGTAACATACTGGGTACTTTAGGCTCTCTACGCTCCATTGCAATATAAAATGATTCCCGTGAAGAAATATGCTACTACTGCCCTCGTCACAGGCATAATTTTTGGTCTTTTCGATATCATGGTTGAGTTCTGCATATCACCCATAAGACGCAAAGTGGACTGCGCGGCAGTTGGCTGCTTTCTCAGTCTCCGGTTTCGAAGTTACTGGGGAATCAGTAACATGGTAGGTCACATTAACAGATGCTTCTTTTCCAAGAGGAACCAAACTTCTTCAGGTTCTAGGCCTGATTATCATTGCGTTGACAGCCATTGTATTATTAAGACTACAACAGATGCAGACACGATCCCGAGGAACGCGTCTCTCGCAAGCAAACGACCTTTCTAAATTCGCAAAGGTGGGTACTGTAGGTTTGCAATGTCAACCCGAAGTTTGAGCTTCTGTCTGAGTCACCGTTTCCAGGCCAACAAATCATCTGCCAGTTTTCTTCTTAGCTCTCTAGTTTGTCTCACAATTCCTAGCGTAATAGTCGGTGGAGCTCAGCTTTTTGGATTTTCTCTGTTCGAGTATGTTGGTCCATTTTATCTGGTTGGCTTGCTTTGCGCTGGTAAGTTTCTGATATTTCCAATCAATCTCCCAGTTTCAAAACATTTTTAGGTTGCATGAATTGCATTGTCTACGCCCTATTCCACTCTGGCTTGAAGAAGCACTTGAAAAGCTTAGCGATCGAAATGGGGAGCAATGGTCTAATTCGCGATGTACAAAAGAATAGCGGTAGTACAAAGACATCTTCGTATACATCCCGAATGCACTGTGAACTTCGGCAATGAATCACGAATCAAAAACGTTTTGCTTTACATAACGTGTCAATTACGTGGTCCTCTTTTCGTACACGCGGCGAGCTTGGCGCCCATTATTGGGCCTCATCGATTGGAGCGCACGCAGTGCCCTTGCGTTCCGCTTGCGTAGTTCCAATGCGAGAGGGAGTCGTGATTGACATTGGCTGTATTTATACATGTGTTCACTTCCTTTGATAAGCAGCTGTACTTTCATTTTTTACACCAAAATGCGGGTACAACTCGGTAGCATTTCTCAGGAGTGTTGACACTTTCCTCCTCACCATTGTATAGGGCATGCACTATAAATTGTCATAGCACTAGTTGCTTACTCAAGCACCTGATTTCTGATAAAGAGCTTAAAAAAGGTACCCAAGTGTTGCGACTGCGTGGTTTATGGGAGACAGCAAACAAGGTTGTAAGTCTACTGTAACCCCACAAAAAATGGCCCTGTAATAAAACAAGCATCGTTTCTTTGAACATGTGTTAGATAACCCATGAGCGAATGTGCAATCTTGGCCCTAGCGTAACCGTAAAGGATTGTGGGCCACATCCATGAATAGAAGATCAATGACTATGACTGGATTGTCCGACAAGTTCTGTTATTGCTGGGATACTTTATTTTGTTTTCTGTGAGAGTGCATGTTAACAAGGGTTTTTAATCAAGTATGCTGAAAACCCTCAACTACTCATAAGGTATGTCACAGATGCTCTTCTCGATAGCGTGCTGGATGGGTGGCCATACAGATAGGAATTTGAGTTTGTGCAGCAATATCAGAGAAGGAAAATCAGTTTTGTTAAAAGCTCAAGTAGTGGAGCAATTAGTACGCGGATGCCGCTATATCCACAAGTATTAAAGGTGTCGAGAACACCAGAGGACATTAGGAAAGGTGGAGGACCTACTTCGAAGAAATGGCCAACACAGGCCACACCGCCGGCAACTCCATCCTAGAAGCTAGTCCTAGGAGGATCAGTACCAGCAGTCACGTTAGATGAAGTATGGCTAATTGTAAGAAAAACAAAGAATGGCAAAGCAAAGGGAGTTCTGGAAAATACGTGGACATTTTGAAGCCTCAAGGTCAACAAGTTTCCTCAATCAGATCATAAGGAGAGTATAAACAAGTCATTTGCACAATTTCATAAGCAGGCTGCGTTTCTGACCAATCCGATGAGCCACACTCTAAAAATCTCCTAGCGAACAACCGAAACACAACTTCGAGGTATCATAGAGTTGTCATCGAATCAGTGCAAATCCGTGAAAGGAGTAGGTACAATCGACGCCATCCACTCCGCTCGAAAGTGATCGAGAAATATGGAGAAAAGCAAAAGGAGTTGCATGCAGCATTCCTGGACCTGGAGAAATTTTGATAATGTACCCCATTAAGTCATATGGTCGGTCTTACGGAAGCATAAAGTGCCAGAGGAGTACATTCAATGGATAAAGTTGATCTACCATAACGCTTTAAGCCACTTGCCAACAGCTACAGGGCAACTGAAAGAATTCCAACCAAGCTTGGAGTACACCACAGTTCACTACTCTCTCCCTTGTTCTGCATAACTCTGATGAACTCCGTGATGGAGCCATTCGGACGTGAAGTCGTTGGACACTTCTTCGTGTGGTATAGTGTGGTCTTGATAGCAAGTACCAGAAAAGAGTTAAAGACGAAGTAAAAAAATGGAAAACAGGCTAGAGTTGTATGGCTTGAAGCTAAACACCAGGAGGAGAGAATATATGGAAGTGGGAAAACAAACTCCATACCATAAGCGTCGGTAATGAAAAGCTTAAAAAGATTGCTTCATACAAGTACCAAGCAGTACATCTCAGCCGAAGGAGTCCTAGGAGAGGAGGTCACAGGCAGGATGAACACAGGGTGGATGAAATGGAGAGACCTGACAGGAGATCTGTGCGACAAAAGAATAAGAGCTCCTGAAGTCCCAACCGTACCGTATTGTTATGCGTTCAGTAGCACTGTACGGCAGTGATTGCGGACCTTGTATGCGGAAGAAGAAGCGCAAGCTCAGTTCATGAAAACAAGGATGTTGCGGTGGGCTTTAGAAGTCACACTGAAGGACCACATATGCAGTGACACTATATAGGTCAAAATGAAAGTGGCTTTAATGGCTAAAGAAATGCAGGAGAAGAGCGGTGTAGGGACATGTGCAGGTAAGGAAGAAAGCCACATCACGAAATTAGCCTAAACTGTGAAAGAACCAGGTAAATGACCTAGGGATAGACCCAAGATGAGATGGGTGCAAAGAAAGGCCGACCTGCGACAATTTAGAATAGATGAAGGCCCTGCCTTACCACGGGACCCAATGTCGTAATCCTTTCCATTTGAAATACATACTAATCCGAAGAGAAATCTTAATCAAACGCTAATTTCGAAACTGTTTTTGTTTTTGCCAAGCGCCTACGCTGAGTTATTAGCTCCTTGTCATTAGGGATTTGTTTTATTCTTGGTTTTCGGAGAGAAAAACGAAAGGAAATCCAGGTAAAATCAATGGTTATGCCAGCACTCAAATAAAGAATTGTTGAGCACATCTGTACTAGACAAAAGTTTTTTATGCATATAGTGCTCTGATATCCAGCGCTGGGTCATTTGCGCAATTTTGAACGAATTTGTTCCAGTTGAGCGTTCAATGTTTCCAATCAAAAAGCACTCTTAACTCAGCGTCTAGAGGAGCTTGGCAGATAACAAAGATAGTTTTGGAATTGGCGCTTGATGCAATTCAGATTGGTATATGTTCTATGAGAAAAGCCAATTTTGACTTCGGGTCCTTCCATGTTAGATAGAAGAACATGGAGGCAACCGACGAAAAAAGCATACCCTGCGTAAGCGGTACAAATGCGAGGATCAAAAGACTAAAGGTATCGAGCACTCACAACTAGGTTTGTGCAAGTATTCTGGGCAAATTCAAGTTGTCTTCATGACCTTCAAAGTAATGGGTTACCAAGCTTCCAAAGGACATCGCCTTTGTAGTTAGTTTTCCAAATTGCTTGACGTATCTAATAGCTAGCACTATCGAGCACCTGAAACACATCTTCAGTGCCTTTCATTTTAAATTTGGTCTTCAAAATTTTTTTCAGAACATTTGAACAGCTTAGTACACAGCTCGACGAAATTAGTTTGCTATGCAAAACGCAGATCACAAAAAAGCAGTCATAGATTTCTGATATTGCATCCTGTTCAGCCACTGATGAAATATCCAGCTTCTAAATGCAGGATAACAATTAACTTGCTGTATCCTGGTCTTGATTATCTCTTCCAGTTCTCGTGTCTAGATAGTAAGCAGGGACCGGCACGAGATTGTCAAAAGAGGTTTTTGAAAACGAATTCCCGTTTGACCCCAAAATTTTTTTACGAATACCCTTTTGACCCAAAAACTGATCCCAGTGTTGCGCAGTAAACATTTTCCCAGAAAACAGCTTGATTGAAAAAAACGAAAACAATTCATTTATGACAAAAAAAAAACAAAGTAAAAAAGTGACGAGATATCAGAAACGCCGATTAAAGGACCCAACGACGCCGTTATCGATCGGAGCGCGCTTTTTCTCCTTAGCAAATGCGGCTGCTGAAGCTATTTTTGGCCATAGCGGTGAGGAAAGGAGGAGTTCGATACTAAAATGTCGATATATGCTAATGTTTAGGTGTAGAGTAGATTTATGTAAAAATTTTCAAAACTTATGTGAATTGGAAGTTTTGCCAACCTCAGGTTGTCACTAGGTTGTCTAATGGCAACCTAATTTGGAAAAAAGTTGGGCACGTTCATTTACATAAGTTTTACATAATTTTTCGTACTTTGTTACTTAGTCCTACTGCGCATATACACACCAAATACCGCGGAAGTCCGACCTCTGCGTTGCCAACGGGCTATTTTTCGATTTTTTTGGAGCGGGAAGTTTTCAGAAAAAAATTTGCTACCCCTTCACTCATATAATTTTTCATTGGAACTTCTCAGTTAAGCCCTGCAGGCCCGTGTGCATGTACATACTAAGTTTCATACCATATCGTTAGCGCGTTGCAGAAGAGTCATTTGAATTTACATCTTCACCCACCAGTATGCAAAATTTTCGAAAGAAATGCTTATTACTCCTTCCGCTCACATAAGGTTTCCATAATTTTTCATACTTTGTTTCCACTAGTCCCTAATTTTCGCTTACGAAATTTCTTGCCATATAGTTATGCATATATTAAGAACTACTCATGTATGCTGTTACAAATAGCATCGTTTGAGCGACGTCGCGCGCGCGACAATTAGCGACGACGCGGTTTGACGAGCGCGAACTCCAGTGGTCGCATGTTACGGCACACAACATGTTAAGATAAGCAGAGAGCATGAACTACCATTTTTTTGGGCTCCGCCCCGCCCCGGACACCGCGAAACGATTTTCCCTTTGCTTTTTTTGCCGAAAACGATTTCCAGCTTGTCATTTGCCAACCTTACTATTTACGAGGTGAACTGCTGCTTTCGATGCATAAACCTATCTCTGCTCTCAGTTCACTTTCCATTTTATTACTTCGTCCAATTTCTTCTATTACAAAACCCTTTACTTTTCTACTACTCGGACCCATTTTTTGAAAAAAGGCTTGCGCTTTTTTGTACCAAATTGACCCAATTCAATATTCACCCTAGAAATACACATTTACCTTTTTTTAATGTGCCATCCTGTTTACAAATGAACACATCCGATTCGCCGTGAGCAGATTAGGGATTTGTGCAGTATATTGTGCAAAGGCAGAGTTCAATAGAAAAGATATTTTTGTTTGTAAAGCGACCAAGAGTTTTGGTGAATGTTTTCGGGTCTCTTGCTTTCATGAGAGTATGAGCAGCCTTTGAGCCATTTTGGATGCTCTAATAACTCACCGGTAAACAATGACGCAAGGCAGGATTTTTAGACTAAAGCACGTGTCTTATGACAGTTTCGATGAAGTGGATCTGAATAACGAAAAGTGCTCAAAATTCTGCTCATTCGCAAATTAGGGTTTAAGTTACAATCTGATAGAGCGAAGTGATATAACAAAATGATTGGCATACTTTTAAGCCAAAAATTTTCGTCACTTAAAAAAACTTAATCCTCTTCAAACAGTTCCATCGACCATTAATTTGATGACGTGTTTCTTTTCCACACCAGGCAGCATTCACATGTACAATGCCGCTCACAGAACGTGCAAAATTTCCGTGAATGTGGGAATTCCAGGAATTCCTCGAAAGTCCGCGACATTCCAAAAACACCGGGACATTCCGGGAATTTCGCGGAATCACGCGGATCGCGCAAGCTACGCAGCGCCAAAATTTGCGCCTTAACTGTATTTTCCGCTGTATTTTCTCGTGGTTGAAGAGAGACAAAATAAAGCCATGCGAGAATGATGCCTTCTTCGCGTGTTTGTGCTAAACTCGGTCCAAAGGTTGAAAAATTATGCTTTTCATAGGGGTGTGTTACCTAAAAGGAGAAGGAAATCAGGATTTCGACTGAAATTGCAATACTACATAGATTTTGTATTCTGCTTTATCGAGTGGTAACATGACACAGTCAGAGAATATTTAGCAAGACTTTGCCAAATTTAATGTATTGTAAACCTCTATACACAGCACTGACCAAGACTTATTCTATGACTTCAAAAAGGATTACAAATAATTTAAAAAGGATTACAAATAATTATGGGGTAAATTCGGGTAGCTACTGTAATTACACTGCGGATTTTAAATCTCGAGGATTTGAAGCAAATGATGGCAACTACTTTTGTAATGTCTTTGTGAAGATGCCCTTCAAGCTCGATCCCCTGCTTTTTGATAGATAGCGTCAATATGCGGAGTGTCCCAAAAAGTGCCTTGTTTGTTCAACGAGATTTTGTCATAAAGTTTTTGGAAATTTAGGTACTATTTCGTGGGGCTGTTCAACTCAGGCTTGCAGTATAAAGATTATCAAGATTATAAGGCTTACTGGTCACTCATTCCTACTTTAGGATTACAGCAGAGGTTTTGGAGGGTATTTTGAGCCATCAAAAAGCCGCATTTTGTCACAGAAAGAAAACCAAACACGATTAAAATTCTCTTACCAGGATAATCAGAGCCGCTTATTCCAAACATAAAAGTTGCACATTAAGCCATGCTTTTTCCATAGTTTTTTCTTCGTAGAACGCAGCAGCCGCTTTTTTCAATGTTTTTCAAAGATATGAATTCACCGCCAGAAACCTAAGAAAACTTGCAAAAAGTTGTGCAATGTAATCAGTTGCATGGAAAACCTGCTACATAAATGATGTTTTAGAATTTTTTTTATCATAAGGCCTAGTTGGCTCAGACTCGCATGGGTGAAAGTTGTTGCAAACCATGGATTAGTTTCTTGTAGAACCACCTTTGGTCTCTCCAAGATATATCGGACTCTATCTGGGATATGGGAGAGATATAAATTATTGCTGTCTACACCTACTTTGGTTACAGACTTATGTTCAAGTAATTGAAGATTGGGGACATTCCATGATTCATCTTTAACATGGTACAGTCCATAAGATCCGAGTAATATTCATTAGTATTATTCTTTTTTTATTTTTTCTCATATACTACAAGAAGCGTAAGTCTCATGATTGTCATTTCAACGAAATCAACATCATCAAATATGTTTGACAATAACACATAATTTGCTTCATAGACCATGCCAAAAGAAATTGCTCTTATGTCCGCAAAATGGCTTCATCTTGTATTTCAATCCTCTCTCTTGCATTGATATTTTTCGTTTCCTTCAAGAATAGCGAATGTTTTCTCGGGCTCCGCTCATCAACCCAGCGCTTACAAAGTCAGTTTTAGTCAAGCTATCAGTCAATAACTACATCTAAGTAAGTATAAACCGCAGTGTGCACAAAATGAGTTTATTTCTTTACTTGAATATATAGACGGTGCTTAAAAATCATGGTGCATCACAGAAAAATCAATGCAGTTCTACTTCCTTCGATTTGCACGTTTAAGTGCCAGAGATTCGCATCCATCACGGATCTGAACGCTTCCCATTATTTCAAGCTATGGATATTATCAACAAAAAAACACTTGCAAATCATATTTTGCAGCGGATGCGAGACAAATAAAACTATAAATGAAGCTGTTATGATCTACCATTTACAGTGCGTCCCAAAGAAATGTGACTGCTGTTTGATTGCTAATAATTCTCTTGTAATGGGGTCTTTCGAGAAGCTTTAGGTACCATTTTGTGCAGCTTCAGCTTAGATTGGGATCGAGCGGATTACCGACTGCTCTCCATTACTGTAAGACTACCGTAGAAACTTCGAAGAGGGTTTTAAACTATGAAAGGCCATATTTTGCTTCAGAAAAGAAACCATAATCTGATGACTTTCACACTGGACTAACTAGAGCTGCTGATTAGCTTCTCGGAAGATTTCATCACAAGAGAGTCGTCAACAATCGAACAGCAGGCGCATTTTTTCGAATACCCTATATTATCTTACCAGTAACTGTCATGTAATCAGTAGCTTGTAGTAAACCGTAGTAAACTACTGATTACCCTATCAGTAATCAGTAGCTCGTAGTAAACCCCCCAATCTGTGCAACTCGACTAGTGCGGGCCTACGCTGAAAGTAAGACGCCTCAGTCCAGCATCCAGTGAGCTACTGATTTGGATGCGGATCGCCTTCTAGACATAGAGGTCGTGCGTTCCCAAAAAATAAATCCTTTGAGGATGTTTGGTCGAGCGGCTAAGTGAATAGGTTTCAGCGCGCAAGACCATGGCTTGAGGCCGGCTAGTGGCAGATTTTTGCGCCACCAGGACAATCTTTGATAGCGACCACTATCGCAAAATCGACGGCGACCGCTATCAAAAATTTCGCCTAGCACAGTATGAATAAAACAAAAACATTTTTTGACGAAAATTTCATGAGAAAATGAAATGGTTGGATATGAACTAAATAAATCAAATCAATAAATTCTTGTCTCGAGCAGCTGTTCGAAAAAAAGTCAGCAAACTTTGCAAGAAAAAAAAGAATCTGTTTATTTCTTTTCCACGACAAAATCAGCTGTTCATTGATTCTCTCCTTTTCGGGCCACGGTAATATGCAGTTTCGCGCCGATTTTGTCCGCAGTGTTAGGCAAACTGATGTGTATTGTAAGTTACTCATCGTCAGGGGCAACTTACGGGAGTCTTCTCTGCGTCTCCTCTTTTCCACACTATTTGCAGCCGTCGAACATCAGTTCACGTTCAGCTCAACTGAACGTGAACTGATGTTGCAACAGTTGACTGCAGCAGGCGGACGGATGGCCAACTGTCAGTTCACTTGCCATGCTTATAGCATGGGAAGGGGCGGTCATCATTTCACCAGACGTAAGCTCAACTGATGGGTTAAGTTCAGTTCACTTGAACTGATCGAGCTTTACTACGGGTCATTATCTCTTTCCGTCAATAACAATTGAAAGTAAAATCTAGTTTCTTTCGCTGCTTGCTGCTGCTCTGCGACCTATACATGGTAGCGATAGTGGAAGATGTTTCACTTGGAAAAAATATAACGAGTTTAGTGGACAAACTATTTACAGTAGTTTATTTTACGTTTTTGTAGAGATTGAAATCATTAATTGCACTTATTTATGCCAAGTGGGGGATGGAAAAGTCACTTTTCCTTTATTCTTCTGTTTTGTTCCAACATATAGTTGCATAGTCTTGACAACTATCTTATAGTAAGTCTCACAAAGGATTGGTCATGAACATCTGGAAAACTTCTGAGTTTTTGAATTTCAAGAGTGAAAGGCGCTAACGACGACCGTTGTTTGTTTTAAAAAAAATCCACAAACTCCTATGGCTTTTCGGAAATAAGTCTGTGTAAAAACAAAACAATTTACTCCAGAACTATTTACAACGTGACTTCGGACCTATGTCTTTCCAATGACTTCGTCATTCGACCTGTTTTATCTCTGTAGCACTTTGCGCTCATTTTACCTAATACATCGCTTCGAATTTGCCCGTCCCCTATTTTTCTAAGGCAAACAGCGCATTGCTCTGACATGCATTCATAATGGCAGATCCTAATCCTTACTGACTGTTTCTTTATGTTATCATTCGCAACGCCGGCTAAGGCAACATTATGCTGCACTTTAGTTAGGTGAATACACACTGTTGAATCGCAACACTACGTTTAATATGGAAAAAAAGGCAAAAAGGGCTCTATCGTTTTTTCGCAGATAGACATGGCTTACGAGATGTGGAGAAGATTGGCGTCGATGTTTCTGTACATCCTTAGCTTTGCGACCCATGATGCTATTCTTCGTATTTCAAGCCATTCTATGCTGTCCATGCACACCAGTGTAGCTCTTCAAGTTTCCACAAAGGCAACGTCCGGGCAAAAAGTCGATTTTGAGGATTTTTGCTTACCCGGGCTTATTCGCTATGCTGAACCCGATTCCGATCTCAAAAAACGCGTTTGCACTTGGCCAGTAGCGATGTTAGGGCGACTAAAGGAACCGAGGCAATCGCCCCGGAAGCTGGGAGCGTGAATCTACCCTGGCGCGAGCCCCGCCCCTGCTGGTTTTCCTCCTGCGTTAGAGCCCTTTTTCGCCGTTTTCGCGCTCTCTAGTGGTGACTTTCGGATTCAGCATAGCGAATAGGCCCGGATAAGCACAAAATCTCAAAATCGACTTTTTGCTCGGTGCTGTCCTTAAGATAATTAACAGAAAGCAAACCATTAGGCAACCTGATCTGGGTATCTAGATAAGGGAATCATTTTTTACTAGGTGTTTCTCAGTGAGCTTGAGGTACGGAACTGCTGGTTCAATCCGCTGAATCACTCATTCATTCTGGCTGGACTTGATTTTATCAAACAGTCGTCGAGACAGTACATCAATGGCATGCCCGCAAAAAACGGTTCCTCTGTTATACTTATGAAACATACAGGAGCAAAGCGCTGGCCCGTAGCAAGTCCTCATATCTGAGAAGAGTATTCTCCAGACCGCTTGAAGAGGTTAGATTACTTACTTACTACTGTAACTGTTCACTGATGTTCGTAAAGTCTATGCGCACCACCGTTCGCTTGCAGCAGCATTGCCAATATTCAACAACTTCAGGATTCAATGCTACTAATGCTCGAATGGTCAAAAAACCCTTGAAAACTGCGTAGTTGAATAAGTAGGAAATTCCCATTCCCAAAGAACTGAAGTACTGAACTACTTTGGGAGCGCGACGTCCCTAGATTGAGGATGTGATATAAAAGGGAGGGGAGGGGAGATGAGAGAAGGGCGATTGTACGGAGGTATGAGAAGTTGGGAATAGGTATGCGTATGACTCATGTGACAACAGCGATGGCATGACTTTGTTTGTGGAACGGAGGGCTGCAGTCTGTTGGGGTTGACAGGCGAGGAGTTGGCTGGCACTACAAAATTGCTTTACGCGGTTAATTTTATATAAAAATCATTTCCACATAGTAGTCTGATTGCAAATCAAGAGTGTCTGCCCTGTTTGACTTGCAGTAAACCTCGACATAATTGTTTGGTCGTTATCTACGCTGGATTGCTTATTCGATTTGTTCGACATATGCATACAACTGACGTTTCGCCAATCACTCCAGTCATTCTTTAAAACTTCTAAGGGCAACCCGTTGCGCAGAAATGTGTAGAAATTGTATACGCAGTACATATTCAGCCAGTCAAGTCTAGGTCGTACTCGGACTACCTTACTTTGTTAACACTTAGTGTTCACGAATCGAATGGACCTTCTGTGTGCCTGCGTGGTTAGAAGCTTTTTTGTAGACTTGTCACCACTCCCGCGACTGCAACTTTCTCTGAATCCAATTCCGATACAAGCCACTGGCGATTTCTTCGTACACAACTTATTAAGCTTATACATGCATTTTGGGGCTCCGTCCCGAACATACAGAGACGATATTTCCTATACTTTTCCCTCCAAAACGCTATCGCTGCCTTGTAAGCCTTTCCTTACCGAGCCTCGGTTCAAACCCGAAATTTGCTGCACCTTACATCTGCAAAAACTTGATACTTTTCCCACTGTAAATTGTTGGATAAAGAGCCAAGCCGTCCTCACTGCACAAGTTGATTTTTTGTGGTAGTGTGAAGAGGTAAAAACAAATTTTTTGCATATTTGCAGATTAGAATGTCTGTTAACCACTATCACTATGAGAGAGCATTCCGTACTTCCGTGATTCTGTTGTGCATAAAATAAATGATTGCTCAAATACTCACACACTGCATTTCCTGGTTTGTAACATTTCCTGATTTGTCCTGTGTTGGTTGTGCGAAAAATGATGTTACAACTATAACGAGAGGCTTTCTAGGTACAGATTTTATTGGGTACTCAACACAATTCTCTGATCAGTGTGACACTTGATGATATTAACGGGCTGGCATAAATGAACAGGTGAACTATAGATAATTGTCTCATTTATTTCGGTGCATTACAACATGAAATGCCATAGATAGCCAAACTCATATCAGGGAATTCACAATTTCTCACAAACAGGAAGCGCGTGGTATCAAACGCTTCTTTTCCGGAAACATCTTGCGGTACTCGCAATTTTCTCGCCATTTCAATTACCCTTCAATTGAAAGGCCGAGGAAATTGTCAACAGTCTGCAACTCAATTACTTTTCAAAGGAAATGGATATTTTACCATAGAAAGTTTGTATGCACGCTTTCCCCATGCTTTCGAAACGTAGAGAATGTTTATTTATCCAAAGAATGTTTTTTTCTTCCACTCACAAGGCTACTGAGACAGAGATTTGTGTTTCAGAATGGACTACTTCCTTGTGACGGATATCGTAGTGCTTGTCTTGCAAGCTTTGTCCATCTCACTTAATACAATAGTTCTGCTTGCACTATACAAGTGAGTTGTGCGTATCGTGTGTTGCTTCCTCGCTATTTCATAAACTCATGACGTTTTGCTCCCTCAAATGTACAACCTATAATTGTCATAGCTCAAAAATAGTCACGACACTACTTCGACAACACGACTATCAAAATTTTATGTGATTCAGTTTGTCTTTACGTTTGCATCAAATCATATATCGGCAAATCGTAACATACAAGGACTGGGAGCCGTTGCGTTCAACCAAGATAGCTCGTGCTTGGGAGAGTTCGCAGATGGTAAGAAAAACGGAAGAGGCTTGATAAGGAAGACGCCGATACGTCCGCAGTCTTTTCGTGCAATGAATGGCCTGTAAATTGATATGTCAAGCTCTCCTTGTTTATACCTGTAACACCTTCAGCTCAAAAGCCCGCATTATTCACTCCATTCATTCAAAAAGTTTACGATAATTAACCGCAGTTTGAAGCAAACTGAAATGAACTCTCAACAGCCTGGAGCTATAGGTCAAATGACTCGCATCGTTTTACTTCTCTTCTCTAGCAGTAATCGGCAGGCTTTGAACTTTTTACATCGACATACACAACAGATGAGTTCATCGAATCAGCGTGCAAGCAAATTTGGGCACAAGGGGATCGGACGTGGAAGCTCATTTTGGGCTCCTAACTAGGATATCGCCTACGCAAGAGCGCAAATGGTGCACTCGCGGCTGAGATATTCTTTTAGAAACAGACTCCGCTACCGTATTTGGAGAAAGACTTGCATCAAGTCAAGCCATTGTGTGCTTTTGTGATGGGTCCTCCGCAAAACCCTGCAAGACGATTCAAGTCGTCCACTAACTGCGGTGCTGGGGACAAATGCATGGATGTTGCCTTTGAGCAAAAACGAGTAGAAAATTCGCTCAGTTTATTATGTGATATTAATCTGTTAAATTTTCTCAGCTTTTTTCAGGGTAAATAAAAACACCATTTCGATTTATCTGGTTACGTTTCTCGCAAATACAAATCTTTTCCATGCTATCGCGAGTAAGTCAAACCTTTGTTGTTATGATTAGATTGACTAAGTTTTGCAATCTTTGATACTTCTCTCTCGTTGAAACGCACTCAGATCCTGCCATTGAATAGGTCATGGATATAAGCATAGTTCGGCAGTTGTTCGGCCAAATTTTGAGGTTGCAGTGAGGACTATACAGTGACCGCCAAAAAGTTGCGGACAAGCCTCCCTCCCTTTTTCATCGCTTTATTTCAGAAGGAAAACAAGGATAAAAAAATGTAGTGATTGCATGAGGTGATAGAGCTCTTCAAGAGCTACAATCTGCACTTTGCGTTTTTCGAAAAACATGTATTCTAAAAATTTTAAAAAACTTTTTCTAAATAAAGTTCGAAAATGGCCGCGTCACAATGTCGCGGACAATAATTCTTCGAACGCAAAAATTTTCTTTTGAGTCTTATTCTGAGGCTGAAACACAAGTAATCCAAACGGGTAAGCATACTACTATACAGAGCTCGTCAAGAACTACACACTGGTTATGGTTGCTTCCCAAAAAACACAAGCTTGAGTTTTATTTTGCTTTTTTTTCAAAAATAACTTCTAATTCTCCTTTTTAAGCCAAGTTTCTTCACATGGAAACCTATTCACGACATTCCAACAACTGTTCGGATAAAGTAGATGCTCTTTACCATTCTCCATGCATCTGACGTGTGCTGATGAGTTTCTTTGCTGAAAATGGCTCTTGGCAGTGCTTGCACATGACCCCAACTGCACCTCACCACTGACTTGTACCGCTTTGCAGGCTTGTAACTCGGCTTGTAGTCAATGAGCCTGCAATTAGGCTCATTCGAAAGAACGAGACTTCCACTACATGATGGTTTGTAAAAGAGATGGGTATAAGAAACAGCAGAGATTTGGCGGATGGGGCGGAAAAACGCGGCCTCAGTGCTAGGGTGAGGATATCCAGCTAAAGTTGAATATAGCTTCTTTCGCTACCAGTTCAATCCTGGAAGCTTGAAACTGTCAATGTTCTGTAATAGATCCATTTTGAAGCTCTAGAACTGTTTTGATGTTGATAAGAGCCTCCACTCCAACCACCACTGAGGCCGCGTTTTTCCGCCCCATCCGCCAAATCTCTGCTGTTTCTTATACCCATCTCTTTTACAAACCATCATGTAGTGGAAGTCTCGTTCTTTCGAATGAGCCTAATTGCAGGCTCACACATTGACTACAAGCCGAGTTACAAGCCTGCAAAGCGGTACAAGTCAGTGGTGAGGTGCAGTTGGGGTCATGTGCAAGCACTGCCAAGAGCCATTTTCAGCAAAGAAACTCATCAGCACACGTCAGATGCATGGAGAATGGTAAAGAGCATCTACTTTATCCGAACAGTTGTTGGAATGTCGTGAATAGGTTTCCATGTGAAGAAACTTGGCTTAAAAAGGAGAATTAGAAGTTATTTTTGAAAAAAAAGCAAAATAAAACTCAAGCTTGTGTTTTTTGGGAAGCAACCATAACCAGTGTGTAGTTCTTGACGAGCTCTGTATAGTAGTATGCTTACCCGTTTGGATTACTTGTGTTTCAGCCTCAGAATAAGACTCAAAAGAAAATTTTTGCGTTCGAAGAATTATTGTCCGCGACATTGTGACGCGGCCATTTTCGGACTTTATTTAGAAAAAGTTTTTTAAAATTTTTAGAATACATGTTTTTCGAAAAACGCAAAGTGCAGATTGTAGCTCTTAAAGAGCTCTATCACCTCATGCAATCACTACATTTTTTTATCCTTGTTTTCCTTCTGAAATAAAGCGATGAAAAAGGGAGGGAGGCTTGTCCGCAACTTTTTGGCGGTCGCTGTACGCCGTAGGCAGAAAAATGTTGATATGCTGATCACAAAAACGTTACTGACTTCGCATGCTAGAGTTTTTTTTCAAGATTATGATTGACTTACCAAATGTAGCCCTGCCTTAGAAGAAAAGACCTTGCATAAAGCGACTCATTCAATTCAAGGCGGGCGCCAGCTCTCGCCTTGTCTAATTTCCATGTTTCTTGAGCTGAATAAATCAACCTCTAGCAATAAATCATGTATAATTTCGGATCTTCTATCTTGTTATCAAAAGGCGAGAGGTTGGTGTCAGTTATTAGCGCACACTATAGTCTATTAAATACTGAGCGACAATGTCAAAAAACGAAAAGTTGTGGAATCAGTTGCAAAACTTAGTTGACGACTTGATCAAAGATTGCTAACACTGTCTTGCCGTCTGTAACGTTTTGAGTCAGAATTGACAATTCCACCTGGAAATAACAAAAAGCCTAGAAAACTATAGGCCGTCCGCGCAGGGCGCGGAGAGTGCGCAAGGTGTGTATTGCGCGTCACTCCTCTTTCCCCGTGCACTCTCACCGCCTGTTTTTCTCTGCGCTTGTTCTATCTTCGACGGGCGCAACAGCGTTGCTCTCCGCGCGCAGCGCGGACGGCCCATAGAATGTTTGACGTTTGAATCATCAAACCTTCACATAAGGCTTTTTCAAAATTTTAAAGATTCCGGATTACTGCATGTTTATTGCTCAGTGTTTCACGCCCTGACATTTCAAGGTGCATCTATATCTACCATCTATATCTACCTCAAACTCTAAAAAAATTTTGATTTTAGTCTCTTTTCACACCATATATCTTGTATTAAACTGGAATCCAACAAGAATAGATATGGATCCTTACGTAGTCATGATTTCTATTATCCCACTGCCTTTCCAGCTTAAGGTCAACATTGTCCTTACGATAGCAATAGCACTGGATAGAGTACTGGTAAGTTTTGCTTGTTTTGCACTTTGCTAATTGGTGCCATTTTGCAATCTACAGGCTTTGTATGCTCCGTTGCAATACAGATTAATTGCCTTAAAGAGATATGCTGTTGTCACTCTTATCATAGCTATGCTTTTTGGCCTTTCCGATATAGTGATCGCGTTTTCGATGTCACCTTTTGCTCGTAATGTAAACTGTGCAGCAGCTGGTTGCTTTTTCAGTCATCAATTCAGATGTTACTGGGGAATCAGCAATATGGTTCGTAATTGCGTAGGATGCAAAACATCGAGTTGATTGAGTTTGCTTTTAGGTTTTGGGCCTTTTTGTGATCGTATTGACAACAGCTGTACTCTTAAGACTGCAACAAATGCGCATGCGTTCCCGAGTGTCGAGCTCGCAGACAAATGATTTTTCAAAGTACGCAAAGGTGCATATTTCAACAAAGCAGAGATTCCTTTTCACTACCTTACTGATTCCAGGCAAGCAGATCCTCCGTAGCTTTTCTTCTCAGCTCTTTGGTTTGCCTTACAATTCCTAGCGTGGTTGTTGGTGGAGCGCAGCTATTTGGATTCTCTCTGTTTGACATTGTGGGACCATTTTATCTAGTCGGTCTACTCTGTGCCGGTAAGTTGGTCATGTTAACAACTAGTGCTAACATCCCATCTAGCTGTCTTTTGTAGATTGTATGAATTGCATAGTTTACGCACTGTTCAATTCTGACATGAGGAACCGTCTCAAACGTTTGGCAATGAAAGTGGGAATTAATGGTCTTACCCGCTATGTCCGAAAAAATATGGGTAACACGGTAACGACGTACACATCTCAAATGCACTAGTATTTCGACAACAGAATTTTGAGTCAAACGACAAGAACTGCTTCTCCCTCTTTCATTGAATATTGTTCATATTGCTTTATTGCTCTTCTTAAAAAATGTTGAGAAAGCAATGGGATTTTTTGTTTGTCTCTAGAGGCAATAAACAAGCAATTCCTACCGCACTTGAATCACTAGCACTTATGTAACCATGTGTTAGAAATGTTATATTAATCTTTCCATGGTTTTCATTGAGCAAAATGCACAATTATTGCGTACAGCATTTATGTTCTTAAGGATCTATATCTATTTTTTACGCATAATTTACCTAGATTGCTTGTCTACTTCAAGCTTGCACTGTTCTAACTAGTCAGTCACCTTTTGGTGGGAGTTTGCAAGTTTATTCGATCCCAACTGAGCTGATCATTACACAAAGATTGTGTACCCAAATGCGCACCCTTCAGTTGTTTCATGAAGAACATAAACGCTTGGGGACCAACTGCGGCGAGGAATGCACATGAAGAGACAAAAGAACTGAGGAGTCTAGGATAGAAATGTTCATGATGGGCTCACAATTTTTGCTTATATCAACAATGTTGATGTTTATCGTCAACACGAACAGCTTGGCTTTTATGATGTTCTTTTTATCTATCTGAGTATGCATAAGTGCACAACGAAATAGATGGTAATTAAAGAAAAAGTAGTTTCGGACAGTAACATCCTTCAAAGGATGACCGGCCGAGTGTTGATGCCTAATGCGTGCGCAATTATGGACAGAATTTACCACTCCAGCTGCCAACTCAATTGAACAGACTAGGAGGCAGGCGCAAAGCCTAAAAACCTTGATCTTCTTCAAAGGCACTAAAGCGGATCAAGGACTTGATAACAATCGCTGAAATCTACAGAATGCTCAAAACTCGCAGCCAGCACAATTACTTCCACCATTCCTTTCCCAAGCTTGTTTTACGAAGAAACTCAGCCAACGGCTGAAACTAACGTCAAGTTTAAGATTCTATTAGGTTGTCCCATGAGTCTTTTTATATCTGAGTTTTCATCAGCATAAGTCTGCTCTTCTTACAAGGGAAGTCAGTTAACTTAGGTCGGCCTTTTGAAATGGGACACACATTTAATATCAGCTCGGAATGCTCATTCCAAAGCTTCCTTAGCTGCGAAGCGTCTCTCTGAAGCGAGTTATGAGCTTTTTAGCATGTGTCAGTGACATACAACTGAATATGGAAAAAAGCTTCTAGACGGAATCTGCTCGAAAAAATTATGGAAGATGAAAATAACATCAGATTGAGTCATTTGGCCTTGAAAGGGTGTATTATGCATTCGAACCACTACCTAGATGATGATATCGTAGCATCCGTAGGTCGGTCAACACGCAAGCTTTGCTCAGGAAAAAGCTCAACTCGCTTCAGAGTAATGCTTCGGGTAGCAGATTTAAAATCAGCGTTTTGAGCTGATTCTATTGATATGTGTCACTTTCCAAAAGGCCAACCTAAGATAAGTGACTTTCCCTGTTAGATTTCTGCTGGGATGCGGGACAGCATTCGGAAGATCAAAGCAAGCTCTACAATATGGTTTACAGAGGTCATTACCGGCCTGATCGCATCAAGTTGCAAGACAAAATGGAAAAAATCCAAAATCCCGAAAAAACATAGTCATACCTCAGTTCAAAAACATTCTGGAAGTTCCCACTTGCTCACGCATATAATGTCCCCATCGGATATTTATGTATACAATTGCTGCATTTTTCTGATGGTTAGAAATCGAGAAAAAAATGCGTTCAGTTTTCGAACTCTGCCTGTAACGGGTCTATGCTTCTCGCAAATATGTGGTTATATAGATTATTAATTCAAGAATACTCTTACAAATTTGCACCTTGTAGATGCCTTAGTTTTTGAATCACTTTGAAAGTACGAATATGAAATGACTTATGGGACAATCTAATATTTCTGGAGTGCTAAATGCCTACGGTCATCAGGCAAAGATTCCACAGCCGACTGACTTGACTCAGTTACGATGGCCTGGTTACCAGAAAATACATGATTTAGTCTCTAATGGCGTTATATGCATTCAGTGAGTTTCTGATTCTTCCACAGAGTTTGGACCTGAAAATCACAGAACTCCATCTTAGTGAGACGATCTAGGGTGAATGAGAGACATCTTCAAGCACAAAACGAGCGACTAAATATGTTTGGATGGATGTAGGAAGAGCGGCTGGCTTTCCCGAAAGCTTCCTTAGCATAAAATTGGAAACACCACAGTACCCGGTCTTTTACAGCCTTGCCTTGTTAAGACTCACAAAATACCTGCTACTGATGACGAGTGCTCTTTCACTGTAGAACAGTTGGAAATTATTATAAGTGTGTGGGTGGACCAACCGACAGAATTTCCGGGTTCTTAAATAAGATTGTCAATTAGCTACTGGACAAAGTCCCGTCTCATTTAGCCAACACGAATCATTTACTGGAACGCCTACGTGAAAGAGTTTGCAAACGCATTGTGTAGCTGAATCTTTTGACGTAGTTTTGTACACTAACGTTTAGAATGACGACGCTCTACAGGCTGTTTTAAAACTGTTGAGTAAGCTTGGTGAGAAGGCCTTTGGGCTGAGCAAACGATCGGTTATGCTTCTGATCAAAAGAATGCCTCTCTTGTAACATCTTCAAATGGTCAGAAACATACTATACTCAGCTGAGGGGTCTTGCGATGGGACAAAGACTTGCTTCAGTATTGCGATCTGCTTTATGAGTGGAATAGAAGAGCCAGTGCTGTCGCGTCTACCTCTAATATGCTGTCGCTACATAGACT
The DNA here is from genome assembly GCA_958299035.1 of Cylicocyclus nassatus. Classification (NCBI taxonomy): domain Eukaryota; kingdom Metazoa; phylum Nematoda; class Chromadorea; order Rhabditida; family Strongylidae; genus Cylicocyclus; species Cylicocyclus nassatus. The sequence goes on along the minus strand of CATQJL010000316.1, from coordinate 57,093,632 downwards.
ACTGTTCCGTTATAACATCGATACAATCCAAAATGGATGTTCCCGGTCACTCAACCAGCATTCAAGGCGCATAGTCTACACGGCAGCAACCAAAAATGTTTGGCTTCCTTATCTCAACGTACAAATTAAACTCTCCGACGGCGCTGCAAATGTGAAATGGTGTCGCAAAGAGTGTTCCAAGGACATCTTGGTTAATGCTCGCTCCGCACTTCCGATCAGTGTTAAAAGAGCTGTCATTTGTAACATGTTCAATATGTGATATACCTTTTATAAGAACATGTAAAGCTCTTTTCAATGGTACATCACTTGCTCTATGACTTCACGATATAGCAGCGCAAGATTGAGAGATGTTTATTCACGACGCCACCGTAGGGTTGTGGGAAATGAGCGTTAACGCGTCAACGGGATAATAGGCGAATGTCAGTGGCGTACCCAGGATTTCGGCTCGGGGGGGGCGCGACAAAAAAAATTTTCTAATGAAGGTGCGTGGCGTCAGCCACGCACTCCGAAAATTTTTTTGGGGTGCTTATTAAAATTTTTGCGGGTCCCCGACCCCTAAAATCCGGAAAAAGGGGGCGTGGCGCCAGCCACGCCCCCGAAAAAAAATTTTTTACAAGGCTAATTTGAATTTTTAAAATTTTTTGAAAATTATTTTAATTATTTACAAAAATAAATAAGTCACTTGCACATTTTTATAACCCATATAGGTAGCTTTCAAAAATTTCGCGACCCATTCTCGGGGGGGGGCGCGCGCCCCCCCCGCCCCCCTCCCCTCGGTACGCCACTGGCGAATGTCGCTTATGTAAGCGACGTTTGAGTTGCAGCCTGCTCGCTGTTGATCGGAACAAAAAATCTCAAAGTAGTAAAAATCGTGTTTCCATTTTTCCTCACTTGCCTTAAGACTTTACGGAATAGCAGCGCAAGATTGAAAAATGTTCATAAAATCTGTGTAGGTTTTTTACGGCATCACGCGTAGGGTTGTAGGAGAGCAATGTTAACGCGTTACCAGAATAATAGGCTAATGTCGCCTATGTAAGCGACGTTTGAGCCTGTTTCGTTTCGATCAACAGCCTACTTGCTGTTGATGGAAACAAATCAAAATTAGTAAAAATCATCATTTGTATTTTTTGCCGTTAACCTCAATGTAAATCAGATTTGAGCGGTCTGACTTCTAATTTGCTCAAATAAAAACAAGTCTGCGAAATAGTTCCTAGCTCTCTCTTTTCTGAACCTTGGCATTTTGGAGCGATAAGTGATGTTGCCAGTTGATGCTATGCCAATGCCAGGTTTGTAGGGTGAAGCTGCTCACCATTGGGATCGTTTTTAACATCGTGTTGGTGGGCCTAAAAGTAGATTGCAGTGTATGCGTGGGACGAGACCGAACGTCTTCCCGCATTGGCGAGCCTGCAATTTGTCCCGTACTCAACCGAAACACGTTAATGATGAGAACCGAACCTTTACCTACCGTGTTGTTAATAAGAATCAAATGATTCAGTAGTTAGCGCGCACTTATGCGACGAACTAGAGTGAGTCGTGCTCAGCGATTAATAATTAGGTTACACCCTTTGATTCAACGGGATTGGCGTCTGGAAAGCCGTGGCCTCGAGGCCTAATCAAGGCCAGAAAAATCAAAGAGCACGCTTGCGAGAAACGCAGACTGACAGACGCAGACGCAGACATCGCGGGCGCGAGCGGTCGCCCTCCAGCCGCCAACCCTGTTGAATCAAAGGTATATGTATAAGCTTACAATGTATAACCATCGCTTACAGATAGTCAAGAAATCGTTGAGATTCTACTACCAAAAGTACCATCGCATACCAACACCAGTTCGTAAAGCAGTTGCTCAATATAGAATGAACGAAATAGTGTAGAATTCTGAACAAGCAGTCGCAGACATAGCGCGTACACAAGAAGCCCCGAAAAACGGATGACTTTCTTACCTAATTACCCAGATTAATTTACATGGTGGCACGATTCGCATGCATTGGTACCGAAAGGAAAGTTCAGAAAATATCTTGCTGCTTGCTAACTCAACCTTCAACAGTGAAACGACCGTCATAAGCAATATGTTCCGAACTGCTGTTAACGTATGGAGTGTACAAGAGCGATTTGATCCCTGATTTGGTTAGATTGCGCGTAGTAATTGCTACTCATCACAATTTTGCTATGCCTCAAGACATGCGAACAGTAGCACACCCGCCGGTAATAACAAAGTGCCCTTGGCATTCCTTCTACAGGGTGTCCCAAAAGTCTTTAAGCCTAGTATTTCCTCAGCTGTAACTATACTAAGCAACATTGTCACACGAAATTCAGCAGGAATCTTGTGAAGAACCTACAAAATAACGAGGTGCACTCAGTTTCGAAAAACCCTTAATTGGCCTTCACACAAGCCCTCACACTCCTGCCCAACGCATGCACCATGGCAGACAGATGTGGACGTCGAGAATGTCTCACACCTTCTGAAGCAAGCGTTCCAGACTATCTAAAATTTGATGTGAAACAGAGCAAGCCTTGATTATCATGGCTGATCACAAAGAAAAGTTAAAAACTGTTGAGCCGCCGATCAAAAGCACGTTGATTTGAAAAGCACATCTGTGCGGTTTAACAAAAGTGTTAAAATGTAGCAATCAAGTTCTTGAGAACATCAAGAAAACAGCAATTTTGGTGTGCATGAAAAGACTTTAAAATGGTATTTCTGCATAAAACAGAGCCTACAACTTGAATTACTGATTCAAACTGAATTGGTGTTGGATTTTTAACTTCCTCAAATTTTTGTTTCCGAGAACTTTTTCTTTTAATTGACACGGCACTATTTTGAGTGTTTGTATCTTAATCCTGCATCAATAGATAAAGACTACGATTAGTTTTGCACTGTAGACGTAAAGTGAAGCTAGCTCTACAATATGCAATTCAAGATTCCGCAACAGCTCCAAAGGCAAAAGAGCTATAGATGTTTGAGTAAAGGGTACGCTAACATTGGTTTGTCCACAAAGTCGTAGTATTGTTTGCTCCAAAAACAATATTTTGAGAATGTGCAGTGCAAACCGTATGATTTTCTTCAGGAATACTAAGAACTAGACGAAGTCCTCATACGCAAAATTTGACTGAAAAGTGAGGAATACTAACGAAGTTGCTACGTCGGAAAATCAGGCTCAAAGACTTTTGGGACACCCTGTATTTCCGAGAAAGCCAGTGCAGAATTGAGCATTACATAATGCGAGCGTTACTGCAAAATGATGTTGTACTTGTGAACATTCCAAATGAGAACATTAAGCAGTTGGTGAGGAAGGCTCTATTACGTTGAATGTCTATCCAAGCATTGCATTGAGTGTCTGAAAAGCAGGTAAATGTGCAGACGCAGGAGTAGTATATCATTTGAAATGCTTGAGTGGTGACGTATATCGGAGAGAAGGCTAAATTGTAGGTGTTCGACTAAAAGTGCATCATCAGCCATAAGACGAGCAGCCGCCATGTCACCTTTGGGAAGACATAGAATTGAAACACGACCCAATGACGGTGATTTTGACGTTAAGGGCACTATCTTGTAATAGCTTGGATTTCTCTCAAAAAGTCCTAGCAGGAATAAGAGAGAATGCGTATCATAACGACCAAACTCATGGCTATCTCAATGATCTGTTAGCGGAAACCTGCACTTATACCTCAACTTGTTATGAAACTCTACCACCAAATTAGAAAAATATTGAAACAACTCCGCGTTGAAGCTCCAGCCCAAATTTACAACTACTTTATGCAAAACTCGTACTCTGTCAACTTTAACTGGCCCCAAAGCTGGCGATCACGGTCTTGGTTAGCTCATTGCTGTGATTGACGTCAATTTTGTGGTCAGTTAAAGTTGAAAGAGCCTGCAAGAAGTAAGCAATTCTAAACAGATTGAAAATTCTTTCCTACATAATATGAGAATTTTTTTGTTGAAATCTAAGGGGAGTTACACTTTCGGCACTTCCGACGCAACGATGCTTTGATTTGCTGTTCAACGGCTACGACGATGGGGTAGTTACTTGCAGTAACATAGGTAGAGTACCAGTGAGCAGTACTCAAGTCAAAAAAAGTCAATCACCTCTGCGTTAAACTGGGTTGCTGCATGAATTTTTGTCGTTTTTTGTTGCTGTGTTTGAAGCAGCTGTTCGAGATTTTTGCCTGCGAAACGGTTTCATTGCGTGTTGGAAGTGCTATTTTTGCTCTTTCTGGCATACACTCCATTTCAATGAAATACTCAGCCCAACGATATTGCAGGTCTAAAATCTCCGGTGGCCGAAACACGCTCAAGAATAGGTTTCGTAAAGATATGTGCACAATGTCCCCCCTTCCCCCCCCCCCCCCCCCCACCAGCATCCCCTTGTCGAGGAACAAGGGTATAATGGGCTAACATATGCACAAAATCACTTTCATGTTGAAATCTTCTTGTTTGCAGAAATTGTTGTCGAAAACTAATGCTTCATATAGAGGTTCTACAGGCATAGAGGCAACTGATGAGTCGAACAATGAAGGCGATAGAGTGAGGCAAACGCTACCAGATCCTTTTCGCCCATTCTTCACCTTTCGCGTTTGTGAAAGGTTTACAATTTGAAAACGGGCACATATGCGTGCACCAAGGCGAGGTCAAGAAATGGCTCTTTCCAATAGCTCAGAAAAAACCTCTGGAACTTGAAAGCTGTGCGAATCTTTTCGATTACAAAATAGCCTTTGAAATTTGTTCTACTGATGGTTACCAAATATGCCTGGCAGTCCATCTAAAGAAGCCTCACCATGTCAACAAGACAAGGTTTAAAGAATATGTTGCAAATCTTCGAACTCTTTTTCTTTTTTCAGCGGCTTTTTCCACAAGGTTGATCATCTATCTAATAACCAATATTTACAGTCCATCAAAGTTAAGTCTATCAAAAAATTCGATTGAAAGGAATTATGTTATTTTGAATATGAGAGCAGCAAAACAGGCAAAACCTAGGCAGAACCTAACACATTGTACAAAATCGTAACCACTACCAAAGCGACATTCAAATTGTACTTTTTTGAATAAGTGCAAGTACGATATGCATATTCCGTTTCTTCTTCTTTGGCCATTGATAGATGATTACGGAGCTTTAAGGCTTGTTTTCCAAGCTATGTTAAGAGAAAGGTATACTTTCACGCTCACGCTGATTGCTACCATTTATGCTGCAATTACCAACGACACTGGTGACTAGTCGCTACCGACACGCAGGTGTTAAGCTCAGTATGAAGCAAGATCTTATTTCTTTGTATGAATCCGGTAAGCTCTCCTCACTGAGAAGATACAAACACTTACCTAATTTTGCTATGTAAGTAAATTTTGTGACAGTTGATGAAATCTCCGCAACAGTGGCTGTTATGTACAAAGATTAAAGTATGCATAAATGTGAAGGACAGTCTGAGCAGCGTAATCCACTTTACTGTACCTTCAGTCTTGCTATTATACAGCTGTACAAAATTTCCCTTTCTCGTGCGTATGCCAAAATCACTACCCAAATATTAGGTTGTAAAGAAAGTTCCCGGGCGCTTTTGGAAATTTCATTTTCAGACGCATTTTTTCGGCGCCCGGTCGGACTTTAACGACTAGTTTTTCATACCGTTCAGTAGAGGGAAGCCTAAACTTTTCAAAACCGCTTTTGATTTTTATCGATGCTAAAACTTGTCTGATCTGCACATCAAAAAAGCAAGCCTTTCCGACCATAAAAATTTCACAATTTTTCTTTCTGCGGCCATTTTTTTGCGCAGTTCACAGAATTTCGTTCAAATCATGGGTGATCTGATTGAGAAGTCTGTTGAGTACTGATCCGCAGCTGCACTCGAGTTTGGCGATCTGCGCTCAGAAGTTACAAGCCGTCGAACTTGCAACTGACTGCATTTCTTTTCGCAGCTGGCGTCGCTTCTGCTGGGATCGCCACGCCTGGGTGATGAGTCCAAAAGAAGTGTAAGGCATTACCCCAACAAGATTCGCAGTAATCAAAGATTTGGTCAGCCCTGTGCAGAACGAGAAGACTTCAAAGCAACTTACACGAAAAATGGCGCATTTTTGGGGGCAAAAAATGGTCGATTTTTCAAACTTTCTGCGGAAAATTTTTTTGCAGGGAGTCCTTCAAAAACATGAATGGTCCCCATAACAGCCCCGGCAGATCTCTATATAACTACAACATCTGAGCTTTCCAGCTCTCATCCTGCATGAGATAATCCTGCGCAAATAGGCCACTTTTCGCGACGACCTTTTTCCCTTCTGCGCATGCTGGTGGACCGCAACGAGGTGCTGAGAAGCCAGCAAGACAAATATATGTTGTCGACAAAATTGTCTTTGCAATGAAGTTTAGAGCTTTAGAAAAGAATCAATCTGCTTGAAGTTACAGCGATTTGAAAAAAAATTTCGCAAGTGCCCGGGAACTTTCTTTACAACCTAATATTTATGTTCTTTTCAATAATGATTTTAGGATGCACTTCTTTCTTGCAACTGACGTCTTGGCCCTAATCCTGCAAGCTCTAGCAATCATTCTGACCGGCTATGTTTTGTGTTTATTGTACAGGTATGTTGCAATATGCTTATCTTCTACATTATAATGGAGAATGTGTAATTTTGTATTTCAAAAAATCCTCGCGGTTGAATTCGCTAAAATTCTCTAAACTAACTCGCACAGATCTCTTTTTGATGTTGCTAATTAAAGTAGGCATAAAAGCAGTCGTTTCGCTTTTCCAATGCTTTTTTTTTCATTAGGCTAATCTCAGATTTATCAGAAAGTCGCTTTACAAATGAGCGTTTATTATACATCGCAGTATATTTGTACACTTCAGGATCAAAAAAGACACCATATCGGCTTGTTTAATTCTATTTCTCACGGCAACTGAATTTATCCATGCCATATTAAGTAAGTGGCTATAATGTATGCTTACTCGTCTAATATGCCTGAAACTGTCAATTTGCATCGATGATCAGCATTCCTAGTTGAAACCTTTGAATCGATAATTTATGGATGATGCAAATTTATGCAAGTATATGTAGGGAGGTCCAACGTGAAGTGTGGCAGCCTCCAAGTTTTTTCTATGTCTTGGTCATCGCCCTTTCTAATATTCATTTGTCCCATTGTAGACATTCTCGACTTGGGTTCAAGAAAGAGTTTGTTGAAACCGTTCAGCCGTGATCCTTATGCAAAATCGCAAATCGTCCGAGTGGAAATATAAAAAGGGCAGATTTTGAAGTGATTTGGCGTTTTCGTGAGCCAAACCAAGCAAAAACACTCTAGAGCTTCCACTTACAAGGGAAGGAAGGTTGGTCGAAGTAGCCTTTTGTAGTGGGATGTATACTGTTTGTAGAACTTAGAGCTGATTCCAAATCTTCCTTTGCGATCTGCTGCGGGCTTCTGGACGAGGAGTTATGAAGGTTTTTGTGAGTAAAATGTTACATGCAAGACTAGTGTAAAATCAGTCCCAACATTTTTTTTCAGGACTCAGCAGGTAGTCGGGTTACTCGATGCGACAAATATACTTGATTCAAATATACCAACTCGCTGCTGTCTCATTTGAACGTTGGGAAAAGGCTACGACTGATTTTATACTAATCTTGAATTTCAATTTTTATTCACAAAAACCTTCATAACTCCTCGCCCAGAAGCCCGCAGCAGATAGCAATGGTAGATTTGGAATTAGCGTTTCAAGCTCTACAAGACACTGCACCCTTCATCTTAAAAGGCCACTTCGACCAACCCTCCTTCCCTTGTTAGAACGATTTAAAAGTAAAATCTGCCTTCCAAACTCATGCTATTCCGTTGAAAAGAGATTTGGTGACTAGGACGACATTTTGCCAGAAAACAATCAGATATCTTGATAGCGATCTATACGGTATTATCAATTTTTCTGTCTTTCGGATGATGAAGGTAAATGGATGTAAACTTTGATCGTTCTGTGCCAAAGAAGATTTCTTTGTGTAAAACTTCATGTGGACCACCCCGTGATGAATCATCTTTAATAAACATTATAGAAAATTTTATAAAATTCTAAGGTTGGAAAGCCAAAAGCCGTGAATCTAAAAAGTTTGGAATCGTTCATTTGCTTCTGCATTTTCACCTTCAGATTGAACACAAAATATCACTCTATGCCAACAAAAAAATACATCATACTCACTACAAGTTGAAGAGCGAAAAAAGCTTCAAAAAGCAGTTAGTTCAACAATTTAATGTTCCTCTTCTTGAGCTTTCCCTTGAAGAATGCCAGATGCGAAACAAGGAGAAAGGTTACTATACTAGAGAGAGGTGTAGCTGCTATAACCATTGGGAAACAAAGCAATCGGCACCAAGAGGACTACGTAAATTATACTTATTGATCTCCCACCACGTTCGACGATATTTCTTAAAAAATATAGCTGCTTAGCCATTATAAAAAAGCCTTGGGTAGAGGTTTTCAGATCTCAAACATGCGCTGCAACCCAAAAACGGATCTTGTCCGGGTATCTGAGTAAGATAAATTGGGGCTTTTCCGTTGTCCACACCCATTTTTTCAACCCAGTGTTGTGATCTTCACATCAAATCTGAGCGGATTTTGATTTCGCCTGTACTGTATCGTGTCTGTGGCGAAAAACGACACGATATGATCTATCCAACCTGCTGAAGATCATTTTCGGTGACGTAAACATAACCATTTTGTAATTACGAGAATCAACGCGAGACTTCTGTAGCATTCTTTCTATTACTCTCTCATTATCTCGACAGCATATTTTTGATGCAAATTTTCTAAGCAGACGCTTTGGAAATCTAGGAATTATTGCCCTCACTAAGGTGCTTCACTTCTGCACACTCTAATGTGTCTATCCATACACATTTTTGAAACGCCATTTATCTTAATGCATGGATGATTGAAGTGGTTGGGTTGACTAGTAGCGCGTCATTTTTGCGACAAATTCCATATATTAGGTTGAACCGAAAGTTCTTTCCCCCCATTTTCAAAAATTCATAACTTCTGATTTTTTCAACCAATTTGGCTGCATTTGCTTTTATATGAAAGAGTAACTCATGCTCTTTATAAAGGCATCTTAGCTGCTTGCTAATGATCATCTATTGCATAGATAGGAGCGATAGAAGAAAATTAGTCAAAATTTGAATTTTCTGTGTAGGGTCATAAAAAATCGAAAACTCGCAGCAAAAATCGGAGCAGTCAGTATTGTAGGTTCTTTTATCAGCTCTTTCTAACACTGCAGAGTTTGCACCGATTAAGCGTCTCTATCAAAAGTTATGATTTCCCTGAAAAATGCCAAAATAAATCAAATTCGCCCTTTTGTATTGCTTGCTCGAAAATCATAACTTTTGATAGAGACGCTCAATCAGTGCAAACTATGCAGTGTTAGAAAGAGCTGGTGAAAAAACCTACAATACTGACTGCTCCGATTTCTCTTGCAAGTTTCCGATTTTTTGTGGCCCTACACAGAAAATTCAAATTTTGACTAATTTTCCTCTATCGCTCCTATCTATGCAATAGATGATCATTAGCAGGCAGCTAAGATGTCATTATAAAGAGCAAGAGTTACACTTTCATACAAAAATAAATGCAGCCAAATTGGTTGAAAAAATCAGAAGTTATGAATTTTTGAAAATGGGGGGAAAGAACTTTCGGTTCAACCTAATATTAGGTCGGTGCATTTTTTTTACTTTTTTGGAATAGATTGCAAATCGTGTAGCGTTAAGATGAACAGATACGTCAAGGAGTCAACGGGGAATTTTTTCCTCTTTCAAGCTGCTGTGCTTCCTGCGACCGCTATGACAAGCGATAAATAATGCCTAAAACTATAACAATTCATTTCATCATGTCTAACTTTCGCTAAATTTCGGAGTTTTTACTATAGAGTTTTGAAGGTGCTCTGATAACCACTTGATAGGTCAACTTTTTGCAATATTTGCAATAATTTTTTGTATTCCTCCAGCTTCCTTCTCAGATGTTAAATTATTTTGAGTAGTTTTGAGTTTGGACAAATAGCACAACACATAACCGCACCAAACATTGCAAAATCTTCGAAATTTCAGAGTTTGAGAACTCGGTTATTACTACCATTGATTTCACAAACTTAAGCGCTTATCGTTCAAAACGCATTTTGAAATCTTGAGTACAACACTGCGCACCTGTAAAATTGACAAATAGAGAAATACAGCGACTTATTTTTTTTTTGCAAAAGTCGCATGTTTTGGAAAAAATGCATGTTCAAAAGAATGGAGAGAAAGTTGCATCGAATGGTACCCAACTGTTTACATTTTGAAGACGAGATTAGAAAAGTCCAGATATAAAATCCGCTCACTTCGAAAAATATTTTGTAGTAATTGAAAACATGCCAGCGAAGACAAAAAGTGCTTGATTTGCAGAAGGTTCGTTAAACATGTCGCAATGAAGAGTCCTAGTTTTGGCAAATATCTCAGCGCTCGTCATAACGGTCGCAGGCAGCATAGCAGCTGAAAAGAGGAAGAAGTTTCACATCGAGTACTGCTTGAAGTATTCGTTCATCTTTACTCTACGGGTCTTGCGATCTAATCCAAAAACGAAAGACCTTATGCATCAACCTAATATTTACTTATTCATAAAACTCACAAGTGCTCCAAAGCTGAAAACAACAAAAGTAACGTGGCTGTCTAGACAGAAAACAGTAATCGTTCCGTTGGTTCCTCATGAAGCCTTTTGAAGTATCTATTATACATTTGTTGTAAAAAAAAGACTCACACGTACTCAGCTAGTTAAGTGAACATGTACAAAATAAATGTTGAATAGGAAGACAATGGGTCAATTTTTTTAACAAGAGGCAGTCAATTTCCTGCTGTTTACGAGTACAATATAGTTTTAAGAAATATCAATTACCTTTACCAATTTGCACATTCTGAGCTAAAGGGGGTGAGAGTTGGTACAGGGAGTAAGCAAGTATGAAATCAGAATTATCGATCTGTATATATAAATATAATATCTGCTATTAAAGTGTTCTGTTGTTTTGTGACCATTCACGACGACTTGGCCAAAGTAAGACTTCAAATCTTCAAATTTTGGACGATGTTTATGAAGACATGAGTTCGTAAGCGCATGGTTTGGCGAGGGAAAAACCTAGCTTAAGCATGTTCTAGCACTGTCTCTAGAGATTTCAAATGATGAAAAGGAGCAGGTAAGTGATCCAACAGGGACGCGAAAAGTGCCCACAAATCCCGGAACTTGCATGATAGTGCAGCTTGTAGTTTTTCTTTCAAAAGGTCAATTTTTTCCAGAAGTTCCACTGCAATTTGATGGAAAGGTGTCAAAACCTTTTCTATCATGCTGTCTCTAATGCGCTAATGTCTGTCAAATTCTTGGAATTTTTTTAAAATACATTTGAAAGTTGATAGACTGATACCTCTGAATTCAGAGGACTGTGGGAACAGCCAAGACATGCCTTGAAAATCTGTCGATGATTATGAGGGCCATTTCTATCGATTTGAACCAAAATTACAAAGGGATTTGTAAAAAATAAACTAAAATTTGGAAAAAAAACAGAAAAACAGAGTTCCAAACAAAACTATCAGCGCATTGAAATAGCATTATGAAAACCCTTGGATAGCAATTTTGAGATCTTTGCCGGATAATTTGTAAAAATAAGTTTGAATTTGAAAAGAAAAAATTTCAAGCTTAAAACCAAAACTACCTCATGAATAAAATACCCTTGAATACAAAATTTTTCATTAACTGGACTAAATTCACCACTGAACTTTGGTTGCATTTCGACATCCCGGTTTAATAAACTGTAGGATGATAGCGGACTTACCATGTGCAGGTCACCTCGTCTTAGGTGCAAATCGAGTGCAAATTAGCTTTGCTGCAGTTTATGAACTCTTATGAATTCTGTTAGCTGCGTTGCGTAGCGGCAAGCCTTTCGGGTTATGTGTTAGGTCGTTCCATAAGTTCGCAGCATTTTTATCTTCGTCGTCGTTTTCTGGTGAAGCGGTTGGTTTACGGCAAAGTATCTGTACTATCCGAAAGAGCCATTTCTGCTCTACAAGGCTTGCGTTTGATATGCGAAGTAATTCTGACGTTTTGTGATGCCCAAAGCAAATTTTTTATGCAGCAAAAGGCTTTTTCGGCATCTGCATCTTCGGCCTCATATACGGAATTCACCAGAGGGGATTTTCCAAATGAAATTGTTATGGGCGATGAGGAACGACTGTTTACCGGACCATGATGCACATAGAAGTAGATTTCTTGTCAAGGGAAACGCTACAGAGAAGGATAGAGCGCACTTTTACCGTATGTGTGGATGTTTTGCGTTTGGCGAGAATGGGGGAGTTTTCTGAGCCAAAATTTTCTGAAGAGCGAAAACGTTGGTCAGTGCTTGCATTCAAACTTTTGCACCACTTAGGCAAAGCTGTTCATCGCTCAAGGCATGACAGTAGGGCGAGAACATTCTGTTGCAACGCGTAAAACACAAGCTGCAGCAGTCGAAGACGGCAACTTTTGAGACCTCGTTCAAACAGTTCTCAGCATATTGGCTGGACACCACTGTGCAAGCAAATCAGCCTTGCTTGCTTCTAGCTGCTCCGACTTACATGCAGAGATATTTGTGGGATATGGGCGGAATGCGACAAGTACAGGTGTCAAAAACGCCATTTTCTGCCACTCAAAAAACTTGCTTTGAGAAGTTATAAACCAAAAGTCATAAGGATTGCTCCGAATATAAAAAGCAGGTTTTGTGAAGGAAATTTGGCTCTTTCGAATAATACAGATACTTTGCCTAAACCAACTGCCTCACCAAAAACGATGACAAAAATAAAAACGCTACGAATTTATGGAACGACCTAACAAGTTCCGTGCCCCAATTCAGGAACTTGCGTGATAATGTACGGTGCACAATAAACACTATTGTAGTTAGCGTGCTTGAAAGCTCTATAAGCGGAATTTCGGGTCAATACAGATCATCGACATTCTAGCCAATACCCGACGGTGAGGGTCAGAGCCTGCCTTGAACAAGAAAGAACCAAACAGCACGAAATTCTTGGAAAACTTCCGCATAGAGATTATCTAGCCCGCTGATTACGAAAGCCCACCTGCTCTGCGAATTAACATCCCATTGTAGGAACATCCCATCCCACTTCCAGTAAAGTTCGGGAAACTTGAATTTTTTTCAAAATTTACCCTACCTTACTTCAGTCAGTTCACATTCAGTTAGACTACCAATTGATGTAAATAGTGTGCCAATGATGATACGCAGAGAAACTTCTCGTAAGTTGCTCCTGAGTAACTTACGATACACGTCAGAACATGTCGGTGAGGAGCCACAGTGATGCTGACGAGACTCAACAAGATCTAACAAGTGCGGCCACATCTCCGCCGCTAGTACCAATGACGTAGATGTGAATGTTTAGCAAACTCGTCTTGACTCGTATACTTGCATGGACGTGGCGCTCTCAATCTTATCTCGTGGGTGGTTGGCAATATCAATCAATGGCTCGACTGAAGGCAAGCTGACTCGTCGAAGCCTCAACTGAAATTTTATTCAGCTGAGATCGATTGAAGCAGCTTTACTACGGGCCAAAGAGATCTCCGACCAGCCTTAATAATTTACGAGGGCAACTCTATCGGATCGTGCTTACTAGAGTCGTCCTCCTTGAGTATTTCAAGCTGTGTTACACCACTGCCAATACCCGCGCCCCCCAAAAAAATCGAGCAGACTGAAGACGGACTAGCAAGATGGAGTAGTATATCAAGAGATTTGCCTTGAGAGATAAGCATTATGCTTTTCTCGGATTCATATTTTATGCACTCCGAAGGGATGAAGTGTCTTTGTCGAATAATTAGTGGGGCATTGTACTGTATCGAAGTTTCGGTTGATAAAGGTTTAACACCTCACGTTCAACACTTTAATATAATGACTATTTTACATCTTCAACGCGCGCAAGATCAGCCACCCGTCGGGGTTACGAGTGCTTGTTATGTGGGCGTTTAGCTTTTCGAAAGAATGATGTTCACCTCATTTTTTTAGCAAAGAAGAGCCAAGATTTCATAAAAGCAATCAAGTATTCACATTTGCTGTACAAGGTCTTACGAATAGAAACGTGAAGAACAACTTAGCTGAGCCTTGTTCAGATGGGTCAGATCTTATTTTGACCCTGTAGGCATAGCAAAAAAAGATCTGCAACCCCAAGTAAACTGAACAAATCACACTAAAAATTATTTATTGCAGTTTCCTTCTACACCGTTTATCTCGTGATAGAATGGAATCCAACACAAATAGACTTGAACCCATACATTGTTATAATATCCTCTGTGCCACTGACCTTCCAGCTGAAAGTTAATCTTGTCTTGACAACCGCAATAGCTCTGGACAGAGTCTTGGTGAGTTTGAGATCTCAAATCAAGCAACTGGATACTTGCCCTATAGGCTCTATATGTCCCGTTGCAATATAGACTGAGTTCATCTCCAAAATTCGCCTCACTTGCACTCGTCTCAGCTGTACTTGCTGGATTCTCCGACATTGTGCTCGTATTCTTATTCACTCCTGTGACTCGAAAAATAAATTGCGGAGCTTTTGGGTGCTTTATAAGCCCTCAATTTAGGAGTTACTTTGGAACCAGTAATATGGTATGGCATGCTTGTTAGAACAACGGCACGTTTTCCTAAACATAGCAACATTTCAGGTACTAGGACTGCTTGATATTGTGCTTACAGTAGTTGTCCTCTTCAAACTACACAGGTTGCAGGTTCAATCTCGGCGATCGAGCTTCAGCCGCTCAAATGAAAGTGCGAAGTTGACGAAGGTATGAAAACTTTGGTAAAGCACATCAAGGGATTTCTGTGCAACACTATTTTGATCAAGCTCCGCTCAAAAGTAACTTCGACTTCAGGCAAACCAAACATCTCTTATCTTTCTACTCAGCTCCCTGTGCCTAACGATTCCAAGCGTTATTATAGGTGGAACGCAAATTTTTGGTATCTCGTTATTTGAACATATAGGGCCATTCTACCTAGTCGGCCTGCTTTGCGCTAGTGAGTGTATTTTGATGAAGGATAATTCTCCTACAATCGTAATTACTTGTAGGCTGCATGAACTGCATCGTTTATGCGCTATTCAACGCCACTGCAAGTAAACGCGTAAAAATTTTGGGCATTTGAAATGCGGAGGATCAACTTCGCATATGTAATAAATGCATTATCGTATCCGCCTTCATCACTGTAATTGGATGGCCCGTTAACAGGAAGAGGATATGAGAGGAAGAGGAGGGTAGGCAAAGAATGCAACTGTTTGGCCGAAGCCATTCACGGCGGGTTTGCAGTGGACGACGGCATTAGACTAAGGGCCGCATGCACTAACATCCCTGCGGCGAGGGGAGCGGCGTCCCCAATGATGAAAAAGCCGCAGCGGCGTCCCCACGCGGCCCCTTCATCATTGGGGACGCCGCTCCCCTCGCCGCAAAAATGTTAGTGCATACGGGCCTAAGGGCCGCATGCACTAACTCCCCGCTGGGGAGGGGATCGCAGCTTTAGAAGAAAGCTCATATCCTGAAGCTCCAGATATCTGGATTTCAGACTGTCTACCTATCCGTAAGTACTTTCACCATCCTTCACTATGTACATATTGAACAGGAGCGAGAAGCTGTACAAGCCGCTTTTTTCAGCTTTTTCTATGATCCCCTGATGATCCCCGGGGGACGAACATCTATTCTTCAAAATCATTTTTCTTTTTTCGGAGTTAACGGGAAAATTCCAAAGTTGTACTGATTATCTAACCCAATAGTGCTAAGCACGTTGCTGATGAGAATAAATGTGTTTATGAACTTTCGGAATTTTCGATGAATCCCAACTTTCGACCTGTGGTTCATCGAACATTTCATGACTTCAGAACATCATTTGTTCCTATCAGCAACGTGCTTAACACTATTGGGTTAGATAATTAGTATAACTTGGGAATGTTTTCGTTAACTCTGAAGAAAGAAAAATGATTTTGAAGAATAGATGTTCGTCCCCTGTGGATCCTCAGGGGATCCTACAAAAAGCTGGAAAATGCGGCTTGTACAGCTTCTCGCTTCTGTTCTATATGTTCATAGTGAAGGATGGTGGGAGTACTTACGGACTTACGGACAGGTAGACAGCCTGAAATCCAGATATCTGGAGCTTCACGATATGAGCTTCCTTCTGAAGCTGCGATCCCCTTCCCAGCGGGGATGTTAGTGCATGCGGCCCTAAAACGAGGGAGGGGGTAAGGGGGGGGGGGGGGAGGGGAGGGGAGGGAAATCTTTAAGGAGATCCTTTAAAGGAGATCCTTTTGTGTCCTTTCGTTTCCTTTTTCCTTTCGTTAAAGGAGATCCTTTCGTGCTGACAAGAGAAGAATGTTTGGTCGAAGTGGTTTTAAGATGAGATATATACCATCTTGAAGAGCATGAAACGCTGATTTCAACACTGTCTTTCTTCTGCGGAGCATTTTTGGACGAAGAGTTAAGAGCGCTTATTGAAACAAAAAGGCTGAATGCGCTCTTAACTCCTCGTCCAAAGTAAGGATAATAGTAGTGGTAAGAATTTATCTAACATTTGAACGAAGCAGTAATAATTCTTAGAGCACTTTGTGAAATAGTTTCACTCAGGTAAAATACACTAACACTTCGTGGTTTGTCTGACGCTAAGAGGATCTTGACAACTAATTTTATACCAACCGCGCATTCAATTTTTTGCTCCGATGAACGCTCAAAACTCCTTGTTCGGAAATCGCACATAAAAAAGACGATTCGGAATCAGCGCTTCATGCTCTTCAAGACGGTTTATATCTTATCTTAAAGCCATTTCGACTGAAAATACATCCCTTGTGAGTCCTACAAGCCAGGCAAGGGCAGCCAAGTATATGAAATCAAGCCTCACACACAAGCTTGTCTGAATATATTAGATCGTCCCAAAAGTATTTTGTAAACTGTCACAGTCTCCAGAATAAAGATTTATGGAAGGCCGTGGTAGTATTCGATGCATATCATGATCTTTCAAACAGTTATGTATCAGTTGCGATGCATTGAGCGGGCCCCTGAGAATCATCAAAATCTGGAACTCATGCTTTTTGCCATGGTCTCAAACGTATCGCGAGGAAGTTTCAAACAACCTATTAATAGAGCAAACCCTATAGGGTACAAAAAGGTGTTTTCTTCTACCCCCCTTCTCAAAATTTCTAAAATTATTTCATTTCCTTTGAATTATTATTGAATTAAATTATTTAGTGTTATCAAATTCCATATTTTCGATTCAAAACTCATAGAACTTCCACCGGCGAGCACCTCGCCCTTCGTAATGACATCCGAGTTGCTAGCCGGTGGATATTCTTAGAGTATTGAATTGACCAATCGATGCAGCATTTTCTCCTCTTTCTCATAAGTGTTTTCTGCTTTCGATTTGGGAGGATGTTGGGTAAAATCAATATAAATCATGTTTTAAAACATGCCCCAGGCTGTACCAGTAGTAGACTTAGAGATCTCATGTTTCAAACCCTCAAATGCTCACTTGCTTTGCTAAGTTAGCGTTGAATCATGATCCACTTTTGGAAATTCCAATTTCGATGATGTATTGGTGTTTGGCGCGTTTGTGTCTGAGATGGACTGCATAAACTCGGTAGTTTTGTTAGAAAATTCAAAAAAAATCAAAACGAGCTATGGGAAGGAGACAAAGTACCATTGTATACCAGTGCTACCTGGACCTCTTCGGAGATCAGTATAAAATTTAGAAAAATAACGAAACTTGAATCGCGAAAAACATAAGCCCTACATTTTAGTGATTTTTGGGAGCTCGTTTACTGCGCTGCAGTGGACGCATAAACATTTGAAAAAAATGGGAAGAGAGTGCTATTAAGACTTCTTTGTTTGTTCCGCGTCATTGTCATGCAATTAGTCTACGCATGTGTTTTGTATTTGAGGACCGACGTGATAAAGGTCTTCAACATGTTGTCAAAAAGAAAATAGATAAAGCTCATCTTGTCAATGCTTGAAAAGGGAAAGAAGAACGCAAATTTAAGAAATAACAAGTTGGGTCTTGAGACTCTTGCCGCTAGAAGACGCGTATTTAATCTGGTTATGGCCCATAAGGTTCTGTTTGGAAACTGCAAACTTGATGCTTCAGACTTTTTTCAGAGGAGAAATTCCATAACCAGAGGAGGTTCGAGTAAGATTGTTTTACAACAACCCTAGAGAAATGTGAGGAGAGTTTTCTTTCTTAACCGAGTTACTCGAGATATTGATAAGCTTATTAGGAAAAACAACTTTCCTGTTAAGTTGGCACATTTTCGAAATATCCTCAAGAACTATCTATCTTCCCCTTCGTAGTCTTTCTCTTCCTAGCTTTAATTTTATCATGTTTGAATGTTTGTTATTATTACTTACTGCGTTTGGTTTGTTATTGTTGATCGATTTGTTGTTTGTTTCGTTTGTTGTGTTATTCGCATAGGTGCGCCTATGTAATAAATAATAATAATAACTTATAGGAGGATGTGAAGTATGGAACGACTGATGTGCGTCCCAAATGTAATTGATGCTATCGAAGAGACCAGTTCTGACAGAATATGATCTGAGAGATAGAGGCCTCATTATGGTACATCATACAGATCCTACAGTACATGATCCTCGCCTCAGCAGTCACTTTGCTTATCAAATTACTTTGAGAGCTGCACTTGAGCACGGCGGTGGCGGGTTACTATAATGACTTTAAAGTTTGGATTCTGCGAAAGGTGCATATCAGCTTCTTTGATGTACTGCACTTTCCTAAATCCACTCAAGCTGAAAAATAAAAGAAGGTTACAAAAGTCTGCAAAACGCAGGTGCTTCACAACTGATAATCATGCGCTAAACATAAGATTGTCCTTGTATTCCACGCTTTTATTGAAACTTGTGTCGAAAAACACCTTACTTAATGGGCAAAGACAAAATATTAGGTTGTCCCATAATTATTTACCGTTTTTACTTCTACGGTCGTCTTTTTGTATCTTTCCTCCAACTGATGCTGCTTGATTAACCATTCGATAGGGCAAAGCAAGCTCTACAAGATGGCTATCAAGAGTATGCACAAATCGTAATCCACCTAAAGTTTTGAGCTGAAATCTGGTAGCAGTCAAAAACGAATTTTACTGTCAAAAGTCGTATCTCCGCCCCAAAAATTCTAAAAATTTCCATATTCAACCTAGCATGTGCTTGACACATCGAGCATGCAATCGTACAATTTTCGTATTTTTTCCATGGCTACAAATAAAGAAAAAATTGAATGGTGTAAAATAGCAAACTTCGCCCCTAGAAGTACTGAGCTCCTCCCACACAGGTGATCATATAACTCATACATACAGGAGTACGATCTCTACTTGAAAATTTCAAAGGTGCTCAGTTTTTAAGAAATGCTGATGTTTAAAGTAAAAACGGTAAATAATTATGGGACAACCTAATATAATAGATAGAAGTTATCAAGCGATACTGTGCATAGCTGCAGCAACTCCTAGTTCATAACATGAAACTTCTTGCTTCTAAAGATAATACTATTAAAATTATTCAGGAGTGGTAGTAATTTGATCGGAACCATCATGAATGTGTTGTCGTTCAAACATGACTACATAGTGCTAACCAGATCATCTTCTGCCGAACTCGCAGTTCATTCGGTCATACAAAACCATGAAGCAAATAAGTAATAGACTGCCATGATTGTTTTAGAATTGTTTCATTTTGAGCCGAACTGAGCCACAATTATTTTGTTATCAGTTAGAGTAATGACATCAGCACTTCACTTCATGAAACGTAAACGAGAAACCACTAGATCGTTTAAAATGAGAAAGTATTATAATTCTGACCACTTTCATAGGAACCATGATGTGATGGTCTCACAAGTTAGTAGGAGGTGAGAGAGATTATTCTGAAAGTTACATGGGGAAGCTCACTTTACTGTTTCAATAAAATTATGGAGAAATGCAAGGCTAGGAACCTAACTGCAAATTTGATAAAATGCAGCGAAAGGCGTTCAAGCATGAGAATGATTGGAGGGCCGATTAAATCAGGTGAAAAAGGTCCACGTTGTAGATTTCGATTAGTCACCGCTGACTACGATGTAAAGCTGCTGATCACCTCGTGTTATAAGGACTTAGTTAGAACTAGCTTTCAACCAAATTACTACCATAATACTACTAAAAGGTACTCTGTTTGCACAATCCTCAAGTCCGCTCCTCACAATCAAGTTTGCTCTTTGGGCAGTGTTGCACTTCCTCTCTAAATTACCTGAACAAGATCAAGGTCTGACTGTTAATAAATAAGGTTAAAAAGTGTTCATGATTAGCACAATGGGCAACAATGTTCCCATGACAATAAGCATACTTGTTTACGACTTGTGCGGAGTTGCCAATTAGAAGCGCTGTAAGATTGTTTTTCAGGCAAACTTCAATCGCAAATCCACTCAGTGTACTAACTTAAGCTAATAGAAGTATAAAGAGCCAACAGAGACAGCGGATGGAACAAATATTGGATATCATTTCATGAAGGACTATCATGATGTAATGCTAACTACTAGATCCTCGGCCAAGAGCGTCCAGCCAGATTCCGGCACAGCTGCCTTTCCGGCTTTCCAAAAACGAAGTCCTTTTCAGTGGCAGAAGTTTTACGAAATCACCTTCTGGATGTCTACTATTCCTCTGCACCCTTCTCAGGCATGACTTATTCGAATTTGCCTAAAAGCAGAAAATCCGCTTTCGAATCCCTAGAATTGCACTGATGATGACGGTCTATCAAGTCGGGCTCGGGCGATTAATAGGTGGGGAGGGGGGTGGGGGGAGGGTGGGGGCTCGCCCAACAATACCCTGGAAATCTAGTACTTTCCACCAAAATTGTACAGACACTGCAGAGTTGCTGTGTAGAAGGAATAACGCTTTTTACCTCTCCCCTCCTCCCCCCCCCCCCCTTCACTTCTACGGCCACCCCCGATGACCTGGAGCTAACAAGGGAAGGATACTTGGTCGAATTGGAGTTTTCATGTGCAACGTTACCATCTTATAGGGCATGAAAAGCTGATTCCAAATCTGCTTTTGGTGTCTGCAAAGCGCTTCTGGGAGGGGAGTTGTGAGATTATTCGAGGCAAAAATCCAAGGGTTTAGCTAAACTAAAAGCAGGTATTGAGGTTCCTCCGGCACCTGAAAAGAGTAATGAATAGCATAAGTTTATCAAACTGAAGATATTGGCTATATAAAGCGCCCTAGCAGTGGTCATGGCCATTCGACCATTTGAGCTCGCAGACTACAGTTCTGAATGATTTTAATGTATTTGCGCGTTGAAATTTTCACTTCAAAAATTCTCAGAACTCCCCTCCCCGAAGCGCTTATACCGAAAGCAGGTTTGAAATCAGCGTTTTATGCCCTATGAAACGGTATGCATTTTGTATGAAAACGCCACTTCGACCAAATATCCTTTCCTTGTAAAACAAAGGTGCACTTTAAGTGTCAGGAAACCAAGCTGCAAGAAAATGCGAAAATTCTTGAAAGTTTTCGCAGACCAGTGGTCTAGGATAGGATTACAGAATTACAAATAGGTCTCTTGTGCACGCCAAAAATTTCTCTTGTGTAAGTTATGCACCATTCTGCTTCTGAAAAATTTTATATTCGTTGCAGTTCCATCCTCTTTATTAGATTTGTCTCATTTTTTTCCGCTTGATCGTACTGGTTCTGAACTCGGCATAAGGCTCAGAACACCGTAGCTTTTTCCTTCTCAAACTAGTACATATGAGCTCATCATTCAGTAGACATGTCCACATCCTGTTCAATCTCTACATATCTAATGCAGAAATTACGTATTTGCGCACAAGGGGACTGTTCATTATCGTTGGCCTTGTGTGTGAAATGATTGAGGGGAGCTTTGCAACTAGGCTTCCGACCCGCAGATTTTTGTTTCAATTGCTGGACCTTTCTATCAATTTGATTCATTCGTTTTACATCTTAGAAAATGAAGGCTAAGCAATTGTAATAACAGGTAAAAAAGGCGGTAAAACTCGTTTTCATGTGTTGTTCATCGGAATGGAGGTGACCTGAGTGATTTGGATAGGAAGCAAGTCCGTTCTACTGCGAGGCTCTATGCGGTATAGAAAGGTAACAATGACCGAGCCTGACGGCGCGGTTTATGCAGAAGAGCGTGGGATTACAAGAAAGATAAATTTGTCTGCAGGCCCGATCATAGCGGACTATCCTGCTACCTCTGCCGGGATTGATTCGGAATGCCAGCTGGTATAGAAGTTTCGAACACAAGGTTATTGCGTATCACAGTTTCACTAATATGCTCAAAAGACGCTGTTTCAAAAGGTTCTAGACTCCATTGCAAGGAGGAAGGACCAACATTCTTTGAAGAGCACTACCGCATATTTTGATTTTGACAAAATCAGATAGCGATAGCAAAAGAAATTTTTAGTATTGATATTAAAAAACACCAGTGAAAAAACAAAATAATTGTAAAAGGATGGCACGAGCTTCACTCGTTATCGATGTGCGGAGACGCTAGACTCGAATTGTACGAAAAATATTAGGTTGTCCCAAAAGTAAACTCCTTTTTTGAATAACTCAAGCTGTTTTTGATTTTCTACTATATTTAGGGTATCATTCGATAGAGCAGATCAAGCTCTACAAAACTACCAGCAAAGGTCCGTATAAGTCGCATTCCATATAAAGTTTGGAGCCAAAGTCGAAAAAAATTTTGTCACCTGAAAACTGGATTTCTGCGACAAAGAATCCTACAGACCTCCAACTTGGTCATTATACAGTAGGCATGCAGTAGTACACAAATATGCCTTTACCGAATTTTTTCCGAGCATAGAAAGCGAGAAATAAAAATTGTCCAAAAACGGCAAACTCCACCCCAGCCCCTCCCACATATGTCATTGTATACTATAAGCCTTACTAAGTATAATTTCAGAACCTTACCTCTGTATGTGCTCTTATTATCGAGAAATACCAAGTTTTACATAAAAAAACCCGAAAAAAGCGGCATTTTGGCATTTTGGGACCCTATTTGTTTCTCAATTTTGAGCCGCGGAAAAAATCCACCAAATACATTTTTGGGTACTACTATGTGTCTACTATATAAAGACCAAGTTGGAAGTCCGTAGCACTTTCCTGGAAGGAGATCCGATTTTTAGGGTAGCTGAAAAATTTTGATTTTTGGCTTAAAAATTTACCTAGGTTACGAATTAGGTGGAACTTTGGTAGTCTTTTTGTAGAGCTTGCTGCGCTCTACCGAATGGTACCTTGAATCTGTTAAGAAAACAAAAACAGCTGAAGTTAATTGAAAATGGAGTTTACTTTTGGGACAACCTAATAATTTCCAGAGAGCTTTCAAAAAACATAAAAGTGCTCACTTGTTTCAAAGTATCTGAGAATGCTAGAAATCTTCTCGGAATTTATATTTTTTCAAGGAACTGGAGGAGGAAAAAGAAAAGAGCTTTTGATCCCCTTGTGAATGTCCTAAGTGTATTCCTCCTGTATACAGCGCGATCGCCTTGCGTCAAGATTTTTTTGAAGGGCAGAAGGACTTAAAACCGCTTGAGTTAGCTTTGAAATTTTCTCTACTCAAGAACTTCTAGAGGTTATGGTTGTTTATTCATTTTGGCACAACTCACAAATGTATGCGAATCAAAAATTCGTTTCTTATGGTAGATTCAAAGCAAAGGATGTCAGAACAAAACAACAACTGGAAGACCGTTATTGAGTTTCTCACCAAAAAATGCTGATCAATTTTTCGTGGATCCAAGATAAGAAGAAGCGTAGAAGCGCATCGCAGATAGGTAAACCATTAGTGAACGTCTGTAGTAACACCATGCAATGCCCATAAAACATTGCGCAGTAATCTGCACACAAGTCGCGACCCAGTCATTTGCAATCTGTCGTATCACATGTGGTGATAAGGTCACCTTTCGACATGCGCTTATTCCAACTTTTCCATCGATCTTTCCTAAAAGAATTACATTCTACATTCTAATTCACCAAAGAATTGCTGTTCACTATCACCTTTGTAGTTAAACGCTAGTGGATTTCGTTGTTGTCATATAGAATTTTTATATTTCTAGATTACAAAAAAAGACTTCCAAACATGTGCGACAAGCAAATGACTGCAAACGATCGAGCTGTGCTAAATCGGATTCTCAATCCACTGATGCCTCTAGACACGCCGAATAGTAATGCCGAAGTGCGGATTGCCGAAGATGGTAAATTTTTGAGCATTGATTTACTGGTAGAAATGAAATGAAATGAGCCGTGAGTATACAACACAAAAATCTTAATTATTTCGTCTTCACTATTCTACAAAAATGCTCCTACGCATTTGCTCACTGTTGTGGGTAATTCCTAAGTCATAGTTGTTTGATTTACAGATTTCCACCATTTTGAGGAATAATATTTTTGTCTCTCGTATAAAACCTCATTTAGTTAAAAAAGCAGAAAAAGTAAAAACTTGTTCGTCTTTTCCCA
Organism: Cylicocyclus nassatus; assembly: GCA_958299035.1. NCBI lineage: Eukaryota > Metazoa > Nematoda > Chromadorea > Rhabditida > Strongylidae > Cylicocyclus > Cylicocyclus nassatus. Next base: position 57,069,186 of record CATQJL010000316.1, on the reverse strand, counting down.
GTCTGAACCAAACCACATGATCTCATATTCCTCAAAGGTTTGTGACTTAAACAGTTCTTTACGCTCTTCAACCAGTTCCGCGCATAACCTCCCTTTTTGTTTCGTATCCTTCTTTTGTAAGAAATAAAAATACAACCAAATTAAAAAACTAGCCCTTTTCAAGGCTGAAATCTGCGCAAGAAGACCTACCCACACCGATGTTTTTCATAAGTATTATGGGACTTAAAAGTTTCCTTTCTTTGTCTAGCTTCAAAGGAAGTGCAGCTAAGACATTATTGTGACATTCCACTCGTATCATTTATGAAAGCTCACGCAGATATTATCTTTGAAGTACTGACTGGTTGCATCCTAAGCTTTTGTTGCACTCACTCGAGACAGCATAACCAATGATTTGCGTGTTCGCTACCTTTTACCTCAATACAGCTTTACCCTCTGCTGGTGAACATCAATCACAATGAGGTACATTCAAATTCTGTAGGTGTAAATATCATTGTAAAAATAATGAGTGCACGCAAGTGAGACACTTACTTCAGGATAAGGTTTGGAAATTATGAGCATAGCAGAAAAAAAAACGTTGGAGTTAGTATTTCTCCATCTGATAAATATTCATGAAATATCAACCAAATTACTTTCTCCAAAAGAATTTTTGCTTGTTAACGTTCATTTGAGTAAATGAAAATTTGCAATGATGCAGGGGAGATCGATTTGAATGATTATTCCGATATTTGGATAAAAACAAGAGGAAGCATTCGGTATTTGATTATTGCTAAAATATTGACTATATAGATAGAAATGTTTGAATTCTAAGTCATTCTATTATCTTGTCTCTCTCTCTCTGATTACCCACTTATTCGACTATCTCCATATCTTCAGTCATTTTAGAATCAAATAATCACCGAAATAGAGAAAATTTTCGGTATTCGTCTGAAACGATCAAACTCTGAAATTTGAAAATATTTGGAAACTGATTTTTCGACATTTGTTTATTCTTACACTGAAAACATTCATCATTTACTTAATCAGAGAATTTCGAATCAATCTATGATGTACGTATGCATCGTATCCGCACCTCAGTCGAAAATGATTTGAGACTATGTCTAAGTCTCGCAATTATTGAATTAGGTAGCTCCGAATGTTCTTTCCTTTCTCCATCTATCATAAAAACACTGGAATGGAGATGGCCAGACGTTTCGGAGATTGTTCGGCGCAGCGTTTCTTTCTCATTTCAGCGGTCACGTTTCCGAACTAACTTTACGCTGGAATCATCGCCGAGATTTCGAATACATGGCTTCTACATGCCCAAGTTAGGAAATTTCATTTTTTTAGTCTTGGGGGCTGTGTTAAGAGGTATAGAATAAGCAAAGCACAACATTACTAATTTTTTGGCACTTCCATTTCCAGCTGACTTTTTAATTTCAACATTTTTCGATGCCAACAGGTTCATGCCTAGTCATCCTCAGAACCACAGAACAAACGGCGAGCAACTAGGTTGTCATTTGCAGCTTCTCTACCCTCTAAAACAAGTTTTTTTATCGGTCCTGAAGTCTCTGAGGTTGAAATCATTGTGATTCAAGCCTTTCTAACCCGCCCAGGCTGTAAAGAGAAATCGATATCTCTTAATTCGGATCGTAAACGCTTGTTTGCTTCTTGACCCAGGGGCGGGAATCGAACCTGCGTCCGATCTGGGCATAGCGGCGCCTCATATCAGTTCGCCACTCGTCCCCCTTCACGTGTTTTGTAGGTCAAAAAACCGAAGAAACTTTCAGGACCTAATATAAACGTTTTGGGAGCCTCCCCAGCAAAGGTTGAGAAGGGTTCAGAATTCTTCGGAAGTCACGACAAAATTATTTCGTAAAAACTTCTGTAGTCCAATCCTTGTTTGTCAGATTCCTTCCCCAGATAATGTCCCTCAAGCTTTAATCCCGAATCTTGAAGTAACATTTTTTGAAACTCTACAATGTCTGTTTACGCTCATGATACGGATAACGGAACAAATTCTGCATTGGGATAAAGTATAAAGTAATTAAATTTACTACAGTTCTAAAAGATTGGAATTTGCTTCAGAACCAATCACGGCAAAAGGAATAGAGGAATCACGAAAACTGGAGAAAGAAGGGGTCGAGTTGGCAGAGGGAGGCGACTTAGAAGGAGCTTTGCGAAAATTCGATGAAGCGATCGAGAAGTGTTCGGTGAACCCGTCTGCATTCAATAATCGAGCTCAAGCATTACGACTTGCTGGAAAACATGATGGTACGAACTTGCTGTTGAAATTGCGTTAAAAATACTCTTTTTTCTATATAGAAGCCTTACTCTATCTGGAACAAGCCATTACCTTGAGTAAAGGCATTGGTAAAAGTGCATGCCAAGCCTTTGTACAACGTGCGATGATACGCAGGCTACACGGTGAAGATGAACTTGCCATGGTGAAACAAACAATCAGATTTTATAAGCCCTCTTCTCCTCCCAATTCCTGAGTGCAAATTGTTACAGGCAGATTTTCAAAAAGCTGCCGACATGGGATCGCCATTCGCAAAGATGCAGGTGGTAGCTCTGAATCCGTACGCAGCAATGTGCAACAAAATGCTGAGCGAAGTTTTCAATAATCTCAAGCAAGGGAAAGCAGAACAATGATCTAACAATGTGTGATGTAGCTTACAATAACAGCATAATAAAAAAGCATGAAGCTGAGAAGAGCTTTAGTGATGCACCGCTCAGCGATCTCAATTCGAACACTAAACAAGCTAGTTGTCCACAGGGCTGCAAGATAGTACAAAATGAAGCGTGATGAGTTTTGCACAATCCAGATTTTGACTTTTTTCCGCTTTTTACGCTTCGCGACAATGTTAATAATGTTCCATCAATTCGGTCCTATTTCGGGCAGACCTTCAGAAAAGAGTATTCTATTAGGTGTCATAAAGTCTTTTCATATCTGAATTTCAGCAACATAAATCAGTTCTTTTTGAAATTCTGATAGAATGCTGGGCACCATTCGACAGAACAGATCAAAGCAAGCTCTACAAGACTACGCTAAAAAGTTCGCATCAAGTTCAATCCGCAATAAGTTCCAAGCCAAAATAAAAAATTTCCGAATTTCCGTAAAAACGAAAATCATCATAACTCACTTCAAAAAAACTCTGCAAATTCCCCACTTTCTCATGCACACACTCTCCTCATCGGTATTTATAAATGCACTTGCTGCATTTTTCTGATGGCTGAAAACTAAGAAGAAAATAATACGCTCAACTTTCAAACTTTGCCTGTATCAATCATGTGTTCCCCGCAAATAGGTGATTACATAGATTATCCACTCAGAATTACTGTCACAAACTTGCAGCCTATTAACAATAAGTGCTCTAGTTCTTGTGGAATATCGAATTGAAGGTCCGAATATGAAAAGACTTATGGGACAACCTAATATGAATATTTTAAAAATTGCAATTTTTTCATCACATAGGATCTGAACAGGGTGTGAAGAATAATGATAGGCTCTGCCGCCCCCAGCTGCCAACAGCACGCAGGCGCAGATCAGCCCATCCTCACTCTTTCTGAAGGCAGAGGAAAAATCGAAATTCATTCTTTTTTAAATCCATTTCCTACATTAGCCATAGAGCTCATACATTTCACACGCTGGATTAAGCTTATACGATTACCTTAATTTCATGAGTACAAAGCGCAAGTTCTTCTTGAATCGCTAAGTTAATCCGAGTGATCTATGAGATATGGACTATCAATCAGACGGAAGTAAACAACGGTAACCTGGATTTCTTGGTGCAATATGTGTATTTACATGTTCACAGTTTGTATAAATACGGTAGTTGCCATGGCAGAAATCTGATCCGGGTTTTGTCAAAAGCGCCCACTCAGCAAGATTCACAGGCTTTTACGAATAATTCATGAAAATAGGAAAGCACTTCGTCTCTGCCGAACAAAAAAAACTTCAGCTCAAGAATCGTGAAGCGTAATATGATGCAGCGCTAGAGCAGCGGAACGAGAGTCCGTCTAGTGCTCTTAATTTTGCAAAAACATAACCTTCAGAACGGTGACAATAGCGAGGCAATCCGTAGAAATCAAGAGCTGGTGGCGGTAAACACCGTCGTCTCATAAGTTCGTAGAGTTTTCATTCTTTCTCATTTCCTTGAAGAGCGCTTGAGAGGCAAGATGTGTCTATCTTCACAAGAGGTGATAATGTCTTTGGAACAAACTTATCACTTTTGATGGAAAGCTCATCTACTCCTATTTCCATCTTCCAAGGAATGGAGCCCTCGAAAAACAAAGAGAGGCATTGTTTATTTTATCTGCCCATTTTTTCTTGAAAAGATGCGTTTTTGCATTTTTCTGTTTGCCGGTCATGAAAATGACGTTTGCACGTCAATACGAGACAAAAAAGAACTATTAGGTTGTCCGAAAAGTAAACTTTTCTTTTCTAGATAAATCACATGTCCTTGTTTTCCTAGCAGACTGGGTAAATTCGAGAGGGAAGCAAGCTCAACACAATGACTGGTAAAAGGTCCGCCCAAGTCTTAACCCAGGTGAAGTTCAGAGCCAAAATCGAGAAAATCTTATCACCTGAAAATTGAATTTCAGCTAAGAAAATTTCTATTGATCTTCAGCTTGATTACTATATATCAGACGCATATTAGTACTCAAATATGCCTACTGGATTTTTTCCGCGCATAGAAAGCGAGAAATAGACAGTCCAAGAATGGCAACTCCGTCCTCAGCCCCTCCCACATATGTCGTTGTGTACTACAAGCCATGTTAGGTATAACCTTGAAATTTTACCTCTGTACACACTCTGGTGATCGAGAAATAGCAAGCTTAATATAAAAACCGAAAAAATGACATTTTTGCTTTTTCGGGCTACTTTTACTTTTTTTGAATTTGCAAACCGGAGCTTGCTTCGCTCTATCGAATGATACCTTAAGTCCGTAAAGAAAACAAAAACAGCTCGTTTTATCTAGAAAACGAGTTTGCTTTTGAAACAACCTAATAGATGGTTAAAAACTAAGGATGAAACAGGTTGTTCCCAGAACAAGACCTTTTGTTAGGCCAAAAAAAATTTTTGCACTAAAATGCCAGACAAGAAACGGTCCCCCGTACTGCTTAATTGCACCGTCTGAAGTATCCCCACCACGGAAAGGCTTCAAAAACATATTCAGTGGGCTATTCTGTTAGGCACATGGCCCCTTACGGTGAATGTCATCAAATCTGTTGTGCAAAACTTGACCGGTAAATATATATTAGTAAAAAGTGTACTCCTCAGACCTCGCCCCACCAGAATTCATTCGTTCTCCAAACCATATGAATGGGACTACTTCGAATCTGAAGGCGAACTCATGCGCTGTTCAAAATCTTTTTGGGATCAAAATAGGTCGCAGTAAGTTGTGTGCAACAAACGTTATGGGCTTAATTTCAACAGAATTTTGTCATCTCGTCGGTTTATGAGAACTATACAAATTGAAGACGATCTGATAGGAATTGGTAGTTTTGTAGTAGCATCTTGACTATATGTTAGTGTTTGGCACATGCTTACACGGAAGATTGTAGATCCTTTACCCTAATTTAGGATGGCTTCTCTATGAGGAGGCAGTTTCAAGCTTCTACTACCGCATGCCCACTACTCAGCATTTTCTACTACCATTGAACAGACGGTCTGTTCTGTCTTAAGATAACCAGATTTTTAAATACTTCCTTAACTTCAGAGCAGGAAATGGTCAGCACTTGATCCAGCTATTCCAAACAAGCTGTATATCATCGGACTCGCCTAAAACGCTGATTCCAAATATATGTTTCCAACCTGCCAAGCGACTATCTGAAAGAAGTTATGAGCGTTCAAATATGGGAAATTTTTCAAGTTTCGACTAATGTATTTCCTTGAAAATTAGCTAGATGGCGCGGATTTGATGGCTATGGTTACATTAATTACAAGGAGGAAAGCACATTCACCAAAAACCTAAATAGTGCTTTTGAGACCCATTTCGTGGAACATGCTCCACAGAAAACCTGACAAACTGCACATTCAAACGCTCATAACTCCTCCCAGATAGTCACTTGGCAGAAGATAAACATATATTTGTGATCAGCGTTTCAAGATGAGTCCGATGAGATACAGCATGTTTGGTTTGGCTGGGTTGAGTTCTGAGCATTCCCTGCTAAGTTTTGTTTTCATGCATGATGTGCAGAGAGTGATTTGTTAGCTAGATACGAGTTTTTGTTAGCAAACAACAAATAACTGCGATCTGTTGCAGACTTATTTCCACTCAAACAAAGCGTAATTTCTGATTCTCACTGATAGAATCTTCCCCAACAAAAGTCTGTCTAAAGTATGACATAATTTGCCAGAGATACTAAACGTTAGGCAAACAAAAAGAGATGTGTAAAAATCTTTGAAATTTTTACGAAAAGCCAAAACAACCAGAATTATTTATCAACCACTGCTATTTCTTCACTTTTGTCACCTATGCTAATAACGGATGTATGCACTCCTGGGACAACCATCCCTCTGGGAGTGCCTTCATACCGTGCCGGCAGCCGCCGCTAGCCGCTTTTGCGCACTTTGCAGTATCCGAGCCCCAATATCAAAACCAAAAATCTTGCTCAAACTTGGTTTGGTGGCGTTATCTAGCATGATAATTACAAATAGCATAATCTATCAACGTTTTGAAAAGACCTGGTAATACTGAAATAGTGCGCAAAGGCGGCTACAGGCGGCTAGCAGCGGCTGCCGGCGCGGTATGAAGGCACCCTGACAGTTCAAAGCTAACATAAGCTAGATCAATGAACTGCAGAAATTAAATCCAAACTGCCTTCAGGTCACGAGCCTATTTATTCGTGGTCAGTAGTGCAGTAAAGAAATTAGCTACGAGCTCACCAACTTTGCTTCACTGACAAATAAAACCTCTTTCCCACAAGTGAGCATATTCGGCTGGCGTTCATGTTGAGTAATATTGTAATGATTTCAATGTAAGGCATTCTGCATTTATTAGCTTTGGCTTACACCGTGACCAGTTCGGATATGAACCTGAGTCAAAATATGGATTGTGAATAAAAACAAAGGCACTTTGATTACAGACCCGTAGGAGGTATCTAACAAATATCACAACAAATGAAAATGAGAACACTACGTTGATTGAGATACAACGGTTGGTCGCTTCACGTAACGAAGAAGGGTTATGATAGCATCTGGTTTCACACCTGGGATTCTAAAAATGATTGATATCGGAAATGCCCACTAGGAGTTTCATGATTTACCTTGATGCTGCAGCTAAATTCAGAGGCCGCGCTCGGTCCAGTTTCTCACGACATTCCACACTAAGGCCTGCCAAACTGCCATAATCAAGATTTTCGGGAATCAAACTGCTGGCTTCCCTATCGATCTCGTCCATCTAAAGCGATTGAGCACTTGATAAGCCGTAGTGAATTACAAACGATGTCACCTTAGCCTTCATTCGCTCTCGAGCACCCTCATAGCTGGCCTCGCATTTGAGGCGATTCTCCAAACGCTCCTCATCTCCAACGTTGAGATGTATCAAGCGATCAGGAAACGCTTCTAGCAAGGATTTGAGCGGAACGTTGTAACGATAAAGCAACTCGTATGCAGATAAAACTTAACGAGCACGAATTTGACACAAAAAGGCATGTTCCGAAAATAGAAAAGATAAGGGAAGGAACAAATGACTGAGTAGCATTAGCTTACCTTTATATACATTCTTCGTCTGTATTGATGGAATGATCGAAATCCATTTCTTCAAGCTCATACTTATTTTCTTCAACGCATCTGACATGCCTTCAAAGCTTTTCTTTTCCTCTTGGAAGCGTGCCCATCTATTGTCTCCAACTGCGTTCCACCGACGTCCAATCTCCGTCAACCTCATGTCAGCATTATCAGGCCTAAAAAACTGTACTAGCGAAAAAAAACCAAGACGAGAGCGGTTCCAGAAAGCTTCCAAATTCAAAACGTTCACATGCATGAAATATAATGGCTGCTTCAAAGACACCGTCCACCCAGATTCTCGACTCCATGTTTTGATCGTTCCGGGCCTTCTCATATCCCTGATTCCGAATATGAAGTTGAGAATCCACGGAAATCCCAACAATTCTCGTTCCGGAAAACCCACAGGCCGGCTTTCCGAAATGGTGTTGGCTGGGCGCACACTGATGGGCGGGCATTACGAGGGGGCGGTGCCAACTTGGAGTACTCATGCATCTTCGCTATTCCGAATTGATTCTCTCGCTTCCGAAGTGACATTTTGCGCCGCAACTTGGGCATTGCCTGGGAGGATCTTACTATTATAGACCGCCAAGAACTCAAGACCCCTAACTTAGGGTGGACGGTGCCTTTAAAGTTGCGTTAAGCTATCTGAGTATTTATAGGCTTTCTTTGAGACATGACATCCAGACCGCAGTCACCTCGTAACTCCTCAAAAAAAGGGTAACTGGTGCCGAACACCGATTACTAACCAAAACACAACTCCCGAATCTCCACTTTTAGCCATCACCTTGCCTCAGGTGGTGCTTGAAGGCAAGTTCGCACAAATTCTTAATGATCTGTAGTAATTTTGCAAAATGTCAAAGCAATTCTATTGCATATCTCCTCACCTAATAATTCTGATGCCCAACTCTAGGCGTCTTGTGACGTCTGAATCGAAGCCTACGGATGTCGCCCAGAAGCTTGATGCATACTAAGACTTGAAGGCAGCGTCCAGGCAAAACTGAACCCATGGGGATTTTACGTGTAAAGTGATTTCGGGGCCCTAACTAAGGCACTGCCCAAACGGCAGCGCAGGTGACTGGCTAAAGGCTGAGATATACGCGTCCAAACTGGACCCACGATCATATTCGCCTGGAGTAATGGCACAACACATCAGTTTCGCGCGAGTACCCACGCGAAACTGATGGATCGTGCCATGAATCCATGCGAATACGATCCTGGGGTCCAGTTTCGAGGGAAATATTTCAGCCGTTAAAGCACTACCCAACCTGCTGGTTGGGCAGTGGCTTAGTAGGCTCCAAAATTACTATCCCCGTGAGATCCTCCATATGTCCAGATTTCCCTGGAAGCTGCCTCCAAGACCAAGGTCTGCGCCAGCACAACCTCATATATTCTCCACTTGTAGAAGTTTCGGGTCAATCACTTCCACTTGCCTCAGCTAAACTCACCCGTTCTCCTTCTAGGTAGAAAAACTCTCTAGATTCAGCATCTTCAAGATTTTGCCTTTAATTTCCTGATTCTTGCGTTCCCTACCATCGCGCAGTACCGCGATACGTACTTCGAAGCACGTAAAAGGGTTCAGCATGACAAGGCACATAAGCGGCATAAGCGCAGGAAATGAACGACAGTTCGCGCAGACACTGCTCTCAAAGACCTCTACCATTCAAAGCCATTCTAGCCGAAAACAAGATTTCTCGAGCCGAAGTTTTTATTTCAATCATCACTAAGATTTTGTGAGTTGATTTAGAGACCGGAATAGTTAGAAGGAAAGGTAATGGTATTCTTCTTACCTAAGATGTAAGCGGTGCTCAGCTCTTGACGTAAACATCCTGTAAGGTTCATTCGTACCCAAACTCGTCAAATCATCAATAAGAACGCCGATATACCCTAGCAAATTCAATCATGTGAAACAATTGGCATGGTTAGTGACATTATATTAAGGCGCTACCTACCTTGGCTGCGGCGAATCACCATTCCTTCCCTTCCATGTGCATGAGCTGCAGCATTTATACCGGCAATGACACCTGAAGTCAAAGATAATTATAAGCACTTCTTTTCGTGGCATTCATTGTGTCAATCCGCTTTACCCTAGCACCCTGCACCCCTAGCAGTAACATGACTAGGATTAAACTTCCGCATGTGGCTGGTCACTACCCCAAAAAAAATTCTGTCAACTCATTGATATACTCACCCTGCGCAGCGGCTTCTTCGTACCCGGTTGTTCCATTGATCTGTCCAGCTAGAAAAAGCCCCTTCACCTTCTTCGTTTCCAATGTAGGGAGTACTTGTTTTGGATCGACAAAATCATACTGGACGCCATATCCGGGTTGAGCAATTTCCACCTAAAGAATTTGAATCTCAGTCAAATTACTTTCTAAGGCCTTGGGCATATCTCGAGGATTTCAATCGCCACGCAAGCTGGCAATGTTCCATTGTTTTACAACTCTGCTTGAACACATTTTGAAAGCAAGGATGTGGGGCATTTCATCGACTTCAGAGTGTCCTACATACCTCCATTTGAACTCTACTACTCAGACAACTGCATCGGGAAGTTCGCGGGTGCTTGCTCGGCCACCAATCATCCATGCCGCGAGCTGCCCGGTATAAACCGATATTGGACCTGATAAGTGACCGCGGCGCTTCCTGTAAGCGCCCGATAATTGACCCGATTAGCATGCTTGTGAGGAGAGTGAAAAATCTTTTGGCCCTTCTTTCATGACAATGACTTGAGTGCAGATTAAGCAACTTGTTAGCTCATCTGTCAACATCATCAAATGTCGTCGATAACACTGATTCGACTGCTGAAGTCTGTTTTGTAAGCATAAAAACTTAGCTGTCAGACAGGATAAAACGAGAGAAACGATTACGCAGGCTCGCAAACACTTAGGTTGGCCCCATCACCGCGGCGTACCTCACGCGGGTTGCGCCTTAGCCTACAGCGTGTAAGAAGTCCGGCCTTTGTCAAAACCCGCCGGCTCGCCGAGTGAGGTGATTGGGCCGCGGCTCTCCCGGTAATCTCTTCCCGATTTCAACTTTGGCCGCGGCGTTCCCGGTAAAATTTACACGGGCCGCGGCGTGCGCGGCTGAAATTCTAAGGGCCGCGGCACGCCATGTAACACGCTTTTAGGCCGCGAACTTTCGGATGCAATTGTCAGAGTAGTGGTGATATGGAGGCATTATGCAGACTGCCAAATCGCGTGGCGACTGAAGTCGCGCAAGGTACGCCCAAGGTCTAACAGACAAAAAAGCTACTATACCTTTTCCAAACCTTCAATGGCTCTCATAATCTTCAACTGAATCTCTGGTGAAAACGTCATAGACATACTTTGTGGATATATCAAATCGGAGTCAAGGCCCTCATGCTCTAAAAATACCTGAAAAGTTTGCAAAAGATCATGCAGAAGTGATAAAAGAAGGCTGATTACTAACCCTATGATGAAGGTTGCGGAATCGTATAATCTTCGATTCCAGTGAAGGGCAGTAGCGAGGCCCTAATGCATCAGCTTTGATGTGCTCATTATCAGCTAAGTTTGCTTCCACTATGTCTCTAACCAAATCATTTGTCTGTCCAAGATATGTAGGAAGCTGGAAGCACAGCAATTATGAAAAGATCGGTATAATGCTTAAAACTTGCTTGTTCGTTAGGCGGAAGCCAAACATGATCAGTCATGAACGAAAATGGTATGGGTTTGTCGTCAGGCGGCATGAGCTTGAACTTTGAAAAGTCTATGGTATTCTGAAGGTATAAGCATCTGACGCTTATAACTGATTTGTTCATTTACCTTGATCAATCGTGGTGGAGTTCCAGTTCGAAGACGACCCAGAACGAATCCTAATTCGCGGAAAGATTCAGACAAGCCCATGGCGCTCTGAAAAGTGAATGAGGATTTACATAAACTATACAAATCACAGACTTTCTCTCCAATTCTTCCCGCTGGCCATCGCTGTTTGCCTAAGAAAATTTCTCCACCCAAAAATGTGCCAGTAGCAATAACAACCGATGCAGCCCTGCAAGAGCTTAAATTGAACCAATGAAGACCAAGAATTGAAAAGAAAAACTTACTTAAGAGTCTTGCCATCTTCTAAAATTACCCCCTTGATCTGTAGTCCGCCATCAACCACTTCAGTGGCAAGAGCTTGGACGCTTCCACAAACGATGTTCAAATTCGCTGTGGAAAAGAGCTCCTTAACAGTCAAAAAGAAGGTGAGGTTGAGTTGCATGAAAGAATGTTGATTCAATGATTTTCAAACTCTGAGTCTCAGTCCATAAAGTAATGCGTACCGTTCCGTCTTAGAACAAGACTCACCTTCTGCATGTGAGCCTTGTAAAGCTTTCTGTCGATTTGCGCACGAAGACCAAGGACGGCTGGACCCTGGCCGGAATTCAAAGCTGAATGGAAAATTCAAGGAGTACAAATTGCACTTCCACATCAAAGCAACAGAAGTGATCGAAAATGAAAGTAAGAAGTTTTGAAAGATGCATAATTTCGTTGGTACTTCGCTCCTGCAACCTTCTGAAGAGAAGCTACGGTCGTAAAACTAAAAAGAATCCAAAATGCTATTTGCACAGATCGCAAATTTCGAGTTGATTTACAACTTGATATCAACTCCGGTGTTTTTTGTGCGCTCCTTATACGAAATTACCTCGTTGATTTGAGTTTCCTCAAATATTCATGCGAACGCGCAGAGAATTGCGAAGCAAGTAACAATCGAGCGAATGGATGTGGGAGGTCAGTGCTGTAAGCCTTGCTGGTCAGTGAGGGGAGACAGTCAAGAGGCACGCTTTCTTCGAATGTCACCAATTCAACAGCCCAATTTGGAGCTACGCAAGTCTTTCAAAAGTACTGAACAAAGTTTTCCAGCTTACTAGCTATCTAAAATTACCACTAGCTAATTATAAGTTTAGCTGTTATTGGTGAAAATTGACGAAACAATCAGGAGATAGATCAGATGCATTTTCAAGCGTTTTTGATCTCCAGCATTCATGTCTTGAATCTATTTCAAAGTAATAAAACTGAACAGCCTACGCAGCGACCTTACATATTACCCCACAAATCTGAAAGAGGTTTATAATGTTGTTATATACCAAAAATGCACTAAGCGGTTTCCACCCGGAAGTATAAATCGTGCCTCTTGAAATTCATCCCTCAATGAGAGCGTCTTACACCAGCAATTCAGTTCTCGCCGTTCCCCGCTCAAGCCTTGCGCCGCATTCGTGAACGCGTCCTCTGCCATTTTCCTTCTTTATTCATAACATATAGGAGATTCATAGCACGCAAAGACTGCGGACATGACGACGTCTCTCTGATGGAGCGCTCTTTCGTTTCTCTTACCATCTGATCTCTCTTCCATGCACGAACTATCTTGACCGGACGCAACGGCGCCCAGTCTTTGCGTGGCATAAATCGTGTATAGTTTCAATACCATATCCATGCACGCATATGCGTTCATGAAATCTAGTGCCAGGCGAGGCGCAAGAGCAATCGACAGCTAAACGTGCGTTTCTACACCGTTGTGAAACCTTCACAACAATGTAGATACGATAGATGCGATATGCAATATAATAAACTTGCAATATGCTCGCTACGATTAATACAACCGTTTTTGCACTTTTAGGTTTTGCGCCTTCGCCCGACAGTAGACTTTGAAGAGAAGCAAACTAATGGACAATATTCCATAGAAGAAATTTGAAGCACAGAGTAACAAACAAAAAGCATAAAGATGAACTTTTTTATGCTTACCTTGGTAAGTTATTGCTGATTTGTCGCATATCCTTCCGCATACACCATCAAGGGCATCAATTTCGCGAATGAGATGACCTCAAAGACTTCCGCATCAAGAGTAACGAATAAGCAGTATTTTCGCTTAGGTTGCGTACATACTGTTCGCGGAGTCCGGGAACAGTTCCAGCACAGCGCTCTAAATGAGCACTCTGCTAAGTGTTCCAAAACTTCCGGATCAGTATATATGCACCCTTATGAAGGGAATCGCCATTTACCTTTGCCAATTCCACCAAAGCTAGGATTGCAGCTCATTTCGCCGATCGTATTGACGTTATGAGTAAGAAGTATTGCTTGTGCTCCACATCTAGCTGCAGCAGCAGCACTTTCGCATCCGGCATGACCTCCTCCTGCAAATGCTGTATTTATCTTCCTCAATGATGAAGCCCATCGGAACGCAGCCCAGACCAGTCAACCCTTCCTGATTAGTACTGCTGCAGGAACGAATCAGTTAATCGCTGAAGTGCAAAAACCAAAACTACACTTGGAAGTCGAATGATACTTGGATTGTAGCATATTGAGTACTCTACAACTGCTGCTGATTGAAAACACATACCGATGACGATAACGTCCACTCCAATCCTGTGTGAACTGAGATATCTTGCTATACATTTGTTTTTGTTCCGCAAACTCCTTAGCGTTCGCAGCAGAATAACCATAAGTAATTCACAGTAATTCGAATAACTGACGCGCGAACGCAGCTAATCCGCGATTGCGGAAACAAAACTACCGTGGCGTAGTGGCAGGCGCCAGACCAAACAATTATTTGCTTCGGCAGGACGCTGCGCAAGGGAGACGGTCAAGAGGCGCGATTTCTCAGGCTGTCACCAACCCAAAACTCCGTTAAGGCGCTGAATTTTGTTTCCCCATAAATGAGACACGGCGCAAAAAATAGGCTACTTTTCGCGACCATTCGCTGTGTCTTTCTATCGATTTATTGATTTGTTTACGAACATTTAGGAAAATGAAAGCACATCATTCAATTCTTCAAGTTACGTAGTGAGGGGCGGTAAAGATCATTTGCATTTTGCGGTGAGGAGGATGCGGTGTCATGAAGCGAGGCGGTCAAGAAGGAAGACAATTATTGCGAGTTTCACGACCGCTGAAATGCAACAGAAGCAGAAGCAGCAATGAACAAGGAAAGGGTTACGAGAATCAAGAATGAAGAGAGAAAGGAACGAAATGTGAGTTACAAACCTCTTTGATAACCATGCTAGGCGGGTTTTACCACTCTCCGGGTTGGGCCGGGGATGTCGGCTAGTATACAGGGTGTCCCAAAAAATGTGCGCACTGATTGATTGTTAATAACTCTCTTGTAATGAAGTGTTTCGAGAAGCTTTAGGTACCATTTTGTAAAGCGAGGTCAAACTTAGATTTATAGTATGGGGCGAGTCATTGAGTCATTGATCGTTCTTCATTACTGCAGGATTACGGTAAGAACCTCCAGCATATGGGACCACTGTGAAATATACCACCATATACCACCTAAAATTTTTTTTCAAAAAATCTGAAAAATTGTGTACTAGGGTTTTAGCGCGTGCTGCTCCCATTTAACAACTTCTTACGAGTGTTTTCAGCTTTTTTGACGGTGTAACCACATCTCTGGCAAATGCTGAAAAATCAGTTATGGCGACTTACACGGAATAACCTTGGAAAGAAACATCACAGTAAGATGGGAACTTCAAATTCGAAATCAGCGGCTTCCATTACCGTAGTGTAAGAGTTCTTGGCTTGTTTGGTTTTGTTCCGA
Source organism: Cylicocyclus nassatus (assembly GCA_958299035.1). Classification (NCBI taxonomy): domain Eukaryota; kingdom Metazoa; phylum Nematoda; class Chromadorea; order Rhabditida; family Strongylidae; genus Cylicocyclus; species Cylicocyclus nassatus. Next base: position 57,053,945 of record CATQJL010000316.1, on the reverse strand, counting down.
GGTAGAGTATAGCATCCAATGGCCTAAAATCCTTGTCGATGTTCGTACGGTAATTCTACGGTAATGAAGAGCTATAGATGATTCGCATCATACTGCAAATCTAAGTTCAACCACGGTCTACAAAGTGGTTCCTAAAGCTTCTCAAAACACTTCATTACAAGAGAGTTATTTACAATCAAACAGTAGGCACATTTTTGGGACACCCCGTATATATGAAACTCAAACACTGTACCTTTGTTTGTTAATCGGTTTGTGTCTTATAGATTCCTTCGTAAGTACACCAAAGAGGCTGAATTTTGTTTTCCTATAAATGAGACACGGCGCAGCAGATAGGCTAATTTTTCCGACATTCGCTGGGTCCTTCTATCGATTCGATCTATTGATTCGTTTACGTAAATCCATACATGTGAAAAGGCGATAATGTGTTCCTACCCCCTTCACCCCAGGGCCGGAACCCAGCTGACCCCCCTTCACCCACGGCCGATGAGGAACTGGAAAAAGTGAGACTAAGAAATCAACATTTTAAGCAAAATTATAAAACTATCGGTATTATTAAAATCAAATTTAGTGACTTATTATGATTTTCAAAACTTACTTGCAGGCTCATGAGAAGTAAATCGGAAATTTGTCGCCTATTGTTCACTTCTAGAGAACGATGAAAAAGCCTGGAGAAAAATTTACGTGTGAAGCCTTTGTGTACATACGTCAATGAAGTTATTACTCACATATTTGCTGAAATAGTAAATGAAATAATAAATGAACTTTGATGATCGGTGCGCAGTTGAATTGCATTCTTTTTGAGAGGTATAAATTTTCTAAGCAGATGGCGGAATCCGTGGAAAGTCCTTGAATGATTCCTTGAAGAGTCATTGTTCTAACTTTTAATATTATTTCTAAACTCCGAAAGAGATCGTAACATTTGCGTAGAAAAGCAGGTGTAATAGAGGCACCTATTACATCCAAGACTTTGTGTAATCAAGGTTAGTCTTACTGTCAAAATCCTATAGCTACGAGGATCGTGGAATTCTACAATCCGCCTACTTAGACGATGATAAGGACGAGGAAGGACAGCCAGAGATGCATTTTTCTACGTTGGAGCACTATACAAGAGGAGAAGGACAATCGTCTATGATCACTGCGTGATTATTCTGAAAAAAATTTTGTTTTACATCGAAGAAAATTGAAAAATATAAAAGATCTTAGAAGTAGAACTCAGTCATAATTAGCCTACTCTAGTTTAGAAGTCTACTTTCCATCCGCTTTCAGAAAACATACAGCTTGCCAGGAAAAAGAGGGGTTTTTCCTGCTAAATAGAAATAGTTTTAGTCATTTTTTCAAAATTGTAGAATTTTTCTATAAAAAATTGTAGATTTTTGATATGAGAAGATAAGAGAGTCTCTAGCCATATATTGAATTACTCTTGTTTAAAGCTTCCAGAAAATGTATAGCTTGCCAAGGAAGAAAGGATTTTCCTGTACTGTGAAGGTGGTCGCAATTGTTTTTCGAAAATTAAGGAAATTTTTTTATAAAAATTCATAACTCTACTATACGAAAAGCTAGAAGAGTGCTTTGCAATCTATTGGAATCCCCTCGTCGTCCGCTTTCAGGAAATATATAGTTTGCCAGGAAAATAGAGGATTTTCCTATCGGGTGAAAGGGGTCGCAGTCTATTTTCCGGAATTAAACCAATTTTTAACTTTAATAAATCATAACAATTTTATATGAGAAGCTGGGAGAGTGATTAGGTGTTTATTAAATTCCTCTCGTCGTCCGCTTTCAGAAAATATATAGGTCGTAGGGAGAGGGATGCTAAAAGTATCTGGTGAAAGGGGGAGGAACATGGTATAATGGAAATCTTCCTTTCTGTACTCAAAAAGCGTCGTTTTAAGGAGCTAAAGGAACATGCCCATTATACCATGTTCCTCCCCCTTTCACCAGATACTTTTAGCATCCCTCTCCCTACGACCTATATATTTTCTGAAAGCGGACGACGAGAGGAATTTAATAAACACATAATCACTCTCCCAGCTTCTCATATAAAATTGTTATGATTTATTAAAGTTAAAAATTGGTTTAATTCCGGAAAATAGACTGCGACCCCTTTCACCCGATAGGAAAATCCTCTATTTTCCTGGCAAACTATATATTTCCTGAAAGCGGACGACGAGGGGATTCCAATAGAGTGCAAAGCACTCTTCTAGCTTTTCGTATAGTAGAGTTATGAATTTTTATAAAAAAATTTCCTTAATTTTCGAAAAACAATTGCGACCACCTTCACAGTACAGGAAAATCCTTTCTTCCTTGGTAAGCTATACATTTTCTGGAAGCTTTAAACAAGAGTAATTCAATATATGGCTAGAGACTCTCTTATCTTCTCATATCAAAAATCTACAATTTTTTATAGAAAAATTCTACAATTTTGAAAAAATGACTAAAACTATTTCTATTTAGCAGGAAAAACCCCTCTTTTTCCTGGCAAGCTGTATGTTTTCTGAAAGCGGATGGAAAGTAGACTTCTAAACTAGAGTAGGCTAATTATGACTGAGTTCTACTTCTAAGATCTTTTATATTTTTCAATTTTCTTCGATGTAAAACAAAATTTTTTTCAGAATAATCACGCAGTGATCATAGACGATTGTCCTTCTCCTCTTGTATAGTGCTCCAACGTAGAAAAATGCATCTCTGGCTGTCCTTCCTCGTCCTTATCATCGTCTAAGTAGGCGGATTGTAGAATTCCACGATCCTCGTAGCTATAGGATTTTGACAGTAAGACTAACCTTGATTACACAAAGTCTTGGATGTAATAGGTGCCTCTATTACACCTGCTTTTCTACGCAAATGTTACGATCTCTTTCGGAGTTTAGAAATAATATCAAAAGTTAGAACAATGACTCTTCAAGGAATCATTCAATGACTTTCCACGGATTCCGCCATCTGCTTAGAAAATTTATACCTCTCAAAAAGAATGCAATTCAACTGCGCACCGATCATCAAAGTTCATTTATTATTTCATTTACTATTTCAGCAAATATGTGAGTAATAACTTCATTGACGTATGTACACAAAGGCTTCACACGTAAATTTTTCTCCAGGCCTTTTCATCGTTCTCTAGAAGTGAACAATAGGCGGCAAATTTCCGATTTACTTCTCATGAGCCTGCAAGTAAGTTTTGACAATCATAATAAGTCACTAAATTTGATTTTAATAATGCCGATAGTTTTATAATTTTGCTTAAAATGTTGATTTCTTAGTCTCACTTATTCCAGTTTTTCTTCTTCGAATTTCAGAGGGTAAAACCCAATATTCGACTTTAACCCGGTTTGGCAACAATTTTACCTGATGCATGTGAATGAAAAGAACATGAGAAGCAATGATGACGAACATCGCCCCCCCCCCCCCGGTCGACGCACCTCCACAGCCGCGGCCGCTCCCCCCCCCCCCTCCCAGCGGCCCTCATACCCCCTTCACCCTGGAGAGGCGGGACCCCTATGACCCCCTTCACCCTGAAGAGGCCATGTTCCCCCTTTGCACACGTATGCGTAAATCTAGGAAATAAAGGACTTATCAGATCATTCGGCTAAGTGAAAGTGAACAGTAGCGGTACTTCCCATTTGAGTTTTGCATGCAAAGCGCAATGACAAGAAGAGCACCTCAAGTATGTTCTCTTATATCTTTAAGAATGATGTATGCGCTTACGCTGAGGTGCGTAGGATCCTTCCGCAACATCATGGGCGCCATTTCTCAAAAGTCACTACTATTTCGCCGTATATGGGGTCTATCAACTGCAGTGTCGGGCACACCAGTTTTCCGCTTCCGCGCGGTGGCCTCATCTTGACTCTGTGCCTCTCTAGCGAACATGCTCTCTGATCACTTTTCCGCTAGCGTAGGAAAGGCGGAGCCTCAGTCGAAGTTCGTGGAAGAAGTGCAGACATGTTGCGGAAAAGGTGCAGAGTCCCGCGCGTGGGAGCGGAGATGCTGGTGCACACCCGACACTGCAATCGATAAGCCTTGTATGTCAATTGGATCTACTGCGATCTAAACTATGGCGTCAAAAACAACAGCATTAGTGACAATTCTCCATAAAACATATTCGATTATATGATTAGAGTAGCGGTTTTTGTTGTAATACGTGCAAGTTTTGAAGGATCCTTGAACTATAGTAGATACAAGGAAACAAAATCTAAGTGGAGCAAAATGCCAGAAAATGGAGGCATTTGCACTTCCGGTGATAAGGGCATTGGAGATAGATAGAAAGCAACCGATCAGAGGAGGCACAATGAAAATGCTCTTATCGTGAGTGATATGCTTTATCACTCCCATCCCACTACGCTTACGAGTACATCTGTGGGAAGCAAACCTGTCAACTAAAATGAGCAAGCCTTTTCAGGAAATCCCGAAATGTCAAAGTAGCAAGAATAGATGGAAGTGTTGTGTCTGCCCCAATCCTAACCAGGCCAAAACTGGCATGGCCTGAGTCCGCGTCGCTAGGGTTTTGCGGTCACGCCCACGCTTGCTTCTCTACTCTCTCTCCAATCCTTTTGCTCTCTCCGACAGCGCGCATATGCATCGCAAACGCTTGTCGCTGCGAGCGCGCAAATCTACGCCGACGGTTCGGCCTATCCCGATTGGAGTACACTGTATTTTCGCAATATGATCTGTACCCTTATCCCATTCATACTACTAAATCTTCATGTGATTTTATCTATAGGTCTGAGTTACTTCTTTCAAAAATGACTGTCAAAACACCAAATTTAGATTAACATGGAGTTTGCAAACCAAAACATTTTGTGTATAGGTCATAGAGATCATAGCAGGTAAAGCTATTTGAACATTATAAATCGCTGAATTCAAAGAAGTAGCCTGGGCGTAGCAGGGTGGCCAGCTAGTAGTTATTATTTGCATTTTCGTGGTTTTTGATCTTTAACAAAATTGTTTCGAGTTGGTTCAACGGTATAGGGGCCTGCAGGATCGCGAGAGTCGGACGTGCGGACGGCCATTGCGCCGCGCACGTCTAATGTCACTAAGGCAGGTGCCAGATCCGCTTCAGCCGCTTCGTTCGGTTCATAGGTCAAATCACTACACTGTTCAACAGCAAAGGTGGTGAACCGAATGAACCTGTTCAACAAGATAAGTCCGGCACCTACCTGAGTCGCCGGACGCACATCTGACGTGCGCGGCGCAATGGCCGTACGCACGTCCGACTCTTGCGATCCTGCAGGCCCGTATAAAAAGACTGAACATGTACGCAACTATCTGGCGCAACACGCAGCCCGAGGAACAATCGTTTCACCAGAACCTATGCTTTTCAAATCCTACAAGCCCACGTTTTCCATATTTGCTCATAATAATATCTCAGCATCTTCGTAACTGCTTTTTTGTGCATAAAAACTTACTGAAGTACAAAAATGAGTGTGGAAACACTTGATAGCGGAAGGTATAGTCACACCTATTTGCTTTGATGACATAAATCTGGCCCATCAAAAGCAGACCAGGCTCGAAAATAGCATAATTTAGTAAGTAGTGACTTTTCATTGTAATATTGCTCGTTTTTGTAATGCGAAAACATGAAAAGCTCAGTCAATTCTATAATCGATAACGTAAATAGCAAAAGTTTTGCAAATATGCATGCACCAGAACCACCTATGAAAATACTCCTAGTTTTCGCGAATGACTAGCTTGATTAGCCTCCTCAATATCCACATTACTTTAACATGTCTTCCTTGCGCTTGAGTTTTCGACAGGATATACAATCCGGCGAAAACAATTATCTTAGGCCCCGGACAGAACACACGATTTGATCGTCGCGATTCAATCGCTAAAAGACAACTGTTAGTTCACTGCATGCCGATAGCTTTCATTTCGGTTGTGATACTTTTCCAGCTCGAAATTTTTGAATGTAAGAGGATGAATGAAAATCGCGGCGATCGAATCGCGTGAACTGTCCGGGGCCTTATCCGATTCCGACTCTCACAGTGTGTAGGGAAATGGACTTAAGATAGACTGATTCGGAATTCGTTATTTTTGGAAATCTAATTCCATAGTCCACAAGCAAGAGCAGACGTAAGATTGAAGTACTAGGAAATTATGCGTTTGGGTCCCGCCGCGCACACCCACAGGCCCTTGAATAAGGTGCCTGCTTTTGTTGGGGAGGGCCATATAGGGCACCTCCACCCAGCCCTCGGATGGCGGGACATTGGATGCCGCGCCGCTGTCTCTGGTCCGCGGATGGCTGTCATTTTCCAGTTTTTCGTTGCGCTGTGTGAAGTAAGTCTTGGTTATCAACTCCACATTTCACATGCCAAAAATATGGATTCAAATTTGAATCCAAAAATTCAAACTTGGCACCCATTCGCAATGCTGCCGAGTGTGTTAACGCTTCAAAGCAAGAAACAACTTCTGTTTTCGCGACTACTCATACATCGTTACCACCCAGCTTAAAATACAATGTGCAAATTTTCTTGTATCTAGTTGCTAAAAAAGTAATAGTTTTTTCTCCTATATGAGCAGAATCATTAGGCTGAGCTCTTGCCTTCCACGGGTGCTCGTTCACGCCATGGACGTGGCGAACCTTAGAATTTCAACTAAGTGATTACTTTGCGCATGGCAGAAAGTATTGAAGATTGACAACAAATTTTAATGAATTTTAATTCTTCTTTCTTTCCAATATACATGAACAAGACGAAACTTACGATCTTACCCGAAGTCATCAGTATAGAGCGAAAATCGTATGATTTTGAAGGCAACTGGAAAAAACTTTGTTACCTTACCATGGTTGCCCTTTTACTCATCTCCCGAAAATTCCATTCTTCGAAAACATCGCAAAACGTAGATGTTCTTCAGCTTTTCGATATCTGTGATTTTTAGATAAAACATCCACCTGCTTCACAATACCTCCCACTCCCCCAGTATCACTATCTGCTAGCCCAAAAGCGTCGTGTACAGATGTGCCATCCTTGTTGTTTATGCCGTACTTCGTCGTTTTTCTTGTTTGACGCCATGCTCTATCTTTTACGCTTGAATGGCCAATATAAAGGTAGACCGCTACTTGCTTTTCTGCTTCTTTTAGTAACCTAATCATGCTTTCAATACCATCAGCCCGTCAATTCATCAAATAATTTTATCTACATCGCATTACCTCATTATAGTCTAATCTACCACTACCCCGGTTTTTCTTCGCTTGGGGGAAATCTTATTCGAACATGGTTGGCAGACATTTATCTTACCATTTCCAGTCAGAATCTTGCTCTCTACTGAGGTAAGACTTCATCTATTAGCTAGCTTTCACCCTGGGTTCGCTGACACACATCAGGAGGGCACTATAAATGATGCAACCTTGAGTTTTTATAGACGTGGTTGTTTGTTGAATTATGAACTTCTGTTTCATATCTATGCACCTTGCAAAAATTTTCAAATCAAATTTTTATGCAAATCTTCCATTATATTCGAATTTTGGTTCAAGCTGATGGGAGAATTATTTTTATCAAGCGTCGAGATACATAAACACTGCAAAAGTATTGAAACGTAGTGTAGAAGCAAAATCCGAACTATTGACCGTTTACTTTGAAGATCAATCATTTATTTATCCACTTGCCCGCCAGATCTATGTGCATTCTCGCCGCCATTTACCTAAAGTGGGTCGCCATCCTGAAAAAACGATCGCGTACTTCCGCGGGAGAAGAGATCAATTGAGATCCACAAATTTGTTATCAGTGCTTTAAAACATCATCCTTTTGCATCGCATGTTGTGAACCCCTTCGACTAGTCTTTTGCTTGTGATATGTATTTGACTGTTAAAACAGTCATGGCACCTTTCTAGACGTGAAATCTTCGTTTCCCTCGTGAAATGTACCCAAACTTTTATGCGGCTTCCACATAACTGCATTTGAGTTCTATAATTCGCTGATTTGCAGGAAGCTTTCTCTATTATGTCGGACATTTTGAATGATTTCGTAAAAGAGTGAAAGTACTTTAGTACGACTACTCGTGCTACAACAGGTGCATTCGCCAAGCTTCAGGGCTTAGGTTAATGTCAAAAGAGGTTTATGAAATTGAGTGCTATGCTGCAATTATAATTATTTAGTTAGTATGTACGCAACTGTTGATTCTGTAGCTTCCTTTCCGTTTTGATTGGGAAAAGTACTAAGCTCCGGACTTTTTAGCATCCTGTATTTACGCATCCTGTACTCCACAATAAGATATTTCCTCTATTTCAAAGGTGAAGGCACATGCCACGGCAACCATTGAATACAATGTTACAAGCGCATAAAGATAACAACTCAAGATCAACCATTCTCGCAAGAATGTAAAGCAACAAAAAATTCGCATCTGAAAATCAACATTTTGTTATGAGACGATCAATTCGATCAGAAGGAGCAAATGACGACTCGAAGTTAATTATACATCAGAACTTTTTAAAGCTTTGAGATTTTAAACAATGTATGCAAAGTCAATTATGGATTCACAAAGGAGACAAGAATATATCGCGTTCCCCTCGATACCGGAAGTCCTTCATGGAGGTGCGTCAACCTGCCAGGAAACATTGCTGCGTATCCTAAACACATACGAATCAGCAAGATGAAAAAGAGAACATGACATGTTAGAACTTGCCGACAAGATCAGCTGGAGCAGTGCAGTTGTATCGTGTATAATGAACGCCACCTCCTTCATAATCAACACCTCTTTTGTTGAGAGCAATGTCAACACTGAAACGCCCAACCAAAAGCATTATGTGGCACATATAAAATCACAAAATGAAATTTGGGCTGTTGTATGTGTTTGGACACTTCAAAAATTTTCCAAAATTGGACTGCAGCTCAACAGCGAAAGCGAGAAACATATCAATTATTTCGGTTCTCATTTTGTGACTTGAGAATTCTTTAGATTTCAAGCAATGTCGTCTTTAAACTTCCATTTTGCAAGTTTCAACGCAAACTTCTTACAAGTAGATTAATTCAACAATATTTTCTTGAATCTGAGTATTGTATTTTCTATTTGCGATTTCTTGTTATGCGCGGCCTGCCGCTCTTGTTAGTCTTCCTCTTCCCTGTTTTTCTCGTTTCGAACCTAGCTGTTCCGCCGTTACTTGAGTTCTTTCTGACCTAATCCAATCATGCAACTCAAGTCTTCCTTCTGGATTTTTTCTCGAACCTTATGCGTGATCTTCTACAGCCTTTTTCAACCCGGAGTAGGCAAACATAGCAACGCGTCCGCACCGCCACTGGCGCTCGAGACAGATTAGATTGAGGAGACGCAGACTGCAAAACGGCGCGAATCGTTGCGGAGCGAACTCCCGCCAGTCCAATTTCTGCCTAAACCGAGTTGAAGCTGACTAATGATGTCGTTTAGAAATGGTCAAGCATGGTATCTTCAAGAGCCATCTCAGCATTTTGTCTCCATACACTAATTTTTTTCTCCCCTCGGCCAGCATCCGCTCTCATATGGCGCCATAAGTCGTCACTACGCGGTATATAAAAAGAAATTTCGTGACGTCCATTTAACATATAAGACTTGCGTGTTAGCTCTCCAATACATTCAAGCTCCATTCACAGTAATACTTTTAAGTGCGAAGACTGCCAGCTGCGGTAATAGGATTCTCATTGTCAGATACTCAGATGACGTGGCTTTTTGAGTACATGCCACCGATTGGATGCTCCCAGGTGTCTGAGTTCTTGAGCCGTGAAAGTCCTGATTTGTCGTGTACAGCTAAAGTCCATATAAGTTTTTGGTCTTCAAAATTCTACATATGCAACTAAAGCCCTTTTTTGCTTCTTGCCAAAGGATTACATAACCTGCATACATGAGAGCATGGCAGTCGCCGCGAGAAGTTCTCGAATATCCTTATTGTAATGAAGAGGAGTGGCGTAGTACGACCATTTTGTACGCCGCCTTTTAGTTGAAATTCTTCAATGGTCTTGGCTCACTTTCTATAATTGGCTGGTGGCATCTTTGTAAATTGTGAAGGACTAGACCTATTCCTCCAGTATCGGCTTATCACAAATATGTTATGCAATACTTCGTCAAACGCCTTCTCCAGATCTAGGATTGCATTGTAAAGTTCACGTTGCTTGTTCCCTCTGTCATATTCGGCGGTGTGAGTGACGCATATTGTGGTAAAGCCCTATTCGAGTTCGCACTGGCAGTTTTACGATGCTTTGAAGTCTCGTTCAAATTTCTGCTATCGATGTCCAGCCTGCAGCCCATGAGAAGTTTGCGCTATTACAAAGAGCAATCAGCTAAGTTCTCTTTCCTGTCTCGCATCGGTATCGTTGTGCTTGTTCCACTCGCTCAGCATCCTCTTGAACTCTACCATCTGGAGACAAGCCGTTTAGCCAAGCGACTTTAAACTTGTCCGGATCCCTTCCAGAATCCACCATTTGATCCTATCTCCATCACTGCTCATCTCCGCCTAGTGACTGGTATGCGCGTTTCGTCTCAGTGTTCTGTGCTTATGTACGCAGTTTTTGCGAGAACGACTTCTGTCCTTCACATACTTCAGCTCACTCTGGCACTGTCTGAATGTTTACTTGCGATTCACTGCCTACAGTAGTATACGTGACAAAATACTAATGATTGTAGCAGCATTCTGAATAAATGCTATGTATACCACGTCGTGAGATGATAAACTCCAGAATACGCTCCCTTTCGTCGTTACGGCATATAAGACCGCATCGTTGCTCTCATTTGACTGGCTTGCTGCTTGTTCTATTAAATGGGTAACTTGAAGCGCTTGATACTGGAATTGCGAGCAGGGCTTTTTAAAGAAACTGACCCCAACTCGAGACCTATTCCTGTACTGCTACTTCAAAAGTTTTTATCAACGGTTCTTGTTATCTTTGCGCTTTCTTTTTCCTATGATATATGGTTCCAAAGGTGCATATGCGTGAAACGACTCGCCGAGGACAAGTACGCGCCTACCTGAATGTACTGGCGTCGTGATGGGCTCGTAATGATGGCTGTTCATCAGGACGATATCGAACAACGAAGAGCATGTGGGCATACACTGGCTGAAAACTGCTGGATATCCTTCTATCAAATTTGAACAGATAAAAATGAAATACACAGCACATTGCTTTTCAGTCATTTTCACTGTCGGTATAAGTATAAAATGCACTGCAAGAGCTCATCTGATAGCTCACAAGAAAACTGTCATAACACCCACCTATTCCAAACAGACTACATATTATCGCCTCTTCTTACACTGATCACAATATGTTCATTATCGTAAGCAACTCTGGAAGGAATTCTGTGTGTAAAACTTATTTAGGTAGTATATAAACGGTCTGTTCTTTCCTTTGACTAGTGAACCAGCAATTGAAGGTGCTGGTAGCATGCGCGCGCTACGGGACCGCCACGTGGTTTCCCGCTATGTGCACATTTTGAATTGCGCTTACGATTCTTTATATATTAGATAGATCAGAGTACTCATAATCTCATAATAAAATAAGTGTGAATAGAATCTCTTTTAATGTGAATCTCAGCCTTTAACGAACTTTGTTCACTAGTTCAAATAAACTCTTATATTCAAACACTTTTTTCCTTACAGATAGTCGCTTTGAAGAAAATAGCCATAAATTAGGATCATCGTCTCAGGAGGAGTATGATACATACAGCTTATACAGTGCTGGCCAAAACTATACTTCCACCTTGAAAACTGCCGTAACTCATCTGCTTCTCAACGAATTGATCTGAAATTTGGTACAGCTGTGTGTTTAACAGGCTACCATCAGCACCTAGAACGGATCCCGTTTTTGTTTGTTTATTCAGGAAAGAATCAGAAATTTCGAAAAAAGCAGGCTTGAATATTGGCCAAAACTATACTTCCACTCAAGGTTTCTGTCCACTAAGGTAATTCTCCGCTTCCAAAATCTTTTGTGCATATACATAGTCAAAAGTCAAAACAGTCGCTTTAGTCCAGATGTCTCATACCTTTATAAGAAACGCTATTCTGCTTTTTTTTTCGCTTAAAAATACTTTCACAAATATTTTGTTAACGAGAATGTGTTTTTATGGGTAATTTCGCAGTTTCTTGACTGGATTGGAAGCGGTAGGGCTCCATCTATCTTATAGATGCTTAGGGAAGTGAGGACTAGAAAAAAATTTGAGTTTTTATATTTAAAGGGCACCCAACATAGACCTAAGCGCAGGCCTGCGCTCAAATTTTTGTCTTCAAGCTCCTCCTGCAATATCCTCATGAGCGTGAGGTAGAGTACTAACATTGTTGTATGTGTGAGAGTCCGAATGCAGTGGTTGCAGATTTCCGCAGGTCCTGGCATGCAGGCTAATTGAGGAAATCAACCTGCAAAAACTGATTTGCAAAAAGCCTTGAATTTATTTTTGGTTCTGACAGTAATGTTCACGTGAGTCACAAGGTAACATACAACACAGAGTGTTTTCTCTATCTAGCAACTAAATAGTGGCAAAAATAGGAAAAGATATACTTGGTAAGTACTTTGGGATTGCCTAATTATTATCATTGAACCGCAAAGATTTATGCTTTGAAAACGAAGCAAAATGCGACTTGGCGAACAGTCGTGAGTATAGTGTACAAACTTCTTTTCATGTAAATAATCCTTCTACATCATGTAGAGCTTACAAAAATAACATAAACCAACTTTGAAGGCAAAAATTTGAGCGCAGGCCTGCGCTTAGGTCTATGTTGGGTGCCCTTTAAATATAAAAACTCAAATTTTTTTCTAGTCCTCACTTCTCTAAGCATCTATAAGATAGATGGAGCCCTACCGCTTCCAATCCAGTCAAGAAACTGCGAAATTACCCATAAAAACACATTCTCGTTAACAAAATATTTGTGAAAGTATTTTTAAGCGAAAAAAAACAGAATAGCGTTTCTTATAAAGGTATGAGACATCTGGACTAAAGCGACTGTTTTGACTTTTGACTATGTATATGCACAAAAGATTTTGGAAGCGGAGAATTACCTTAGTGGACAGAAACTTTAAGTGGAAGTATAGTTTTGGCCAATATTCAAGCCTGCTTTTTTCGAAATTTCTGATTCTTTCCTGAATAAACAAACAAAAACGGGGTCCGTTCTAGGTGCTGATGGTAGCCTGTTAAACACACAGCTGTACCAAATTTCAGATCAATTCGTTGAGAAGCAGATGAGTTACGGCAGTTTTCAGGGTGGAAGTATAGTTTTGGCCAGCACTGTATCATACATGGTAGTATGATATATGCAGCTTATTCAAGTTGTGAGATGAGTTTTGAATGTGAGCATTCCCGCGTTGAAGGCAGAATTCCTGAAGATATGACGATAATGAGAGAAACATAGATTGCGATAGCGCCCTCTTGATGGGCTTTAGCCTGAGTGCCATCGCAAGAATACTCTGAAACGAGAAAACCGCTTTAGATGCTAAGAGTAGAGCCTCCTTTGGACCGCTCTTCTGCGCCCGCCCACTCATTGTCTTTGCAAGCGAGAATGTTTAGATGTGGTCATATCAGTTATTACCGCGGGTTTGAAGAGCGGGCAGCAACAGGGATCGACACGAGGTAGCTTCCGTTGATGCAAAAAAGAAGTCCCCTTCACTTCCACAAAATTCCACGAAGTCCCCTTTGACCCTAAACCCTAAACGTTAAAAACCCAAAAAATGAAACGTCCTAACAAAGTAACACTTGTGGCCGGAAAAATACAACTAATCCAAGTTGTGTTTTTTCGACCACAAAAACGATATCCCCTTCGCTTTTTGTCTTAAAAACGATACGCAGTTTGCTTATAAGCCACCTGTGCCGAGCCCTGGAGCAGTGACTCCGAGTCCTAAACTTGACGGACTCAGCGCAGGTTTGAAGTCAAGGGCTTCGAAAAAAGCCTGTTTCTTGACAACTTCGTGCTCTCGAAACTGAAATTCGCAGTCAGCGGAAAAGGGAGCCCTAGGTAACCTTTGAACGGGATGGCAGCTGAAAAGCGACCGCTCGCACCCGCGACGCATGTCAGTCACACTGCTGTAATTTTCGCAGAATGAATGAATATTCTGAGAAGAAAAAGCTTGGGAAAAAAGCTTGTACTCAGTCATCAGTCAAACCTAATTTCTTGGAGTATGCTAATGTAATTTGTCGGAGTACCGCACATTTAGAGCCTGATTGGCGAACCTTCGAAATGACAACGACTACGTAAAGGCTACTGCATGACGAAGGCGCGAAAGAAGTATTAAATGAGCCGGCGCGAACGCGACGCGCGCGTATCCTCTTGTAAATCCTGCGCCTCACGCGCTCTGCGGTTAATAAAGCCGCGTTCGCGTCCAAAGGCATGCGCCTTCGTCATGCAGCAGCGTATACTTACTTCTGCCTCGAATATATCTACCGTAACCCTGACTAATTACAGCCAGACAACCTGCCGTTTAGCTCTCAGCATGAATTTTTTTCCTACATGGATATTGTTCTACACCAGAACGTAGTTGTTCAGTAAATGTTGTTGTATAATCTGGAGATAGTGGAGAACACAGATCTAAAAATTGAAATGGGAAGTATGCATCTTCCCATTTTAGCGTCCCATAATATGATAGGTCAAGACAATCAATCACATTGAAACCTAGTGTTCATATCTGTATGCAAGAGTTCTACTTGTTGAAACTCGATGCAGTTTTTTTTCATTATTTAGTGACAAAGTATTTCTAAGTATTTCTAACATTGACTGACTTTGCTACGATGGCTGTGCAACATTGTAATTTGCATTTGGATCAATCTACGCCAATTTTATCAATATAAGTAGACTAACTCACTCTATGATAATAACCAATGTAAACTTTTTCCTGTATCGGTCGTACATATTCATCAAGGAAAAATAGCCAATGCCTCTCATAGTCGATCTGTAATGGGAACAGTACCGATACAGAACACACAAAGTTCTGGATTTTTTGGTTACAAAGGACTTTTCTTTGGTTAAAAAAAATTGACACCTGATTCATGTGAATATCTCTTGTTGGAACATTTTCATACCCTCCAGCTAAGCGGGGATCCTAAACGATAGCTATTAAATCGTTGTGATAATCTTCTAGTAGCTGAAGTACATTATTGCTTCCGTCGCTCCATTTTCCATAATGCTCCATCTCTTCGATCATTTCCTTACAGAATCGTTCCGTAACCAAAGGAAAATGATACACATCGGGGCAGGCCTGAGTAATTTCAAAGTCTTCCTCGAGCAATTTGCTGTAGTCCTTGTGCAAGTAGCGCGACTCCCAAATCTATACGATGTACCTATATTTTCCTGATTGTAAGCCTTTATAAGTTAGCCAAACCTCGCGATTCTCAAATAGTTCCCACATTTCTGGATGCAACTTTCCTTTCTGTAGCGTTTCGGCAAATTCGTCGCTGACAATAAGGAAACCGAAGTAATATTCGTTGTCAACATACATAAAGTGGCCCTAAACGTCACTTATTTGATTCAATTACATTTGTTTATAAAGCATTAGATCAGTGGCGTAACAAGGGGGAGGGGCCATTCCCCTCCCCTGAGAATGGGTCAAGAAATTTTTGAAAGTTACTTACACGTGCTATATTGTGCAGGCGACTCTTTTTTCTCGTAAATAATTATAATGGCTTGTTGAAAATTTTGAAAATTGAAATTAGCCGTGTAAAAAAATTTTGAGGGTGTGACTGCCGCCACGTCCTATTTTCCTGGAATTACGAGGCTATGGGCCCGCAAAAATTTTGGAAGACCAAAAAAAATTCGGAGCGTGGCTAAAGCCGCCTACCTTCACGAAGAATTTTTTTGCCGCACACCCCCGTTCCCCCCCCCCCCCCCCCGCCGAACGGGAGTCCTGGGTACGCCACTGATACCAATATCGGGGCCACTTACATGATCTCTAGCCCATTTGCAGAATGACATATCAGCGTCAAGGTTTTTCTCGTAATAAAACGGCGTTTTCAATGCTTTCATCTTTTCTCTGTTGATAAGGACAGCAGCGTTGATAAATGGTACCTTGAAAATCATAGTATGGGTCCCAAGTAATGAAATTCAAAGAAATTGCTTACATTCCAGATGCCAGATCGCTTATGCTGAACGATGTCCATATAATCCTCGCTGCGTCGATAATAACCATTCGAATTGAGTGCACCCCAGAAGTTGGTGAACATTTTGTTTGGCTGGCCAACTAGTGGTGCGACAATGCCTCTGAAGTGAGGGTATACTAAGAAGAGTTTTCTGCAGATTACAGATTTCTAAATACAGGGTATCCAAAAGTAAGTACACACTTTTGTGGTTGACAAGTCTCTTCCCACGAATTCTTTTGTTTTAGATGCACAGTATGGAGTGAGCACTCATCGCTCATTATCGCTATGGGATTACGGTAAAAACTTTCAGCATTGTGGAAGAGGCTAGCCAAGAAGAAGTTCCAAAAAAGTCTGGAGAGTTTTGCAGCTGTGTTTTCGTATCCATTAGACAATCTTTTATGAGTTTTCTAAGCTTTGTGAGTGGTTCACATTGTGAGTGCTTTGTGAGTGGCTGTGCATATCATAATTGTATTCATTATTATGAAATCTTACTGACCTTGCCTCCACAGAGTAAGCGAACTTGCTATTAGAATAAGAACTCACAGTTCATAGTTCACTGACGCTTCTATCAAGATTTGTAAAGCTCTTTCATTTGTGAACATTACATCTCCATCGAGCATGAACAGGAACTCGCTATCGAAGCGTGAAGCGAATGTTCTACAAGCAACACATTGCTAGCTTATGACCCCAAGAAATCGAGCAGAAATTCAAAGCACTCACAATGCTTCCTGTCTTGCTTCTCGGTCACCAGTTTCTGTCACACCATTCACAATCTTTTTCGAGTAATATTCGGCACCATGTTTGGATAAGAAGTTCATGACCTATATGGTCGATTTTTCTCTGCTTTTGTACAATTAAATCCAATCGAACCGTTTTGATGACGAAAGGTTGCGAGTTGAAGATGTACAGCACTATCTTTTTCTTCGGATAGTCCAATTTAGCGAACGCTTCGAGCATCTAGAATGTTCAGTTCACGACTACTGTAGAACAGAATCTGGCTCCACCACAAACCTCTTCGATGAATGGTATTGGTTTAGCAATAAAGATGGATACGGCAATTAGCGGAAATTCAGATGTTTCCTTGCTCTGAAAATAACATCCCAACGGTAAGGTATCTGAAATGTTTACACAGAGGAAACTGTGAGAGCTATAATTGTAATAGATAAGGTAAAGCATAAGGCCTAAGGCATACCTCGCGCGATTCCGGTCGCTGCGCGATTTGGCACAACAGCGACACTTCGTAATTCGTCGTTAATGCGCTGTCTTTGGTCAGAACTTGCTCCATTTGCAACAACTTACACAAGCTACCCAAATATGCATCCGAGAAGCGCGCGCGAATAAATTTGTAGAAATCTGGCAAATCGCCAAGTCCCGTGAAAGTGGCGATTCGGCCGAATCGCGTGAGATAGGCCTTAGGCCTAAAGCTTGCATTGTCTGAAAAGGAGTTACACAAGGTTCCAAAATTTACCCTTTTTAACTGAATTATACCCAAAAATTAGTAATTGTGCCTGTGAGGAAGGGAGTTGTCAATGAACAGACGATGGATTAGTAAAACCGATAAAAATTATGTCTGCGTTCTAGGATGTTAGGAGGTTTAAATTTGAATTCAAAAAAATCAATGACCTTAAGTACCGAACGCGCCTAGCATCGCACGTCTAAGTTACCCTTCTCTAAATGTTCAACTAGTTCCAGTAAAACTTTTTTTGCAAAATACATTTCTTTTAATGAAGATTACTGATGTCTTCATTTCCCAAAATTTTTGAGAAAGTGAAATTCCTACTGATAGATCAAGTTTGTGCTTCTTTCCGCAGAATGTGCAGCCGGTGATAGCAGAGTATCGTCCAGGAACATAATTTGCCAAATAATTCAGATGGTTCTTGCTTGGTCCGTTGCCGTGCAGAATTGCAGGATGGGTATTGAAAGCAGCGTTGTGGGCCGAAAATAAAATAATTATTTCCTTTTTTCGTACAGAACAATTAAAGGACAGACCAGTGCTTCTCCAGTGTCCTCATCGAACTGAATTTCGACATCGTCGGTTACCCCGTTGAGATTTTGGAAAATGCGAGACGCTGAGTCAAGTCCAATTTGGAGTTCATCCTAGAAATTTCTCACAGTTTTACGGAGAATTTTGGAAGTTCCTACGTGACCAACTCTCAAATCCTCATCTAGATAGATCTTCGTATAGTAGAGCTGATCATCCTCATCGTCTTTCACTTCTCTTAGAGTGATCATCTTATAAAAGTCTTTAGCATAACCAAGGAAAAGGCCGGAGTTGAGAAATCTAAAATTTCAATAGTTCTTCAGGGACAAGCAAGAATCACTCTATAATGACATGGGACCTTTTACCGAATCCGACGAGTGGATAGTCCACAGCCAATGATTCGTCTGGCCAGCAATAACTCTCTGCACCGAACAAAATTCTTTTACCTGGGAAATGCGTCTCGAAACGTTCGAGAATTGTCAGTGGTCCGGCCGCGAATACTACATCGTAACTGAAAATATACATTTATCCTTTAGTTTACATTTTATAGTAATTTCGACCATTTTCTAAAATTGTTCTAAAATAGAAGAGACTCTATACTGTCATAGGTGAAAAATGTATTAGGTTGTCCCGAAAATTTTGTCGGTTTTTTCAAACCACTGTAAAACCACGCGCAATAAAGACCTGAGTGTGTTTCAAAATGCATTCTATGCAGCATTTCCTTCTCTTTCTTATGGTTACGTTTTCATACCACAATCTTGTATGCTTTTTTTGATAATTGCCAAAATTCTCCACTCGTCAATTTTACCTGCTCAAAGTTAGGCTAATTTTTACAAATTTCATTCCAAAGTTTCGAGAAGGGTTAAGTATGGATCAAATAGAGCAGTTCTCGAACTACAAGATAGTGTTTCTAGATTCGCCTAATCTGCTGTCTTTAGCTTCAAAAATTTATTTCTCCGGAGGCCTCAATTTTTGGCAAAGTCATGAAACATGCAACTGCATCAAACACACGAAAGCTTTTGAATTTTTGCGTATTGGAACATAATTCTTACTAAACATTATTTATGCAACATAACCAACTTTAAGTCGGTTTGAAAAGCAGCTTTTTAGAATTTTTGGTACTTTTACATGTTAGACTTATTCATAAAGCCGCGGTTTTTATTGAATAAATAATTATAACGGACTTGGTAAACGCGGCCCACGTAATCTAAAATGGTAACAATGTAGCCAAAGGTCTGCTCTACATAACAGTTATCAGCGCTCTTTGGAAACATCAGAATAAAGAATTTTAAAATTCAGGAAATATTTGGCCTTGCTGTCAAGCTGATCAATGGTTCATGGCAATAACATCGCAAAGACTGCATAAATCACAGAGAAAAAGTAGCTATGAGAAAGAGGATAAAAATCTGATTCAAACGGCACCTAAGCCGTCCATGGATTGGTGTTCTGTAACTTTTAATGAGCGTTGAAAGAAACCGACAGAACTTTCGGGACAACCTAATATATTCATTTATTATACTTCACAGTCTTGTAGATAAGCCTGATCTTTTCTCGATGAATTTTTAATTTCAACTTGCTGCATTGCAGAAGGACAACCCTTGCAAAGATTACTTTATGGAAGTCATGAAGAGCGCTTGGCTAATATAAAGGACAATCTCTATCCTAATGCTCGTCTCGAATTGAAACGAAGCTTCTGGCGGACGTATCTGAAGGCTAACTTAGCAATTTCACAATGATTTTCTAGTTTTCTCTCGTTTGTTCCTGTTTTTCTTTTATTTCCCTACACAGGCACATCTGGCGCTTTCTTAGCCACGGCCAAAGCCACACACCACTCGTCAGTACTTTTTCCAAAGCGCCGCCGCCGCTTTTTGGCGCCGTTCATTCAAATGACTCACGTACCTTACACATAAAGCTGAGTGTTGTATGTTTGTCTGTATGTAGATATGTGCGGAATAGAAATTTTTGTATCTGAACGGATTTGGACCAAGCTTTACACACATACCCACTGGGGCGAGGCGGGTGCCGTAGGCTAATTTTCGTTATCGATCGATATCAATTTTATCAGTTTTTTGAGTTCTTCAAAGTTTAGGCTACGGGGGCGCGAATTGGCACATGAGGTAAGTGACCATGCTGATTACGAATGCAATGTTAATTTTTGGTATTATGCATTACTTTCATCAATTTCAACGATTTAATGCAAAGTTTGAGCTGCGGGGCGGGAGTTAGCACAGGGAGGGGGGTGTAAGTAGGCATGATGAAAAAAACAAAACGGAGATAGGGTGGCATGTAGAAGTGGGCAGAATGAAAGGTTATGCAGGGATATGGGCGATACCTCTATCATAGTGTTTTGACAGAGCCCGGCGGAGCCGATTATGCCAGCTAGTTCGTAATAGTCAAATGGGTTTTTGCTGGACAAGGGGGTATCCGAAGAAAAGCTGGCGAAACAGTGGAACTTTGGAAATTCATAAAAGGAGAAACCGGATGAAGGAGTCAGACTTCCTAAAAAAAACTCACAATTATGCCAGTATCTCTTCAGTGACATAAAATATCTCGGAGAGGGCATTGCACCATAGCCTTCGGTGAATCTAGGATGTGCTGCGCAAAGAAAAACATACTAAAAGCGGAGGTATGCCTACGGGGAAGGTGCAGAAACATTCGCTCCAAATCCCGCTACAACCACAAATCTTGATTTCTCTCAAGTCGGATAAGTCGCCCATTCCTAGAGATTTCTACAGATAAGGACGAAATTCCCTATGAATGCTTCGCATCACCGGAAAGTACCTCTCAGAGAATCAGAAGTAGATGTTTTATAGAGTTTTTTGCTAACAAAGTAGCACAAGAGTAAATACTGTGACTTTTACCAAGGAAGCTAAGTTCCGTAGAGCATAATGATACCATTCATAGAGTGAATTAGTACCTACATATAGTTGTAATATCTTGAACAATCTGCATAATTTTAGTGCAGTTTTAGATTTTGAATTGTCAATAAGTGACTTGAATGCCTTGAAAAATTGTCCTCAGTCATTAGTGTGAGCAAATTCTCAAATTCTAGCTACAGAAAATTCTAGACTGTACATTAAAGTTCTCATTACTCATTGGCCAAAACCTGACCACCATACGCCAAATTATCATTTAGTTTGTGCATCCACTACCGCTTGAAAGGAAACTTTGACAATGGTGATTTTATGGAACATTAACTTGGGGCATAATGCGCTATACCAGTGAAAAACTTTCAATAACTGGGGTGAAATGGAGGCTTGAATCCTCGCACAACATAGCTGTATAGCAGCTACCCAAATCCTACGCATATCCATAATCCTAGGCCGGAACGAGTCTATCACCTAATGAAAATCATTAAAACCATGATGATAAAACTCACGCATCAACAAACAAGATGATCGCATCTTCACGGTTTTTGTATTTCTTCAATCCTTCTCGCAGTAGTCGTATCTTTTGTCCGCCACCCTTAAGCGACTTGATTTTTACTTCAAGAGCTTCAATGGAACTAAAACTGTACCTGTGCTACTCTAGTGTCTCCACCTTTCCACTCTTCGCCCATTCCAAGCACTTGCACTTTGATGTTGAATTCTTCCGCTGATTTAAGAAGGCGTCGCAGGCCATCAGTGTCCTCGGTGGCTACAGTAACCACAATGAGTTCCGGTTCATAGCGGCAAAGTGCAAGCGCCGGTAGCAGGAATGCTACTAGTAAAGGCAGCATCTGTAAAGTTTTCTTAGAAAACGGAATGGAGTTTCTTCCAACAATGTGTTCAACGGCATTGAACTATTTGATAAAATACAACTCAAAATATCTGCCGAAACACAGGTGCGAAATTCATTCTTGCTGTAGCTGCGATTGGGACTGCTAACTTTTCACCATTGTAGATAATCTTTTTGCGCAAAAAAGTATAACTTTGACTATTGGTTTCAATTTTCCATCATTTACAACTCCGAATATTGTTTTCCACGATATTTTTCTCTTGGCTTAACTAGTGCTTTGACGTTGTAAATTTAACATGTAGGGCCAATATAGATCTACCGAAAGTAGATACCGGAGCAACTGTGAAATGGTATCACTAGTATAGGAAATTTTTCTTTGCATTTTGACGAGCCTTTTGGTATGCTCAATACTGGCTTGATTCTTATTGTTACCCCCGGCTACCGTTTTTAGATTACGACTTAAGTCTTACCACAAAAACCCCATAAAACTTATTTTTCTCAGAGCACCTTGTTAATCCGCGCAGTATTTTATTCATTGGATATGATAAACGCAGTATTTTACTGTACGTAATAGATCAATAATAGATTGTGTTTCAAAAATTATTGAAACTCGGAAATAAAAATTCAAAAATTACCAGAGACGTCCTACCAGCACAAATTTAGTTCACAAAAGTTCAAGTTCAGAAAAGGTTAGATTGTGAAATCCTAATAAGCAAAATCAAAATTTCCTACGCCTTTCGGCATTTTCGAGGATCAAAATTTGGAAAAGAGTAATTTGAGTGTTTACCTTCAAAAGTTCTGTTGCAGCGATGTGAAAACAGCGATTCTTGTTTTGAAATTTAGAAAAATAGGGCTCTCTCTTTTTGAGTTATGTTAGCTCAAACGGATTCATTGAACCTGGAGGAGATCACGGGTTCTTGAAAATTTTGGAACAAGACTTATGTTCCTTTAGCTAATATCTGTTACCGCAGAAAATGTTCTAGTAATAAATGTATAATAAATAACTCGATGACGATTCCGATTATTGAGCTTTCAGACTTCATACACGTAGCCGGTAATATAGAGCTATAGCAAACTTGCTTGTTTGGCAGAATAGACGGTCGATGAGAAAACGACAGGATAAAATCAAATCTCGAAATTCCAAACCCTATTTTCCTTAATATATAAAGATTACTAAGTATTGCTATAGCAGGAAGCTTAAAAGGTGTGACTGAAATTGTTAGGCGAGGATTCAACGTATTAGAAATTAAGCCATTTGATTCAACGATAAGACATCTCAAACGGTAATCACTGGCAAAAATCAGCGTGTGGAACTAATGGACTGGACATCTGCAATAGTGATTTAGAAAATAACCATTTCGGATGGTGTAAGAAGGTATGAACATGCAGTCAGAGCTGCACTTCTAACATATTGTGGCCACATGGCTGAAACATTTGCAATGTCTAAGATATGCCTTTGCAGAGACCTGCATCTGGTTTACGTTATATAGGATTTAGCCTGGATTCACATGGATAAAGGAGAGATGACTAAGTGTGAAAAATTAGGAGCACCGATGATATATGTTTGTTCAACATTGTAGGTCATCTTGCTATTATAAATCAAGACTGATCTTTTTTGAAAACGCAAGAAAAGCGATAGCCTTAATACGCGTGAATTTCTGATATGCAGGCGAATACAGTGATTTATGGAGAGCAAGATGGAACGAAAATCTGCAGTTTTGTGAACAACAAAGATGTCGTATAAGTGGTTATGACAAAACTGCAAAAAAGGTATCTTGCTGGAAATTCGGATACTGAAACGAAACACATGGCTATCAAGAGTTGCGTGCAATATCGCCTGTCTCAGCCAGAACGTGCAGCTCTCTGTTTCTGAGCAAAAAACTCTAACATTTGTGAGATGGAAATCATCACGTCAGCTTCTTTCTACAGCTTTGCCTGGAGAAAATAAACGTATTGCGCGATGCTCAGATGACCCACAACATTGGTGAAGTTACGAATGCTGTCTCAGATTGGCGCTATTTCATATTAGTTGACCCAAAAAATCAAAATCGAGATTGCGAATTGCGAACTTGCTCAAAATTTTACCTGAAGGATTTCTTAACACATTGACGACCATGCAAACTTTGAGCTGTCTGCCTTTTGGAACCGAGGCCTGTTAGGAATCAGCCAACATCTTTTAGATAAAATTACGCATGCTGTCATGTATTACATCTACAGCAGCTCTATCAAAGTAGCAAAATAGATAGAGGTTATTTCTAGCTTCAGTGCAAAGGAGAACTTTTGATGTGAGTTCGTCCCAATAGGCGTTATTATGCCAGTCGGATCTTAAACCGTCGTCAATGTGTTAAGCATGCTGATTACAAATACCATGCTCGTTCGCCTTGAAAGGCTTTGTTGTTAGAATTACGACGAGCTACAGTGCGTGAAAGAGCAAGTTTTCCGCTTTTCAGCCAAGTTTAGATCACAGAAATCCACGAAGACGGTTTATCGTGGGAGAGGATTGCGATATACATGGCGCTTCAGATGATACCCTGCACCAAGGTTCGAGCTAATCTGTCACCACCCACCTACCGTAGATCTGTCGTAATTCCGCGAAGTTTCAAAACGCAAGAAGAGCATGATATTCGCGATCAGCATGCTTAGGAGTTCCTCTAGGCAAAATTTTAGGCAATCGGATTTCTACTAGCGTATACCCACCGTGATCTTTGACTCCCTGCCGTAATCCTACCGTAACTCCACCGGATGACACTACCGTGAACTAAATGTGATATTCGTAATCAGCGTGCAAAATAATGCCTTGGACGATGTTTTAGCGAAATGCGCGTTTTTCAATTTCTGGATCGACTAATATGTAATAGTACCCTTACTTCGAAGGTAACCTAATGCATTTCTTTTTACAGAAGAATAGGAGTTTTCGTAGTTCCTCTGAATGAACAAATCGAAAATTAGGTGCACTAGCAATGCAAGCGCTGACGTGGGTTCTTCCGATGCATTTGAGAGAGGAACTGATTCTGTTGCTCTTGCAGAAGCGTCAATTGAGGCACATCCATAAGCATAAAAAATTTTACATGAACGCAGATGAAGTACTGTATTTACTATTATTTGAGATTCGCTTATTCAGCTACTTAAGGGCATTTCTTGAGCACCGCCAGTGCTTCACTTTAGTGCAAACACTTCGTCGCAACGCTTTGATGCAAGATGATGAAAGCAATTTTTTATTGCTTTCATGAATAAGGAGTTTAGGCGCAGGATCACTACTTTAGATGACCTCTTAGTATACGGATTGAATGCTCAGTACACACAGGTTGTGAATAATATAGGATCCGGCGTTTTCAGTACCCTTTGAAGGCATGGGCCAAACACAGTCTACTTCACTGTCGAAGAGGCTACTGTATGCGTGCAATGCTCTTACGATGACTTGCGCGGACCAACGGTTACCAAGTCAGTGCTTTTATCCTCTCAGATTGCTCTGTAACAATTTACAGCTCCGGAATTAGAGGGCTTGGTTAGCCCAGGCCGGAGTCGAACTTTGGTCCGACCTCCTCATACCACTAAGCCACTCGTCCCCCCAAAGTGAGTAGGGGGAGCACTTATCAAGGCTTAGTGATTCAATGTTTCGAGATAGAATATCTTCTTGGGACTCTCCACAAAATGGATTCATATGGCAATAGCACAAACTGACAAGGGAACAGTGTCGAGTCGAAGTGGCCTTTCCAGATGAGACCCATACTGCTTTGAA
This sequence comes from Cylicocyclus nassatus, assembly GCA_958299035.1. Taxonomy (NCBI): domain Eukaryota; kingdom Metazoa; phylum Nematoda; class Chromadorea; order Rhabditida; family Strongylidae; genus Cylicocyclus; species Cylicocyclus nassatus. The sequence goes on along the minus strand of CATQJL010000316.1, from coordinate 57,028,509 downwards.
CAGTATTAAGCGGTGATTCCAAATCTGCCAAGCGCCTCTGGACGCCGGGTTATGACCGTTCTTCGGGACGAAAAATGAATGCAGAATTTAGGTAAAATTGATTGTTACAATTTTTCCAGCGCTCAGATAAAACAATGTTAAGTATTAGCATATTAAATAAAATGTATCCATTGCATAAACAGCTCTGATACTTGGCACTGGACCATTTGAGCAAATTTGGGCGATTTTGCTTCAGTTTTACGTTCAATTTTTTGACCTGAAAAACGAGCATAACTTGGCGTCCAGAGACCCTTGGCAGATTTGGAAAGCAGATTTGAAATCACCAATTAATGCTCTTCAAAGCAGTATGGGTCTCATCTGGAAAGGCCACTTCGGCTCGACACGGTTCCCTTGTGAGTCAAAAATTTTGTTATTCGAAATCGTGAAGAGTAAATATAAAGCAACGGCGAATGCGAGGCATTTAGCGATGCTCACAACAGCGTCGCATTCCAACGATTCAGGAAGCTTCTTGTTGTGATGTGCTTGTCCTAACTACATAATGCTCATTTCCTTCAACATTCAACGTGATTTAGTCATTTATTTATTTCAAAAATGCTGAAAGCCAACACGTGCCGGGCCCCGATGGTACCATTTGCATGGTGCACTCTTGAGTGGCTTCGGGTGTATGGTTGTAATGCTCACTCAGTAAGAAGTTGATTGATAGTTGTTATGCAAGCAGGGATCTGCCCAGCATCGAGAAACATCTGGCTTTGCGAATGGGCTCTGTAACGCAAAGTACAATATTGCAGTTTCTAACTGTTAGAAGCGATGAAAAAAGACATTATGTTGAGAGATTATGGTATTAAGCTGTCTACCGTTTGTCCCTCCTTCCTCCCATTGGCAGAAGGACGGAGGAAACGTATGTGTTATACAAGAAAATCCTAGAAAAGTTGTCTGTTACACAGAAAAACGCTTTTTGCGAGTGAGGTCCAATACTGTTACTTGGAAGTCGGTAGCCCGACTCCCACTATCTACTTTCTTCGAACCTTTTTCTCTTCCATACTGACAATAAAATGTCTACACTTCTACAACTTCTTCAACCAATTTTTTTTTAACATTTCGAATATCTCTTAAGGCTGACTGCAGATCTGTTCTCTATATCTGCCGAGCTCCTCCGCCGATTTATAAGCATGAGGCAGATGAAGAAAAGAGATTTGAAAAAAGTGTTTAGTGCTGTTTAAAAAAGTAAGATATTTGGTATGTCTTTAGACTAAAATGCTTCTCTTGTAAGCAGTGAGAAATTAACTCAATGGTATGTAGCAAACATAAAATTTCAAATGTGGAGCTTCGACCATATTTCATGAACTAAAAATCACTCAATTCAGTCCTTCTACAGCGAAATTGAAGAGCGGAACAGATTGGCGATATAAGAAGCACATACATAGTTGCAACTTATTCTAATCGAAGTAATTCTTATTGCAAATAAAACTATCATAGGACTCCGCAATTCATGGTACTTTGTAAGCGCACCAAAAATTGGTAGAAAAACAATCTGAATTAGGATTCATTCATTGAGATATAAAGGTTTCGAGAGAAATGCTAGTCCGTTGGTTGGAGCTGTAAGGATGAGAAAGAAAAGGTGCATGAGTAATACATAAGTGTAAGAATCAGAGTATAGTCTTCATGCGGAGGAAAGAGGGTGAGAGACAATCATGAAGAGAAATGGGGCAGAATTATGAATCTTACATAGGTGTTCTGGTTAACTTAGGGCTGCGCTAACATTCTCGCCGAGGAGGGGGTTGCAGCTTACAAGAAAGCTTCATATCCTGAAGCTTCACATATCTGGTTTTCACATTTTCTACCTATTCGTAAGTATTTCCACCATCCTTAATTATGAAAAATTGAGCAGGAGTGAGATGCTGTGCACGCCTCATAGTACAGCTTTTTGTGCGATCCCCTGGCGATCCCCCGCGACCGAACGTCTTTTCTTCAAAGTCATTTTTCTCTCTCCAAAATTAACGAAAATATTTTGAAGTTGTACCATTATAACCTATCAATGCTAAGCATGTTGCTCACAAGAACAAATGATGTACTGGAATCATGAAATTTGCGATGAATCCAAGTCGAAAGTTGGGTATATCAAAAAATTCGATCTTTCAAAAGCTCATTTGTTTTCATCAGCAATATGCTCAGCATTGTTGGTTACAGTAAAGTACAATTCTGGAAAATTTTCGTCGAATTCTAAGAAAGAAAGACTTTGAAGAAATGGCGGTCGGCTGGCGGGGATCGTCAGGGGCTCATACAAAAAGGTGAAAAATGCGCCTTGTACAGCTTCTTGCTCCTGTTCAGTATGTTTATAGTAAAGGATGGTAGGAATACTCACAGATACATAGGTAGACAACGTGACGTCCAGATGTCTTGAGCTTCATGTGAAGCTTTCTATTAATCTGCGATCCCCTCCCCCGGCGGGAATGTTAATCCATGCGTCCTTTGGTGACACACTCTCGGTGTTTTGCTTATTTTGGAAGTGAGAGGGATAGAAAAAATAAATAGTATTACGTAGAAAAGAACGGATTGAAGCTGGGCACAGATGAATTGTGCTCAGTTGTGACAGCTGACGCAGGCTCTGAAATGGTCACACTGATCAGCGTAAGAAGCAAAAGTGCAAGAAGAGCTGCTCGCAATGATCTCAAACACTTATATATGTAATACACTACTCTACTCAGCTTCTATGTTTTATCTCTGCGGTTTCAACGCAGATGTCATCTCTTTTACTTCCAAAAAGAGGGAAAAGATAAGAAAATCAAGGGGGTCGAATCTCATGATACGAATTTCAATTTCAACATTGCATACGGTTAACAGAATTGTTGAAACAAGATACGCATGGTGTCATTCGAGAACAACATGGTGAAAGCTTGATGTTGCTGGTATGGTCACCGAATACCCAATCAAGCAAGTAATAATAATAAGTTGATAAATCGAGCTCGCTCTATAATCGCAAGGTAAGTCCTGCCATGCATGCTAGACTATTCATGTATGAAATTGCACCTTTAATTTAGCAATTCAAGGAATTCTATACGCCATTTGTTCGAGAACGGCGGGGAGGGGGGGGGGATTGAAGAATGTTCGAGGCAAATATCCAAAGATATTTAAGAGACCATTGACATGAGATGCTTTTCTCATTCGAAGAACGTGATTATTGAAAAGTTGTGTGAGACCATATGTGATAGTGTGATGATTCCTAGGGGAACGTTTTTATTCGCGAAAAATGTGGAAAAAATAAAGCTGCAAAAAATGGAGGTTGAAGCTAAAATACTTTTCTGAACGAGAAATTCTCCAACTAACTTTTGCATAAAGCCATTGATTTGAATGGCATGGGTGAAGTAGACATTAAGAATCAGAAAAACAGTAACGGATCCCATTGCTGAATGTTTTTGTTCAGCATAGTCAGTTCGCTAAGAGAGAGGAAAAACTGTAGTACGATTTAATACAATTTAGATTTGAAATCGTACCTAACTCAAATCCAGCTTGAGGGTAGTACATTCCGCATGCATTATAGGAAAATGCTGATGATTCTCAAGCAAATTCCTTCAGTAGCGACTGCACAGATGAAGATTATCTCAAATGGAGTTCTCCGAATCAAGGATATAAGATGCTAGCAATGAAGGGACGAAAGACATCCATCTTTATTTGCTAATAGTAAGCACTAAACTTTTCTGAATAGAAGTGAATAGAGAGATGAAGTGCTCAGGAATGATATACTTTATGGATGAATGATTGGGAAATCCGCTTCGAATGAGTCGTGTGGAGCTATTCGAACAATCATTTGGTTACGAACTAGTAGCAAAAAGAGAGCACATCTGTCGTGTAAGTGTTCCAATTCTTGCTGGGGACGTCCGTGACCAGGATATGTATCTTCGAAGTGAAGCAGCTCAAACTCTGCGATTGAAAAGTACTCCTGCACAGAGCTTGGCACAGTTGGCACCGACTCAAGCTGGGTATCGTTTTTGGGACAAAAAGCAAAGGGGATATCGTTTTTGTGGCCGAAAAGACACAAAAACATTGAGGCTTTTTCCTAGTCGACGTTTCGTTTTTTGAGCCTTTTTTACGTTTAGGATTTAGGGTCAAAGGGGACTCCGTATGCTGGTTTCAAGATCAAAGGGGACTTTGTTTTGAGATTTCCCTGGTGCCAACTCGTGCCGAACTCTGCTCCTGCAGTAGAGAAAACGTTTTTTTAGCGAACTGGGACTAACTAGCAGATGAGGGAAAGGTGTAGGTGCGCTCAAAGCGAAATGAGATCTTTGAAAATTAAAAGAGCAAGCGTCGATTATGCAGACTTTGAAGCAAAGTTCGAGAAGACGAGTGGAGGAGCGCTTCTTTGGCTATAAGCAAATCAATGCTAGAATGGTCAGCACGAACAGCCGACTAACGGAGCAAGAGTGCAAAGGGAACGGGGGTGCTTGCACGTAATGGCCCCAGACGAGTGAGACGTTCCTCGCCAGATGATGAGCACCACGTGCGATTTCGTTCACTTCTTCTAGGACTCGTGCATTTGTCCGCGTACGTAAAAACCGGGAGAAAAATGCGAGAACATGAAGAAGCGAAAGTAACGGAATAGTGGACGTGGGACCGGCGTAGTACTGCTGAGAAAAGAAAGCACGTAACGGCATAGTGCTACGCATGACTCATGACGATCGTACGCAGCTACAAATGCGATGACTAAAATGTTTTCTAGTGGTATCGCTTGTTGCTATACTCTAGAATAATTATTTTTACAATTATATCGTAACAAGAGAAAAATGACTTCTATTTGTCATTATTATTCTAGAAAAAGAACAGAAAATGCTTCAAACATGCAGCAAACTTCAATAATCCAAACTTCAGCAGCATCAAAATGGCAGCAACCATTGCATGACAGCCGGAAATTTGATTTATTCGGAACAGCTGCTGGTAGGCATACTATTTCACTCAAGCATATGATTATGTTAAAATTTTCTATGGTAACCACGCTTTGATTCTTTGGTTACACAATGCTGAGTTTTGAGCAACCTACAAAAATCATTCCATGAAGTGTTTAAAAAACCAAACCATTACGTACCATTTATCTCAGACACCATGGAGATTATCAAGTACCAGCGTACGGAATTGTATAATATAAGTGAGCAGAAGTGGTGGATCAAAGGGGAAGGGGATGGGGGGAGGGGGGAAGGGGGGAAGAGAATGGAATGGTTCGCGAACGTTTTGGAAGTTACACGAATGATGAGAATTGTGCGAGGTAAATATTTTAGCTCATAAATAAAAAACATAACTTCGAAAATCAAGCGGAAGTTCAAGTCATTTTCGTTAAAAAAAATTTCCGGGAGCGTGACTCACCTTTCTTTATCTGAGATATTTTTTGCCACTCCCGCCCCTCCCCTGGCAAAGCAAATTTCTCGCACCACTTATTGGTAAAACCTTGATTCACAAATCCAGCATTAATCTTTTATTCGACAAGTTGAAGCTGACAACATCTTTGGGAGAGCGCTCAACCTCCTTCCTTTTCCCACCTCCAAAACACTTTAAACGTTCTGGCATAAATCTTCTATCGAAAGCAGCGAACCTAGTTTCCATATTTCTGAGCCAAGATTCAATCTTCGCACCTTTCCCATCTATGGTAAAGATTGCATCAGTTTGATAGACACCAGCTGGCGTTTTGCATTTTTTTTTGAATATTAGCGCCGAACATTATTTAAATGTTCTTGGAGTTCTTGAGCACACAGATTGATACACTGATGATTATTCATCAGTTTTCCATTGCTCTGTTTATCAAAACAACCTTCATCTTTTTTTTCAGCCCTTCAGAGCTACTGTAATTTTATTGTAAATAATATGTGACTGTCTGACTAAGCAGTCAAAGGCTTCGGTCCCAAAAGGCAGGCAACTAAAAATCTGTATGGTTACCAATGTGTTAATGGCTCAGTAAAAATTGATATAGGTTATTTTTGAAATCATGAAGACGGGCTTGACTGCGGTCTTTGCGCACATAGCAGCATAAAATGGCCATACTAAAAGGTATCACCTTGACGTTCTGCTCAGTCACTTCCGGTGTCTGAATATTATCATATGTATGCAGGAAAACCATTCGATTAGGGATGGAAACCTAGAAAATGTGGTTTCTGGACTGCTAGCAGTCACGCCATCGTCACGATTTTTCAAATGCCTCACGCAGAGTTTAGCTTAAAACTATGCTTAAACGCGTAGCCAGATCAGCTTTGGAATAGGAGTTACGCCAAAAGATGAAAAGATTGACAGATGATAGCACACTTTGCATTTTGGATACACATGGTGCAGAAGCTCTCGCAGCAATAAGAAGATCGATAGTTGTTATAGAAGCTAGATATGCGTTGTTCCGAACCAGGGCTCGGCACGAGGTGGCTTACAAGCAAGCTGGGTATCGTTTTTGGGATGAAAAGCAAAGGGGGTTTCGTTTTTGTGACCGAAGACACACGCAAGATTGGCGATTTGGCGACGTTTTTTTAGTCGACGTTTCGTTTTTAGGAGGATTTTTAGGGAAAATGGTGGGGGGTCAAAGGGGACTTCGTAAAAATACCCAAAAGTCAAGGGGGACTTCGTTTTTCGCATTTTCATCTAGCCACCTCGTACCGAGCCCTGTTCCGAACACATCTGGCCAGCTCGACTCGCCGTGCCAAAGTGCACAAAATATTCACGCGGCCACTGATGGATGACTAATACTTTACGCTGCTCCACTCTGGCTAACGATGCCGCTCGTTCTGAAGGATTGCGCAAAAAACAAAGGATTTGTTGTTGGGAAGGGGGTAAACTTGCACGTAACGCATTTTCAGGGAAAAGTTATACATACCAGGTGCAACAATACGTAGGAGAGAATCGGGGATCGAATGCGAACCTCAGGGGATAATGAAGGCTGCTTCGCAGCCAGTACGACGAAACTTCGCACGTCAACGGAATTGTAAAAAAAAATGATTGGCGCGTTACTTAGAAACTGGTCCATAATAGAGGTGGTAGCTCGAGCGAAGGTCAAGATGAGTTGGTTGACGACTGAGATTCCTAATATAGCAGTAGGAAGTTTAGCATTTTCTTGCACCAAAAGTTTTGACTTTTATAGTCTTCACTATGGTCTTCTTTAGTTTTTTTTTAGTTTTTTAGTTTTTGAGTTCTTCGTTTCAATGCCGCACATGACATGAATCAACTGTCACCACATGGGTTTTTGTTCACAATGTTTCAATTAATTAGGAAACTCGATAATTTTCAGTTTTTGATAAAGTTTGACCCAAATGTTAAGCATCATCTCTGACCTTGCGCAATGAGCCCAATAATATCCTACTGAACATGGATTCTGTGAAAGAATTTTTGCTGTGTGTTGTTTAAACATTCCTTGGAAGGCTGTGAAAAAAATCGAGCTTGAAAAGATTTCGTTTCTGGTCGGCTTGAGAAAAAACACAGCTTGCCCAAACTTTTCAAAAATCTTTTCAAGCGTGACAATTTTTGTTTTTTTTTTCAAATCATAATCTCAAACATGCAAACGTATGCGCTACATAACGGTCATGGCCTTTCACGTGCGAGTGTAGAGTGTTGAATTTTGAATTAGCAAAAAATTCCACTGCTCGGAGGTAGTCCATTTTTATATTTCGACTTTCTTTTTTTTTTCTACTTGATTAGCTTGTTGCATGCTTCCATTTTGAACTTCCGAAAACTGTAAACAACACCCTTGAGCGTCTCAGTTGATTCTAAAGTTGATTCTTATGAAATTTTCAACAAGTGTCATAAGAATTCCTTTCTGGCAAACCCGGAGATGGGTACTTCCAAGCGCAAGATTATGTGCAACCCTAAAACATGTTACGCAACCTTTAACATTATTGCTACACTATTTCTTTTTATATAGTCACCTAGGCAGAGCTTGGGATGAAGTGGTGATTTTTTGTTACTGTTGTATTGCATTTATGACTAACACTTTGATGTTTTGGATTTAGAACGCCTCGAGCGTATGAATGAAATGGGATGAATTGAATGAAAGTGTTTCGAGGCCAGTGAAAACCGCACTGGAAACATCCTACGTGATTGAGGGGCATTCATTGTACTCCCTCCCCCTTCCCTTCTCACAATAAATCACGACTTGTAACTGTTTGTCAGTGCTCACCTCGCTACGTTAAAACTGAGGATTTTTCTGCGTTTATTAGCTTTTTTATTTTTCGGAAACATCCTACATCCTATAGCTGAAGTGCACGAACATTAATTTGCAATGCCATGGGTTGTCTGAAGACTGCAGCCATGCGTTGCCAAAAAGCTCTGTCTCCTCTTGAGCCAGTATGGTATTTCATCAAGCATTACAAATACCACAGTTCCTCATACTACATATTTTACTAGGTTGTTAACTAAATTATACAACTAGCTTCATAACTTTCCTCTCCTTGAAATTTGGCGCGCTCAAACTTTGGTGTGTGGAGTGCAGTGTGAGTTATAAGTACAGTCGAGTAGATTTAGCGGTAAATATAGTGTGCTTGCACAGAAGGTGAAATGCGGTGAAATTTGCGCTTGAACAAGTAGCCACGCCAGTACTGCGGGTATCTCGCGCGCGCAATTGACCGGCGTCACAGTCGAAGCTATTTCTTCACGCGCAAATTTCACCGCATTTCACCTTCTGTGCAAGCACACTATATTTACCGCTAAATCTACTCGACTGTAAGCGCGAACTATTGTTTGATTTTTATAGCGAAATAGAAAAAAATTTAAGCATTTATTTAAAACTACAGAAATTTGAAACTGCACTAATTACAAGCAAAGATGGAGCTATTCGCAGCCTAATTCAAACATATCGACCCAAAACTATTGCAAAACTATTGTAAGAGATTGGCCCATTGAGCTCTGCAGAAAAGTAATGCTAGTTGAGAACTGTTCAAGATCTGGCGCTCTCGGAAAGTTGAACAACACAGCTGAATACGAAACTGATGTTAGCACTCGCCAATAACTAATGGGCGAAATCTTAGAATTTGCCCAGACTGCAGGGGTCATGTAGACCCCATACTATAGGGGTCTAAATGCTAAACACGACTATTTTACTCACTTACCATCAAGTCGAAAATTTTCTTGTAATTTTGCTAAAAAGGCATTTTCATGCAAAATGAGTATGATTTTCATAATTAGCATATCGAAAAACTCCCCTAGACCAGACTTCAATTGAAACTGTAGCAATCGGAACGATACTTGATTTTTTTCCTTTTACCGTACACCTACCGTAACCCTTATACACGTCACCAGAATCTGGAACAAATAGCTATAATTGTAATTCACATCATAGTCGAAACATTGCCAAAATTTGAGTGTACCACATGCAATAAGAGATAAGCTATGGAAAAAGCGGCAAATCTTAGTTAACAGCAAAAATGAGACAATCAACTCAATACTGACTTTGCAGACACTGTGTTTGGTGTGACTCGACCCCGATTCGAAGACTCTCGAGGCTCCGACGAAGGTGAACATTGAAACGGTGTTACAATCATAGTAAGCGGCTTAAGTAAACATGTAATTGTTATGGTTAATATCTGAATTCACACTAACCATATTACTTAACATTCATTGTCCTTATAGCATCAATTTTTACTTTCAGCCAAGCCATATGGTGGGGATGTTGCAACTGCTTACAATTTACCTTACCCCATCCTTCCCCTCCCCCTCGCCCCCCCCCCCCCCCGCTCCAACTCGAATTGTTGTTTGCAGTGTGGTAATGAGAACAGAGCACGTATGTATGTGTTGTGAAACGCTCTACAGTATCTGGCTTTCATAAAGGGAAGTGAGGGATTCTGATGCACGAGCTAGAAGAAGTAGATGACTTTCAAATATAATTCGTTATAATAATTACGATTTTTATAAAATAACTAGCTTTGTCAATGAATAGCACACTCATTTTATGAGGTCTTATAGCTAACTTCCCAAAAAGTTAGAGAAAATCCCAACAGCAGGTTAACAGCAGTTTGATGGAGACGTACGTAACCGAATACATGTTTTTAGAGGTATTTCACCATTCAGATTTTACCAGAATTCAAGTAATCTTTCTGAGAGCTGCGCTTTCAAGGATCTGTTCCAAATTACTGCACAGCAAAAGCTGTCAAAAATCTACTGATAATGCTTATTAATTTCGCTCTCCTGTTAGAATGACTGTGTTGGAAAGGATAATCTCCTTTTATGACTTTCAAGTAGTCACAAGCATTTGTGTATCTTATATATAAAGCTGAATGTCTGTCTGTATGTCTGTCTGTACGTATGTGCGGAATAGAAATTTTTATTTCTGAACCGATTTGGACCAATCTTGGCACACATATACTTCGGGGCAGTGAGCGTGTCATAGGCTACTTTTCGTTATCGATCGAAATCGATTCTTACTTACTTACTTAGATACTTAGATGGCCCGGCTTCACGTGACGTGCGGGCCCCAGCTCAGAAGTTTCCATTTTTCCCTGTCCCTCGCTTCTGACATCCACGATCTTCTTGGCTGACGTCGGTGGCTGCGTCCACGAGTTCCAGGTGCAAAAATCGTATCCAGCTGATTTCTCAGCTGGTCCATCCGTTCCACGAACACGTCTGCCCATCTCGTTGGAGGTCTTCCTCGGGGATGTTTGGCTTCGCGAGGAATCCACTCCGATGTTCTTAGTGTCCATCTGTCGTCTGTTCTTCTCATTATGTGACCGGCCCATCGGTGTTTGGCTTTCGCGACGTATTCCGCTGTGTCACGAAGACGGGACATTCTTCTCATATCCGTGCTGCGAAGTCCGACTAGATGTTGCTTGCGTCGGGTCATCTTCAGAAGACTGCGCTCGAGCGCTCTGTGGGTGGTCCGTAGAGCTTTCGACGTGGCTACAGTGTCGGCCCAAGTCTCAGCTGCGTAACAGAGCGCCGGGAGAACGGTTGAGTCGAACAGGTGGGCACGAAGCTCCGGGTCCGTCAGTTGGTCGGTGGCTTCCTTCAGGGGCCCGAAGGCGGCCCAGGCTGCTCTTCTTCTCCTGTTGAGTTCTTCCCTCAAGTCGTTCTCCATGTTCATCGAACGTCCGAGATACACGTAGGAAGACGTCTCCATAATCGGGGTGCCTTCCAACTCCATTTCTGCATCTTCGCAAAGGGCGTTCTTCATGAACTGAGTCTTCTTCCGATTTATTCGCAGTCCGATCTTCTTCCCTACTTCGTTTAGTTCCTTCAGCATCGTCTCTGCTTCGGTGATACTGCTCGAGAAGAGAACGATGTCGTCCGCAAAACGAAGGTTGGACAGGAATCTCCCATCAACTCGTATGCCTCTCTCGTCCCAGTCCAGTGACTTCATCACCCACTGCAAGGCCGCGGTGAACAGCTTCGGCGAAATTGTGTCGCCTTGTCGGACCCCCTTCCCGATTGGTATGGTCAGGGGGCGATGGAATAGCTGCATCGTCGTTGTACAGTCCTTGTAGCAGTCGGCTAACGTCCTCACGTAAGCTGGGTCCACTCCTTGATCGACTAGCGCAGACAGGATGGCGTTGCTTTCGACGCTGTCGAAGGCTTTCTCGTAGTCGACAAAGGTTAGGACGAGAGGCAGTCGGTACTCCCGGCAGACTTCTATGACCCTCGAAACGGTCTGGATGTGGTCCATGCAGCTGAATCCTTTGCGAAATCCAGCTTGTTCTTGGGGTTGGGCTTCATCCAGTGTCCTTGATATGCGAGCGAGGATAATCTTCGTGAAAAGCTTGTACAGCACACTCAGCAAGCATATTGGACGATAGTTCCGAAGATCCTCCCGTTCACCCTTCTTGAAGAGAAGGACGGTTCTTGACGTTCTCCACTGGTCGGGAATCTTCTCCTTCTGAAGGTAAGATGTCAAATGCGACGCTAGAATCTCGTGTAGACGGTGTCCTCCGGCTCGCAGAAGTTCGACGGAAAGATGATCTGGTCCTGGAGCCGTGGACGTCTTCATGGTCTGTATCGCGATACGCACTTCAGCAGGTAGAATTCGTGGTGGTACTTCTCCTGTGGGAACAACGGGCATCTGCACGGGTGTTGATGAGCGGAAGAGGTTGGTGTAGAACTTCTTCGCGATAGATTCCATCTTGTATCGGGAAGAAGTCGGAGTCCCGTCTTCGTTCAGTAGTGCAGCCAGCGGTACGTGATATTCGCAGAGGTCCCTTCGGCACTTCTTGAGACTTCGTCTTCTTTCTGCTGCTTCCAGTATCTTGGCTTGCCTGTACTTCCTGAGATCCTCTTGCAAAGCTGTTCTGCAACTGGTGTTGGCAATCAGTCGCTCGAGATGAGTTGCATTCGGATCCTGCCTCAATGATCTTCTTCTTTCGAGCAATTCCTTGGTGGTCTTCGAGATGCGGTCCAAGTTCTTCTCAGAAGTCACTGAGGCGCATTCTCCGCAGGCTCGCAATCCTTTCAGAAGCCGGTCGTAGTCGTACGTTGGGTCCTCCTCGATGGGCCAGTCACAACTTGATATGAGCTCTTCCAGCCTGTTACCGTCATAAACGACTTCCTTCCTTCTCGCGGCACTATGACAGACTTTCTTTTCCAGCCTTCGGCTGAGTCGTATCTTCGCTCGAAGGAGGCGGTGATCGGAGCCACTACAGAAGGATGGAACTACAGAGACATCGAGTAAGCTCCACCTTCGGTTGGTGAGAATGTGGTCGATCTCCGCGTGGGTCGTTCCGTTGGGCGATTCCCATGTCCACCGGCGATGTTCCTTCTTCATAAAGATGGAATTTCCGTGGAAAAGTCGTGCGGCGGAGAGAAGCCCAACAAGACGGTTGCCGTTTTCGTTCCGGAGCCCATATCCAAACTTCCCGATCCTCCTTTTCTAGTGGCATCCCGATTTTCGCGTTGAAGTCGCCCATAACAAACTTGTAAAAGGACTTCTCGTTGCGGACGACCTCCTCCACATCTTCCTAGAAAGCATCTAGTTCTGATTCGTCAGCTGCTGATGTTGGAGAATAGCAGTTGATGATGCTGATGGTCTTCTGATGTGGAGGTCGTAGTCGTAGGATGCCTAGTCGAGGTGATAGGATCTCGTGCGAATCGACAAGATGGACGATAGATGGGTGGACGACAAAGCCGACGCCTCCCACGTTTCGTGATGGAACCTTTTCACCACGAATGATGAGGGTCCCATCACTCATCTGTCGCACGTCCTTCTTCCTGGACTTCGTTTCCTGCAGAGCAATGATGTGGTAGTTGATGTGCTCTGCAGCGTCGAGAAGAGCGTGGAGGTCGGCGTTTGTGGAGACTGTCCTGGCGTTGTAAGTGCAGAGCATGAGGCAGTCTCCATGGCGTGTCGTCCGGGCAGACGTGTCGTTTTTGTCCAATCCGAAAGGCGCCCTGAGTACCCTGACATCGTTCTTGCTACCACCCGGCGCCGTAGGCGGGATCCGATGTACAGGGTTTTTTCTAAATCTTCTTGCTGTCTGAGTAATAAAATTTGTTCCCCTACAAGAGGTGGCTTACTAGGCCTACTCTTGATTTCCACGGGGTGATCGCTGACCCCGGGCTTGGAGCGGGGAGGGACCGCCTAGCGACCAGAAGAAGCCAGACGGCGGAGAATCTGGCGCGGCCAGTTCTTAGCTAGGCATCCGGCCGAAACCGGAAACGTCGAACTCCTTCACAGCTTGGGAGGCCCTACCAGAGTATACACTCGGCTGTGCATCGCAGTTCGACACCCACTGTCACCCCCACGCCACGATGAGGCGACCGACCATTGTGGGGGGGGGGGGGGGGGGAGGGTGACAGCAGTTTGATGGAGACGTACGTAACCGAATACATGTTTTTAGAGGTATTTCACCATTCAGATTTTACCAGAATTCAAGTAATCTTTCTGAGAGCTGCGCTTTCAAGGATCTGTTCCAAATTACTGCACAGCAAAAGCTGTCAAAAATCTACTGATAATGCTTATTAATTTCGCTCTCCTGTTAGAATGACTGTGTTGGAAAGGATAATCTCCTTTTATGACTTTCAAGTAGTCACAAGCATTTGTATATCTTATATATAAAGCTGAATGTCTGTCTGTATGTCTGTCTGTACGTATGTGCGGAATAGAAATTTTTATTTCTGAACCGATTTGGACCAATCTTGGCACACATATACTTCGGGGCAGGGAGCGTGTCATAGGCTACTTTTCGTTATCGATCGAAATCGATTTTATCGATTTTTTGCAAAATTTGAGCTACGGGACTGGGAGTTGGCACAGGGGGGTAATCGAGCATGCTGATTACGAATATAATAATGACAGGGCCGGGCGGAGCCGGGTTTGCCAGCTAGTTCTCTATAACAGCGCCCAGAAAATGTTCTGACTTTGCTCATATTTGTTAGCAACGCCATTAGCTAAGCAAATATAGCACCACCAAATTCTTGACTTTTTTCAGATGTTGATTCTTGCATCTTCTAAGTTTTCAGCGGTACTTATAAAAAGTGCATGCATGTTTCTTTGAGCTTGCTCAACTTTTCTTTCGTTTCCTAAGATCGACAGATGGAGTTTACGAGGAGTGTCGAATGACAGTGTAAGAATTTTTTATGTTGCGTGAATAAGTGTGGGAGCTGTTTAAGCCCATGTGGCATGTATACCAAAGAGTTCCTACGATTCTTGGACTTATGGTTGGCTAAAGAATAATTTCGTTTTGGCATAAAGATCTTTAAATTCATCTTCATAAAGATCATTCTTTCCTAATTGTTTTTTATCCAATTTTTTTAGAGAATCAGCTCACGGCTTCTTCCGCCACACTTCAGGAAAGCTCGATTCTGTGACTTTCTAGATTTCGTTTCCTGGCTGTAATGGATTCAGAGAACAATAATTTGATATTTAGATGCGGACAAGTTTTCCCTACGTAGCGAATAACGATAAAATTTGTGGCCTGCCATTTCAAAACTCTTTGACCGAAAAAAAAATTTTTGGCATGTTTGCGCCGAATGAGAAAACTGGAGTTTCTAACTCCTTTATGATTTCTTTTACTGTAGACTGGATTCTACTCAAATAGATTTTACATTCAAATCCCAAATAAGGTGTTCTTTCCATAGATACCGAATATTGGGAAAAAACACTCTAAAGCGTTTGTATGAGCCGCAAAAGCGACCAAAATTATTTTTAAAACTTAGCCAACCTGATGAAAAGTAGCTTTGTTTGTAAAATAATCTCGAATCTGTGGAAGAACACTGATGAAGCGAACGTGGTTGAGGTGCATGTTTTCAACTTGTCCAAAATAGGTTCAATATTTATTAGATAATTTGAAGGCACAGAGATTCCCGTGGTATTGGCAAGTCTTTCGAGAAACTCACGCTGTTTCAAGAGTCAAGAAAGCAAATCGTCTCATGGAGAGGCAGGTCAGCAGCAATGTCAAAAATAAAATAAGATGGCAGTGCAAGCAGACAGATAACTAATTATCTAGAGATCAAAAGTGACATATTTGGCAAGTTAGGGATTTATGAATGAAACAAGAATATAACGTGTTCCCTTCGTGGTAGGTAGTCCTTCATGTTGGTGCGTTAGTCTGCCTGGGAACATCATTGTGTAGCCTAGAATATTCTATGGCATTGCATAGATTCTTGCCAATTTGGGAAAGAGAAAAACTACTTACCAACTTGATCAGCAGGGACAGTGCAATTGTATCGAGTGTAGCGAACACCTCCTCCTTCATAGTCGACGCCTTTTTTGTTGAGAGCAATATCGATGCTAGAATAAGTGAGTATTTCACATCATCAAAATTCCGCATAAAGAAATTTTTTTGAACAGTGCGACGATAGAGCACAAGTCTCTATTTATGGAAACCATTATGTTCTCTTAACAGCTACCTAATGAAAAAATGTTCTGGGATTATTCAATCTGCCTAAAAAAGGTCCAAAAAATGAATTTCAGCTCCAAATTCATTTGTTTTTCATGAACTGCTAGAACACTGGACTTGGAGTGTTTCAGTAGGAAACTCCTGAAGACCTTAGTGAAGTTATTTACAAAAAGTTGGCGAGGCACGGACCTTACAACCAAAAATGTTGAAGAGAAAGCCTTCTTAGCAGTGAGGCGAGATGCTATGGCCGGGCTTAAGAAAAAAGAGATGACAAGAAAGTAAGTTCGCCAATATTTACATCACCGGGAAGATATGAGAGCTTCCAACCATGGCACGGCACAGGTGGCTTAGCAAGCAAGCTGGATATCGTTTTTGGGGAAAAAGCAAAGGGGATATCGTTTTTGCGAAAGAGCATAACGTTGTCTTTCGACCTGCGGCCGGCACGCTGCCGGCATGCCGCTAGCAAATAAACAAAAGGTTTGTTTACAGCGAAGTGAGGATGAAATGACACCAAAATAGGTGTGTAGATGGACAATGGGGAGTTAGAACTAAGTATGAAAAATTATGAAAAAATTATGTGAATTAAAGGCGTGCTCAACTTTTTTCGGAGTTAGGTGGCTTTCAAGCCACCTGGATAGCCACCTGAGGTGGCTTAGGAAAGAAATAGTCATAAATTTTCCCTCGCTCGCATAATTTTTCTACTTTCTTTACATACTTTTCATCTACATCCCAAACCCTACAAACTGGTTCCTAAACCGCCTCAAACCTCCTTCTCCCCGCTTAGTTATAGCCCCTTGAAAATTTTGAATGGCGGCGGAAAGGCTGCTCTAGGCGCGTATTGCTGCACGATGGATACATCATGCCGCCATTCCGGAGAATATGAATATCATCGCGTGTGTTCGATGATTCTTTTTCGTTTTTTTCTGCTGTTGCTTTGTTACGTTCCTTTTCATGTATTTTCTCTTCGAATATCTCGTGGCGGATATCGTAATTTTATTGAAGTCAAAGGGGACTTCATTTTTTGCAATTTCGGGACGCCACCTCGTGCCGAGCCCTGGTCTAGGGTCAAAGGGTACTGCGTAAAAATTCGCAAAAGTCAAGGGGGACTTCGTTTTTTGCATTTTCAACTAGCCACCTCCCGAGCCCTGCTTCCAACCAATTTAGAGAAGCGCTAACTTTTTTGCAATTCTGCGAAACTATAGGATTTTGGAATCAAGAATCTGAACTTCAAAAATAGCGGGCTTATACAGATTTTAGGGGAAGGATCCCCACGAAATCTGAAGAAAATTATTGCTTTGAGCATTGAATTACACAAACCTGTAAGTGCTGGCATCGTGATGAGGTCGCAACGAGTGCTGTTCATCTGGACGATATCTGACCACAAACATCATGTGAGAGTAGATAGGCTGAAAAGTCTCCGACATAAATAATCAAACTTCGAAAATCATGTACGCCTTGTTGTCAAGGTCGCTCGAAATGAACAAGAAGATTAATAATCAATTAGCCAGGGATATATAGTGGTATGTAGTACGGGTAGATATTTTTGATGATCGAAATTTAGACATTCAAAAAGTATGAAAATAATTAGTCTCCAGTCTAAAGAAGAAGATTTTATATTTCCGTGAGTCTCCTCAAAAGCTATACGGTAGATGACCAAAGCAATCAAGGTCCGAATTGCTTGAAATCCGCGTTTTTTTTCCACATCATTTATATCTACCATTTGCGAAACTGAGAAAGGTACCTACGTTTTGGTAGTAACCAATGAACGTCTTCTCCTGCATTGGTCTTACGTACTCGTTCATAAAGTGAAGCCATTGCCTTTCGTAGTCAATCTGTAAAAATATACTTCTTTGTTGGAAAATTTTCAAAAAGGTTTTTTATATCCCATAAATTCAAAATCAAACAATTTTCTTTCAGTTTCCATAAAAGACGCGAAGACTGCGAACCTGGTTCATGTGAATATCCCTAGTTGGAACATTTTCGTATCCTCCAGCAAGACGTGAATCCTAAACATGGTGACTGAAAATTTATGCGAATTCTCAGTGTTTGCTCACTTTATTCGAGCCATCGCTCCACTTTCCGAAATTCTCCATTTCTTCGATCATTTCTTTGCAATATCTTTCGGACATCAAGGGATAATCGTAGACATCGGGGCAAGCCTGTAGGACTTCAATATCTTCTGCGAGGTGTTTTTTGTAATCCGGGTGTAGATAACGGGCTTCCCAAAGCTAGAAAAGAACGTAAAATACAAGGTGAGACGATTATTCATTATTTATTCATTTCGAATTGTTTAACGATTGAAAAAATCTATATATTCTTGTAAGAAGAACAAAGTCCGAATTCATTTAACAAATTATTTTCCGAGTCAATGAAGAGGCATTTTCGAATGTTTTAGTGGACATGAATGCTCAAAATGAAAAAACATACGTCACGATTTTCGAAGATTTCCCACATTTCTGGATGCAGCTTACCCTCGTCCACGATCTCTTCGAAATCGTCGCTGACAACGAGGAATCCAAATGAATGCTCGTTATCAACGTACATAAAGTGACCCTAAACACTAGTCACATCGCTACTCAACTCCTTTGCCGATATTCAAAAAGCGTACATTATCTCTAGCCCATTGACAGAAGGACATATCTGGATCAAGTGTTTTGTCATAAGTGAATGGGGCCTTCATCTTCTCCAATTTCTCCATGCTGATGAGAATGGCTGCGCTAATGTAGGGTACCTAGAATAAGGTTGGTTAGTGAAAAAGTGGTCCTGTCTAGAAATAACGTACATTCCATAGGCCAACTCTTTTGCGTGACAGAATAGCAATGTAGTCTTCGCTACGAGCATAGAAACCACTTGGAGCGATTGCACCCCAGAAGTTCGAGAACATTTTGCCTGGTCGGCCAATCACTGAAGAGACAATGCCTCTGAAATTTACGATTAGACATTACTCCAGGCAAGCAATGATTCAAATATTTGAGGTGGGTGAGAGGGACGGCATTTCGACGTTCAAAGAATTTTCCCAAGGCTAAGTTGCACGGTAATGGGTTCCAACACTTTTTTTAAATCTCCAGAAGTGAAAATAGTTGTAGTAATTACACAGTCAATGATTCAACCGATCCACCTCAAAAAATTTCGCAATCCCTTTTCGAGGCAGGTGAGGGGGGGGCAGGAGCTTCCCAAAAAAGTGCCATAAATTTTCGCTATCTTCTATGAGAAATATATGAAATATAAGCTTGCTATAGCTCAGATGAAACACTATATTCTGTGTCAGTTACGCGCTCCCTTTTCTTAAGAGAACACAGACAAAATTTTCATACAAGTCTGTTTCCTCTTGCAAAATATTTGGCCTTTTGAATGTAAGGAATGCTCTTCTATGGATCTTTTTTGGATCAGACCATATGCACTATCGCCACGGTAGAGCTTCGCGTCACGTTCGCACGCGTACCTCTTGGGCATTCAAATTGGCCTCACTAATTAGAGGTTCGCATGCAAGGCCCTCGCGTTGCGCATGCGTAGTTCGTACGCGAAGGGTGGTACATAATTGAAACGGACTGTACATCTTACATTAGCTCATTAGCAGTGCTTTGATTCATGTATGAGATAGATAACTAAAAAAAATCTTTTTGAAAATTTCCCGCGGAAGAATACAGATGAGTTAAATTTATAAACATATAATAAACAAATTGTGTAAAATAACGATTGTTGCATCGTTCCCTCCCCCCCTTCCCTCCATGAACCTCCATCAAACATTTTGCAATCGTAGCTGGCTAGTAGATACAATTTCACTATGAAACTTACTTAAGATTAGATGACTAAATAGCTTTCAAAAGCTCGAGTGATCTTATAGTATTGGAAATTTAACAGCTAGTCATGATAGTTTCGAATTTACACTAGACGTTGCAAAGTAAAAAGTACAATTTTTTCTACTTCATGGTTATCTTCGTTTCATTTTTTTTTCATGGTCCTATACCGTTTCCTGAATTCCTAGATGACTCAACTACTATCGCCCTGCTCTACTGTAGATTACGAAAGAGGTGTGATTACACAAAGCGATGTTGAGACGACAAACTTTGACCACCCAGATCCTCGACTTCTATGTTATCGCCGTTGCAGGGCCTTATGTCCCTAGTTCGGAATATGAAATCAAGAATCCGCGAAAGCCCCGACAGTCTCCTTCCCCGAGACACGGATTGGATGAGTAAGCACGTAGAAGCGGCATTACTGGAGGGGAGTTGCCGCCGAGGGGTTCTCTACTCTCTTCGTTATTCCGGGGCAATTTTATCGCCTCCGAAGCGACATTTTGAGCCGTTGGGCATTGGCTCCAACGGGGGCCCTACTGTCGTATGCTGCCAAAAGCTCAAGAGCCCTAATTTGGAAGGTGTCTTTAATGAATCAGATGTGGAATTTTGAACTCACGCTTCATAGTTGATAGAAGCCTCCACCAAGATCTGTAGCGCCTTCTCATTTGTCAGCATGACATCACCGTCTAAGAGGAATAGAAATTCAGTTTTGAATCGTGCTGCAAATTTCCTGCAAACAGATTGGAATGAGAAAATGTGCTCGGGAGGAGAATTCAGAAACTACTTACAAAGCTTCGTCTCTGGCTTCTCGTTCGCCTATCTCGGTGACACCGTTGACAATCTTTTTCGAATAGTATTCCGTACCGTACTTGGACAAGAAATCCATAACCTATTTGAATTATTATTACTAACGACAATCAGTTGGTTATAGAAAATCTTACAGTCTTGATGCAGAACGGTTGGGAGTTGTAAATGTACAACGCCATCTTTTTCTTTGGATAGTCGAGACGCGCAAAAGCTTCGAGCATCTAAAAGGAAAGAAAACGAGGAAATTCACGCTTTGGTAAATCTTTGAATCAATAGAAATGAAGCAAACCTCTTCGATAAATGGTATTGGCTTCGCGATGAAGATGGATACGGTGACAAATGGGAACTCCGGTTCGTCAGCAATCTGTAAACAAATCATCGTTCATTAGCTACCGGCAGCCGCATGATTGAAATTGTGATGATAGGTGAACCAAATTATAGGAGAAATACTTAAGAAAATGTAACTATGAAATGAACTCCTCATTGACTACGGTCAACTCAAAATTCGTAAAATCATGAGATAGTTGGTCAAAAACAAGGAACCTGGCAAAAAGTCAAACTACACCATTGCTGCGTGAAATATGATTTTGAAATTGTAAAGCTATGATTTTCTCCCTGTATGTTCTGTAATGTAACAGCTGAGATGCATGTATGTATAAATTTTGTAATTTCCTACCGAAAGATCAAGTTTCGGCTTCTTTCCACAGTATGCGCACCCCTTCTTCGAAGACCATCGACCAGGCATATAATTTGCCAAATAGTTTAGGTGATTTTTGCTAGGCCCATTGCCATGCAGAATTGCTGGATGAGTGTTGTATGCTGCATTGTAGGCCTAAATTAATCATAAACGAATTTCGCAGGGTAGCTGAGATGCTCGCTTACCAAAGCTTCTCCGGTGTCTTCATCAAACTGCAATTCTACATCGTCAATGACTCCATTCAAATTTTGAAAGATACGCGAGGCTGAGTCCAATCCGATTTTGAGATCCTTCTGAACCAGTCGATACTTACTTTAGAATTTTTTATAATCAGTTACAGTAGCTCTAAAATAACCCACCCTCAATTTGCTATTCAGATAAATCATAGTGTAGTAAAGTTGATCATCCTCATCGTCAGCTACCATCTCAATATTGATCATTTTGTAGACCTCTTTCGCATAACCGAGGAAGAGACCAGAATTAAGATACCTGAAAACCATATTTTTGTAACCAAAAATCCAAAACAATAGATCTTGTTCAAACCTCTTTCCAAATCCAACTACGGGGTACTCTGCGGCCAAAGCCTCATCAGGCCAGCAATAAGGCTCCGCTCCGAAAAGAATTCGTAAATCTGGGAAATGCGTTACGAAACGTTCCATAATCGTACCAGGGCTAGCCGTGAAGATAACATCATATCTGAAAAGAGAGACGAATGACTCATTTGGAATCATCCGAATTCAGCTAATAGACATCCGATTTCCCCAAGTATTTAAGGATTAATTATGTTTTAGAAGAAATCTTTGCCGAGCGTAAGTTTTTATACATAAGAGATTGACTAAACTTTTTCTGCGAACATGTATCTACCCCATGTACTTTCAAATGTTCTCAAAATCATATGGGACGTAACTTTATTAGGTTAGGTCCTCCAATAAAGCACTAAGATAAACCCAAAAATATTTGAGGAGTAGCATTCGATAGAGCAAAAGAAGCTTTACAAAATGACGTTCAAACCTTGAAAAAAGTCGTGATTCGCGCAAAGTGCCGAGAACAGGATTTATGCCCCAAAAAATCCTACGAACATTTCACTTGCTCCTGCATGTAACAGGCACTGCACTTATTCAATGGCACATTTGCTATATTCTTTTCATGCTTGCAAATTAAGAAAAAATTGAAGGGAAAGTGACAAAAACCGCCCCAGTAGTTTTGAGCTACTCCCATATATGCCGTTATATACTGCAAACCCACCAATCTTCAACCATAAAATTTTGGCCTCGGTTATACCCTAGTTTTTGAGAAATATCAATCTTAGCTGAAAAAATCCGAGAAAAAGCGATATTTTTTCTTTCCAACCTAATACCAGATGCTCATATGTTTATATTATTATGTTTATTGAACTTCCTTGGTGTGCACACTCGAAGAAGAGCTTAGTAGATCAGATTTTTTCCAGAAGCGAAAAGGTGTTATAACCTAATTTGTCTTTATGATCTGCTACGATTGACTGTCACCTTTTGGGCGGATGCATAACTGCTGTAACATTGAAAAAATTCATGGTTTCCTAGAAACATTTTCTAAAATACATGAAACATATCGAGTCTTTGTTCTCTGGCTAATCTTAAGCTATCACTTTTGTAAGGAAAGACAATTAGTTTGGTAACTGAAGTCTTTGACAATAGTAAAGGAATTTTGTATGACTGTCACCTATGGTGTACGCACCAACCTAATTAAAAAAATTTCGCCTCTCATGTTTCTGCCATTCTGGGATCTTTCCGTGGCCCTCAATACAGTTGTAAAGTCCAAATTGTCCAAAACCCCCAAAAAACCCGATTCCTGGGGACCCTGTTTTGAGGACGCGGACGAGTGCTCCAAAAAAATTACCGATGTTTACTACTCCAACTCGCTTTCGACAATCACTGTTATGAGTGAATTCTGCCTCTCCAGAAATGGTTACTGTCAAGTTCTTTTGAAGAGCTTTCAAGCTATTATCGCCCAAAGGTCCAGAGAAAGCTTACGCATCAACAAACAAAATGATCACGTCGTCACGGTTCTTATACTCCTTCAAACCATCTTTCAGTAGTCGGATCTTTTGACCTCCACCCTAAATTGACCGATTTTGCAGAGTACAAACAAAGGTGAGAAACATTCGTTTTTACCTCGCCTGTCCTAGTGTCTCCGCCTTTCCATTCCTCTCCCATGCCTAGCACTTTCACTTTGATGTCAAAGTGTTGCGCTGACTTGAGAAGACGGCGCAAACCGTCTGTTTCTTCTGTCGCTACAGTAACTACAACCAGCTCGGGATCCTTGCCATATATAGCTATTGCTTTTAAGAGAAGTACTGCTAATAATAGCAGCATCTGAAAACATTGTCATAAATTTTGCGACTAGCACAGTGCAGTTGTTAAAAAACGAGGACATAAAGGAGACTTCGTCCATTAAAAGCGCAAATCTTTAGAAAATTAGCACGAAATGATTGGAAAAGCTTAAATCCGATCTGAACAAAACGATAAGGGCCTAAACGAGACTGACGCATCTTAAATATCCGTTCAATCGGGATCCGCTCTCGGCCCTGTGTTCTAGAGAATTCTAGACCGAGAAGCAGTCTGCGTGGCCAGACTGCGCAATCTATCGGCCAGACAAACTATTACATCTGCTTAGCCTTTTGGATATCGATCGCTGTATGCCAAGATGAACGATAGCTGGAAATAAGCATACTGTACTCGTGCGGTTGTCAATATGCCGCGCCTAAAGTCTTATATTTTGAAGCGATATGTTCTTCACTGGGTTGAAAATGGTGTCCAACAGTAAGAATAAGGCGGTACCGAGCTCTCAGCGTTTTTTCCAAAATTTTGAATATCATTAGAGTGTAAATATAGAATCTGGGGAATATTTGACCTACGCAACGCATATGGCTGGCACAATCTATCGTTCATGTTGGCTGCCCCCCCTTTTTCGACCATCAAAGGGAATTATTTTTAGGTACTACTTAATTGCTATGTTACAGAATACTTGGAAAGAGTAGGTGATTATAATAGTTCGCACTAGGTCTTCTCTAATTGAACGTCATGCTACGTGGAATCCCTGGGAAATGCTTTTTACATCGTTACAACCAAGCCACCTTGTCCATTTTCGCTTACTATGAATACTGTAGATACCAATGAATATGTACAACGCTAAGAAACCACGATATGCTCTTCACAATATAGAAAAAGTTTGAATAACTTATGTATAGAACACATTGCAGTAAAGTTTATGTAAGATTTTGGGGCTTTGCTCAAGCGAATTTTGAGTTTATGTAAGATATTTGGGACTTTGCTCAAGTGAATTTTGTCGTCCCTTCGCAGAGGAATAATACACTGCTATGTATCCAATAGTTTAGCAAAGAAATTCTTACTGAACGTCTTATTTTAACTGGTGAAAAAGATGAATTTTGTCAAATAAAACAGCGCCAATTATATGATCGATGAGGATTAATGACTCTTCTAATACCTAAGTGCCTATTGACACCCTTACACGAATGTGTCGCGAAGATCCACGAAGATGATGTTGTAATCATAGTTCCCCTATCAAAAAATGAATTTTAGCTGATGCTATCAGAAAAAAAGTCTTTGAAAGTGAAGTCCATGATCTAACGGGTAAAACTCATTTAATACCTAGATACCAGTGGCGGTCCCAGAATTTCGGACCGAGGGAGGGGGCGCACCAAAAATTTTTTCTGAGTGATGGTGGTGCGAAAATTTTTGGGATGTTTGCCAAAATTTTTGTGAGCCCATGGTCCCATAATAAGGAAGAGGTTTTTACAAGACTATTTTGAATTTTTGAAAAATTTTGAAAATTATTTTGATTATTTACAGCATAAACAAGTCATTTGCACATTTTTATAACCCATATAGGGTAACTTTCAAAATTTCGCGACCCATTTGCCTCCTCCCCTCAGCGCCACTGCTAGATACTATATCTGAATTGACAAAAGACCAGCTCTGAATATTCGCCAAGAAATTTTGAAAACCTTTGGTTGCTCAAGCTCCGAGAATCTACGTAGACATTATGCTTAATCCTTCACGCGTAACGCTACACACTTGGAAGAAAATTACCATAGAAATTACAATAAAGGAGTGGAAATTTTAGCGACTCAGAGGAAACCGAAAGTGCTGTGTTGAGGAAGTGGACGAGAAAAGAAGTGTTGGGGGAAGTGTGCTAGGCACAACTGCTGCCGAATCAATCCCGGACGTGGTCAGCAAAAAGCAGCTGGTTAGCGTAAACGGGAGCAGAGAGTGACACTGCGCGCTCAGGGCGACCTCGCGGACAGGGGCTTCCCCTCAATTTGACGAACGGGACAGTTGTTTGCCCTGGTATTGTCCTCTGAATCCATCGCAAGAATATGTAGGAAATGGAAGCTACAATTCGGGCTGTTCCCATAAAAATTATGGGGTGGGTCGATAAATAAATGGATACGATCAAAAGGCTATAATTGCGAAAAGAGAATGTTAGTTTCTGAATTTCTGTAGCTGAGTTCACATCTGGACGAACACTGTTTATTCAACTACAAGTACTTTCATTGCTGAACGCCTTCATCAATACTCTGTTGGAGCAATACATAGCATACCCTTTTTGTATTTGTATCTTCTTTACTTTCCAAGCACTCGATCGAGAATTGAACGAAAACTTGATTTTTTGAGCTATGACTGCTGACAGTGTAAGGTGTACATTTTCACTTCAAAAAAAAAAAAGACTGGCATGTTTTTTGTGACTGCCTAGTCAAAACTACCGGGAAGGCTAGAAAAAAAAATTTCATATTTCATATGTTCTCTGGTCATGAAACCTGGGCATTGTCTTGTATTCATGAACTTTGTTGTGAGCCACGCAGGTTTGTTAGGATATTTATTAGGTGTAACTTTTCAGCAATGATGCCTTTTTCAGGGGGGGGGGGGGCGGGCGTTAGGTACGCAACCGAGGTGGGCGTTAGGTTCCCAGCCATTAGTGGTATACACTAAGCCACGCCCCTTGCTGCTTTAACAGCGGGTACCTAACGATACAAACAATTCCTAGCTGCTAGAAGAGCCCACCTAGATCGCTGAAGCGCCGGGGCTTGCGAGCCCCCTTGAAAGAGATAGTTGGAGAAAATCAAAAAAAAAATGCGCGAATGAAAGCGCAAGTTTACAAGCTTCTTCTATTGCTTTTCTTAAAATCAATTTTAGAACCACAGAAATTCGGTGATGAAAGCTAAAAACAGGGTAAGGCCTTTATGAGCAGTTCACATAGTTTTGCAAAAAAATTGATCTGATTTGACCGATAAGTCAGCGGGAGTTTCAAAAAAAAATTAACTTTGTAGAATTAACTTTCAGATATTACTGAAAAACATACCATGATTACTACACAAATAACATTTTTTGTTAGAGAAATGATGCAGAAATTTGAGGACACATGAAGGCTAAACGTCTGCTTATAATGCTAAAAGCTTGCTAAAAGTTTGGTTATGATACATGGACTAGTGACAGCTGAAAGTAGCAGCTATGTAAGTTGTAACTTTTTTCTATACAAACGTAAGCTACTGGCTTGGTCTCCAATAAGCTGATTAGCAGCTATAGGAACAAAACTTGAAGGGAGTTGTAATCTCTCAAAGACGAGGTTTTCAAGGAAAAACTTTCGGTTTTCTGAAGCATGTTTTTCTACCCGTTTGTGATATGGGTATATGCAGGTGCGCGTTAGGTCACGAAAGGTATACTGCCTCTGATGGTCTTGATTGCATTCAAAAATATGAAAACTGGACAAAGTTATGGCCCTTTGCAAAACAAGTATTATTTTTGCAACAACCTAATACAGTAAAATGGACGGCTGGCTATGATCTTAGATTATGCTTTCTTTACGGCAAAAGAAAGAGTTTATGTGATGAGAGGAAGTAAGGCACTGTGTAACATCAACATAATTTTTACAAAGATTTCTATTTGCACCCAAACACGAATCATTTGAACACCAAATTAAATAAATAAGTACAACAACTTGTCCAGATGTGGTATTTTATTTTATTCTTTGAAAGATGGAGATATGGAAGTAGTAGTCGTATATTTCTGCATCACTGCGTCGCAGCGCCCGGGGTCGCTGTGTCATTCGAGTGGAATGCCTGCAAGGATTAGCCGAATTACCCAAAGGCGTGAAGTGGGTGCGGATATCCCTTTTGTTGTGGAGAAGGCGACATCAGTCATTAGGGCCGGAAACATATCATATGCTGTCACTTTCTTGTCATACAAAATGCTTTAGTGCCAATAATATCTGATCTCAAAATGTGCAGCAATCTTTTGGGCGATTCATCGCCCAAAAGATTGCTGCACATTTTGAGATCAGATATTATACCAGATCAGATATATATTATATCTTACCTATTTCATTCGTTTTGAACATTAAACATAAAACTTATTATCTCGCAATCTATCACACTCAAAAAGTTTAGGAACAATTGGCCATATCAAGTATATACTTATTATTAGAGGTGCAAAGAAGTAATTAGAAGCGCGAGGAACCCTAAAACTCCTCAGGTACTTCCATAAGCAGAAGCGGCAGGCCTTTGCTGCCTCCTGCCCGACCGCCGCACGCACAGACTAGACGTCGTTGCGTACGTTTAAGATAGTTCGTGCATGGGAGAGACAGCAGACGGTGAAAGAAATGAAAAAGTGCTCGAGCAGCGGGACGTCGCCAGCGTCCGCGGTGATACCCCGTCCTTGCGTGCGACGAATCGCCTATTGTCCTATGTTTACTTGCCATATCTAAAAACGGCTGGCTTACTCCAAAAGCTTGACTTGTTGTAAAATAATCACTCTTTTTGACTTGTTTTCTATCTTGCTTGTGTTTGCTGAAGCAGCAAAGCCTTGGAGAACGGCAGAATACAGAGTTTACTGTGCCAAACCTCAACCAATTCCTAGGTCGTTCGTGCCAGATAGAATTAATAATAAGTTTCCCAAGATACCTACAGATTGAAAAGACATAAAATGGACTCCTAAAGGGCTCTTGTGCTCAATGTAGCGGATTATGCGAAGTCCGGGGCGAATTAAGCAAGGAGATAAGACCTCGTTTAACGGGGAACTTCTGAAACAATTTTGTAGCTCATTTCGTCGTAGTTCCCAAATCATTCTTTCTTTTAACCTAAACGAAAAGACTTATGTTGATAAATACACAACCGTGGCGAAAGAATTCTGATGGTGCAGCACTAAGCAGCTTTTGTTTTGAATTTGCGAATAATACTTTCGCTACAAGAGTGCACGTCACAAGAAAAAGATTTCAGCAGTTGCTTCTGTCTCAAGCTGGTATGCAAACTTCTTCTCTCAAGTAACTGGCCTTGAATATATCTTCAATTCATAAGTAAGTATAATGAGGGTCGCGGAATTATTGAAACTCAATAAAGCGAGTTGAAAATGTCCAAATGACTTGTTTGTACTTGCAATTAATGAGAACAATTATTGAATGTTTAAAAATCAATTTAGCCTTGTAAAACACCATACCCTCCTCAAAGCCTCTTTTTTTCTAGAAATTTCGGGATTATAAGCCCGCAAAAATTTTGAGAAGCATCCCAAAAATTTTCGGAGTGCGTCGCTAACGCCATGCACCCATTCGAGAACTTTTTCGTCCCTCCCCCCCCCCCCCTCCCCCGACTGGTAATCTGGGACCGCTACCGCTCGCTGTTATGTAGATAAAATTCTTACAGATACAAAGCTAATTTGCTGTGCAGAAAACTCTAAGCTAAATTGGTAGCAGTTTCAATAGTTTTCTCCTTTTCCTCCTTTCTTTGAATGTTTGGCTAAGGAAATCACCTTTGTTTAGAGTTTTCGAAGGTTATGGCAAGCTATCCGTTTTATTTTTTTGCTTTCTTCGGTAGCACGAAAGATCCGCCGTAACGTATGGTGGACCAAAGGAAAAATAAAACTAAATAGAACTTGTCCATCAGAATTTTCACTAACTTTTTAACGATCGACTGCTAAAAGAAGAGCATGTTTTACAAAGCACCTTCGTTGACATCTCGATACGTGATTTCTAAATTCCATAACAGCTGACTGTGGGAAGGAGACGATGGCAATAGTGTCATGTTAAAGCAATTTGTGAGCGAAGTAATACAGTACTGTGATAACGAACATCTCGCGTAATTCTATCTCAACCTAATGTTCAAATTCGGAGATTTTGAAGTAAATGTCTTTCAATGAATACTTTGTTTTTATCGCAATTTTTGTTATAATATTAAGAGAAAAAGAAAATAATCAGAGTAAGCATCTTGGCGAGGAGTCTTCTATAAAAGCACGATGAGAAGGATCCATAAGCAGCGTTTCAGCATAACTGGAGGGTGTTCTCTGGAGATGTAGCACTTTCTGTAATTTTATGCTTAGTCTAGATAAACTCATTGTGTCATATATGGTTTGCTTGAAAGATCATCTCAGCAAGTGAGCATGCATCATACTACGAAATTGTGAAAATCTCTCCTATCATAAAAATTGTTACACCTATAGTTGAACCTAATGGAAAAGACACAGCACAAAGTGACGCAAGGAAATTACAAAAGCAAAGTCCTCGTTAACTTTGTAGAAGTTCACCTAACAAAACAGTGCCTTGTCGTTTGCAGGGATTGATGCCCGCTGCCAGCTGTCATCTCGTGGGGTGACGATGGGATTTTCTAGCCAAGGAAGGTTACTGCAAGCATTGTCACCAGTATGGAAAGTGTTTACCTTTGTGCCAAAATTTTATTATCTCGTACTCGACTTTGCAAATAGAGCTCATTTTAAGGAAACCTACATTTTGAAATGATAAACGTTTCGACTCCAACCTATTGAACATCCTTATGTTTTGAGCTGTCTAGTAAATACTGTTTCAGATTCAGTTGGTTAGCATTCTACCTCCATTTTGTTTGTTTGTTTGTTGTTGTTTTTTCTTTTATTTTCTCCTTGTTCCTCTTGTTTTAATTTTCTCTTTCCTTTCAAGGTGTTCCTTTTGATCTGGTGAATCATGCTATTTTGTTGGATGGAAAGGATCAGCGATCTACAATATTTGATGGCGGGAAAAGGAGAGGCCGATTTGACCTCTCGGAAGGGTATAAAAGAAGCGGATAAGGGGGAGCCGCGAGCAGAAGACGCTCGCGGGGAGTAGAAACGAGCTGGCCAGAAGAGAACCAGACCTCCCCCCAAGTAACGATCCAGCCAAGTAATCGAGCCCTACGAGAGGGTCAAATCTTGCATCCCCCCAGCTCCAAGTTTTGCACTAGTTGTTGTTATTTTCTTGTTGGCCCTCGGGCCCTTGTTGTTGTTTCTGCGGTTTTTCTGTACATAAAGCGTTCTTCTTCCGCGCGTGTCTTGCCAGTCAAAGGTTCAAACCTTTTTTCCATACCGCTAGACCGTCGACTCCATTACATGGGGGCCGAGCCGACGCATTGACTGGTGGATCACGAGCGGATTGATCGCTAGTGTTAGCTGCGGAGACATCAAGAGGCCACCGGAGCCATCAGAAAACAAAAGGAAAAGAGCACAAGAGAGGAGGAATCGATTTGAACCTTATCACCTCAAGCGCTTACAGAGGCGCCGCTATTGATTGATTTCGATATCCTCATCGATTATCCTGCCTATTTTTCGAGTAAACAAGTCGTTTTTTCGCGTATACACGTCGTTTTTGATGGAAACTTTTGAAGAAAGAAACACATTGCTTTCAGATAAGCACAAAGTTGTCAAGATGGAAGAAAAAGAAAAGGATCAAATGAAATCGAATCAGGTAGGACATTTTGAAAAAGTTGATTTAATGTAGCAAATAGAGCTCATCAAGACGGGTGTAGAGCTGCTACCACAAGTGGTGAGCAGGCACCTAAGTGAAAGTAGAGCGGCAGCCAAGTACAGGGCGCCGCTGGAAGAAGAGCTATCTAGGAGAATAGGGGAAACCATGAATCAAATTGAGAATTTGGCTCTCAGTATCAAAATGTTTCTAAGATCCAGGGAAGGAGGGGGAACATTTGATAGAGCAAATGAACCTCTTAAAACAAATCCATTACAGGACAGCCCGCAAGAGTTACCTGAAAGGCCAGCGCTGGAGCACGGCCGAGTTGAAAAAGAGCAGATTCAGGGTGAGGGCAGTTTAGCCTTTGCTGAAAGATGTGCAAGTGATGAAGTATTTCAGATATCGAATTTGAAGACGCGGTGGAAAGAAGCAAGGTCCGTGACTGGTCGGACGTCAGAGCCGCTCTGGAGGCAATCGCAGGACATGAGAGGCAGCGAATCCCTGCCATGTCAAGGTACGCAGGAACAATTATTGAACTACTTTCAAAGTATGAGTCTTGCGGACCCAGGGGTATTCAAGGGGCACGAAAATGAAGACTTTGGGAGTTTTATCAGAAAATTCAAGAGAAAATTCGGTACGATCATTCGGGATGAGCACACCTTGGTAGAAATCCTGGGAGATGAGCATCTAGGAGGGCGAGCCAAGGCGGTGTTCCTGAGTATCCCCTCGGCAGTGAGGCACCAAGGATTTGATAGGGTGGTCGAAGAAATGACCACACTACTAGCGTACGACTCAACTGCAGCAAGGCTCGGAGCACTTACAGTTCTGAGAAACTTGCGGATGAGACCTAACCAAGGGGTGGCCGATTTTTGCGTAGCCTTGGAAGGCTTGGCTAGGAAAGCAAATCCTCAGTGTAGCATTGAGGATAGATCTATGGAGTATGCACAAATACTCCTGCACAACTTGAGCACCTGGCCGGAATATGTGCAGCTAGTCGGGACATTGCACAAGGTAAACCCAAGGGACGCATACAATACAATCAAGGAAGTGGCGATCGAAATAGAGCAGTCGAAAAGACTGTGCAAGTGGGAAAGAAGGGACAAGCGGCAACCATCGCCGAGAAAGGACGAAAGAGCAACGCGGAACAGGCATAGTCGAGATGTCAGCGGAGAAAGAGAAAGGCGCAGTGAAGAAAGGATACCACATTCAACAAGGAATACGGACACCCTACGAGACCGCCAGAACGAAGGAAGGCGATGTTACGGGTGTGGTCGCTTTGGACATCGAATAAGAGACTGGGGAAGCAAGAAGACAAACAACGACCTTATTGGCACAACAAGTCCGATGGCAACGATGATGAACAGAGCACATAATATGGTGGTAAAAAGTGCGTGCGATAAGACAGACGGCTTAATCGGGGAAAAAACAGTATTACCAGCGAGGATCCTGAACCGAAGAGTGACAGTGCTAATAGATACTGGGTCGATGATTAGCATCATGCCCATCAAGGTACTAGTAGATGCGAGAGACAGAGGATATGATGTGGACTCCTTGAAGTTCCTAGAAGTGGAAGAGGGAAGTATTTACGACGCTTCAAACAACATCATGAAGTTCCTTGGAGGGGTGAAAGTTGAGGTAGAAATTGAAGGAGGATCTAGAAGCATAGTGGCATTTCATGTGACAAAGGAGGGAGACGAAGTGCTCCTAGGAACAAATGCATTGAAGAGCTTAGGCATTTCATGGACCCTCCAGCAGCCAAAACCGGAAACGACAGCAAGAGTAGTGGAGCGAGTCGTGATACCTCCGGGCAAAACGAAATTAGTGAGAATCAAATGTGAAGAAAGGGGCATCAAGATGCAGAGCTCACCTAAAAGTGATTTCAGGAAAGTGTATGATAAAGCACAGAGAGCAGTGAAAGACGAGATAACACCTATGGAGAAAGGGCAAGGGTCTCGAAGGAAGGGACCCATTGCATTCATAGTACCCGAGTGTGCAGCGGCACTCAAGGAAGATAGGCAAAGTGGAATACTGACCAAGGAGGCGGTATCATTCAGTCAGCTTAAAGACGCATTAAGAAATCTGAAACACTGTCGTGTATGGATCATAGTATGGCCCATGAACCCAAGCAGGGAGGATGAGGCTATCATAGAAACATTGCGCTTATGCAAAGAGCACCTCAGAGCAGGAGGGCAGATTGTATCCGCTTGGCCACCGGTATCTTCACGCAAGTACGTATGGAAAACGAAGTCAAAAGTGTGGTCGGTGATTGACAGAATATTGAAGGATTATGCAAGCCCAAATCAGTTATTTACTTCAGCCCCCTCGAGAATAGGAAAGGGGAAAGCGACTAAAGAAGCAGGAAAAATTGGTGGTAGTTCTCAGCTTTCTAAAATAGTTTTTTCAGGGATGGATGGATCGCGACAGCTCTACAACATCCACAGGACAGCTCCCGGCGCAAAGCTCAACAATTTGCAGCAGCCGCCGAGGACGTCGGTTCCCCGGAGGAGAGGGATGTTGGATGGAAAGGATCAGCGATCTACAATATTTGATGGCGGGAAAAGGAGAGGCCGATTTGACCTCTCGGAAGGGTATAAAAGAAGCGGATAAGGGGGAGCCGCGAGCAGAAGACGCTCGCGGGGAGTAGAAACGAGCTGGCCAGAAGAGAACCAGACCTCCCCCCAAGTAACGATCCAGCCAAGTAATCGAGCCCTACGAGAGGGTCAAATCTTGCATCCCCCCAGCTCCAAGTTTTGCACTAGTTGTTGTTATTTTCTTGTTGGCCCTCGGGCCCTTGTTGTTGTTTCTGCGGTTTTTCTGTACATAAAGCGTTCTTCTTCCGCGCGTGTCTTGCCAGTCAAAGGTTCAAACCTTTTTTCCATACCGCTAGACCGTCGACTCCATTACATGGGGGCCGAGCCGACGCATTGACTGGTGGATCACGAGCGGATTGATCGCTAGTGTTAGCTGCGGAGACATCAAGAGGCCACCGGAGCCATCAGAAAACAAAAGGAAAAGAGCACAAGAGAGGAGGAATCGATTTGAACCTTATCACCTCAAGCGCTTACAGAGGCGCCGCTATTGATTGATTTCGATATCCTCATCGATTATCCTGCCTATTTTTCGAGTAAACAAGTCGTTTTTTCGCGTATACACGTCGTTTTTGATGGAAACTTTTGAAGAAAGAAACACATTGCTTTCAGATAAGCACAAAGTTGTCAAGATGGAAGAAAAAGAAAAGGATCAAATGAAATCGAATCAGGTAGGACATTTTGAAAAAGTTGATTTAATGTAGCAAATAGAGCTCATCAAGACGGGTGTAGAGCTGCTACCACAAGTGGTGAGCAGGCACCTAAGTGAAAGTAGAGCGGCAGCCAAGTACAGGGCGCCGCTGGAAGAAGAGCTATCTAGGAGAATAGGGGAAACCATGAATCAAATTGAGAATTTGGCTCTCAGTATCAAAATGTTTCTAAGATCCAGGGAAGGAGGGGGAACATTTGATAGAGCAAATGAACCTCTTAAAACAAATCCATTACAGGACAGCCCGCAAGAGTTACCTGAAAGGCCAGCGCTGGAGCACGGCCGAGTTGAAAAAGAGCAGATTCAGGGTGAGGGCAGTTTAGCCTTTGCTGAAAGATGTGCAAGTGATGAAGTATTTCAGATATCGAATTTGAAGACGCGGTGGAAAGAAGCAAGGTCCGTGACTGGTCGGACGTCAGAGCCGCTCTGGAGGCAATCGCAGGACATGAGAGGCAGCGAATCCCTGCCATGTCAAGGTACGCAGGAACAATTATTGAACTACTTTCAAAGTATGAGTCTTGCGGACCCAGGGGTATTCAAGGGGCACGAAAATGAAGACTTTGGGAGTTTTATCAGAAAATTCAAGAGAAAATTCGGTACGATCATTCGGGATGAGCACACCTTGGTAGAAATCCTGGGAGATGAGCATCTAGGAGGGCGAGCCAAGGCGGTGTTCCTGAGTATCCCCTCGGCAGTGAGGCACCAAGGATTTGATAGGGTGGTCGAAGAAATGACCACACTACTAGCGTACGACTCAACTGCAGCAAGGCTCGGAGCACTTACAGTTCTGAGAAACTTGCGGATGAGACCTAACCAAGGGGTGGCCGATTTTTGCGTAGCCTTGGAAGGCTTGGCTAGGAAAGCAAATCCTCAGTGTAGCATTGAGGATAGATCTATGGAGTATGCACAAATACTCCTGCACAACTTGAGCACCTGGCCGGAATATGTGCAGCTAGTCGGGACATTGCACAAGGTAAACCCAAGGGACGCATACAATACAATCAAGGAAGTGGCGATCGAAATAGAGCAGTCGAAAAGACTGTGCAAGTGGGAAAGAAGGGACAAGCGGCAACCATCGCCGAGAAAGGACGAAAGAGCAACGCGGAACAGGCATAGTCGAGATGTCAGCGGAGAAAGAGAAAGGCGCAGTGAAGAAAGGATACCACATTCAACAAGGAATACGGACACCCTACGAGACCGCCAGAACGAAGGAAGGCGATGTTACGGGTGTGGTCGCTTTGGACATCGAATAAGAGACTGGGGAAGCAAGAAGACAAACAACGACCTTATTGGCACAACAAGTCCGATGGCAACGATGATGAACAGAGCACATAATATGGTGGTAAAAAGTGCGTGCGATAAGACAGACGGCTTAATCGGGGAAAAAACAGTATTACCAGCGAGGATCCTGAACCGAAGAGTGACAGTGCTAATAGATACTGGGTCGATGATTAGCATCATGCCCATCAAGGTACTAGTAGATGCGAGAGACAGAGGATATGATGTGGACTCCTTGAAGTTCCTAGAAGTGGAAGAGGGAAGTATTTACGACGCTTCAAACAACATCATGAAGTTCCTTGGAGGGGTGAAAGTTGAGGTAGAAATTGAAGGAGGATCTAGAAGCATAGTGGCATTTCATGTGACAAAGGAGGGAGACGAAGTGCTCCTAGGAACAAATGCATTGAAGAGCTTAGGCATTTCATGGACCCTCCAGCAGCCAAAACCGGAAACGACAGCAAGAGTAGTGGAGCGAGTCGTGATACCTCCGGGCAAAACGAAATTAGTGAGAATCAAATGTGAAGAAAGGGGCATCAAGATGCAGAGCTCACCTAAAAGTGATTTCAGGAAAGTGTATGATAAAGCACAGAGAGCAGTGAAAGACGAGATAACACCTATGGAGAAAGGGCAAGGGTCTCGAAGGAAGGGACCCATTGCATTCATAGTACCCGAGTGTGCAGCGGCACTCAAGGAAGATAGGCAAAGTGGAATACTGACCAAGGAGGCGGTATCATTCAGTCAGCTTAAAGACGCATTAAGAAATCTGAAACACTGTCGTGTATGGATCATAGTATGGCCCATGAACCCAAGCAGGGAGGATGAGGCTATCATAGAAACATTGCGCTTATGCAAAGAGCACCTCAGAGCAGGAGGGCAGATTGTATCCGCTTGGCCACCGGTATCTTCACGCAAGTACGTATGGAAAACGAAGTCAAAAGTGTGGTCGGTGATTGACAGAATATTGAAGGATTATGCAAGCCCAAATCAGTTATTTACTTCAGCCCCCTCGAGAATAGGAAAGGGGAAAGCGACTAAAGAAGCAGGAAAAATTGGTGGTAGTTCTCAGCTTTCTAAAATAGTTTTTTCAGGGATGGATGGATCGCGACAGCTCTACAACATCCACAGGACAGCTCCCGGCGCAAAGCTCAACAATTTGCAGCAGCCGCCGAGGACGTCGGTTCCCCGGAGGAGAGGGATGTTGGATGGAAAGGATCAGCGATCTACAATATTTGATGGCGGGAAAAGGAGAGGCCGATTTGACCTCTCGGAAGGGTATAAAAGAAGCGGATAAGGGGGAGCCGCGAGCAGAAGACGCTCGCGGGGAGTAGAAACGAGCTGGCCAGAAGAGAACCAGACCTCCCCCCAAGTAACGATCCAGCCAAGTAATCGAGCCCTACGAGAGGGTCAAATCTTGCATCCCCCCAGCTCCAAGTTTTGCACTAGTTGTTGTTATTTTCTTGTTGGCCCTCGGGCCCTTGTTGTTGTTTCTGCGGTTTTTCTGTACATAAAGCGTTCTTCTTCCGCGCGTGTCTTGCCAGTCAAAGGTTCAAACCTTTTTTCCATACCGCTAGACCGTCGACTCCATTACAATTTATATATTTCTGAGAAGGCGAAAACTCTGTATAGTTATTCTGAAGGCAAAAACAAGGATGAATCAGGCAACAACGCCTAGTATTTTAACGCCTTTCTCGAAGAGGGACTCCCCAGATATTGCCATTGCATGGTTTATTGGAGGGAAAAGCGATGCAAAAATCTTGATCGTGTAACCACTGGCAAGTCTCTGTGATATGCATGTATCTCTGAACAAAATTCGCATACTTCATGAATAAGCTTCAGAAAGACTCCCACATAAGTATTTCGTGCATACGCGCATATGCACGGGCCAAATGCGCGAAAATCGCTAGTGGTAGTTTCGCTCAAAATGGCTCGGTCGTCAAAGTGCTAATTTCGGTCATAGTGCTGTAACTGCCCCTTCTCATGATTCTAGTTTTTTCTCCCAATCCCACGCATCGGGTTCTTCACTGAAATAAGATACATTTTATTGATAGCTCCGAGAACTGCTTTGTTCTGGAGTATTAGAACGGGATGTATTAAAGTTCAAAGCAAATTGCGTAAATAGATGTGATTTAGTGGTAGTGAATCGCCAACTTGTGAGAGAAAACGAACCTTTATTCTAAGATCTTCACCCCGATAATGGACTCAAAGACTACTTGTTTCTTACTCAAATTTCATAATGATGAAGAAGCATAGCGGTGTTACTATCCTTCGAACAGTTCAGAATCATTATTAGGATGATTACGACCGGCTAAGATTTATAGAAAAGACGCCAGAAATAAAAAAACATGGCGCAAACGAGAATTTTTTATAACATCACGGTAAAAATTGAAACATAGAACTGCCCTCCAAAAATTGTTCCAATAGTGAATCGTTCACTCAACAATCTCTTCATTTTACTCTTTTCAAGATGACAAAAAATGGCACTTATATGGTTGTGTGCTATTAGCTTTCTAGAATTTGCAGTATGAGTAACCTATAAAATAAATGGTAGTGTGTATTCCGGTGCAAAGCAAGTTAATATGCATGCGCTCCCCGATATGCGTTCTTTATCGTTATCCACATCAGGAAACAGTTCCGGAAGTGCAGTGTCCCCTACCTGCTTCTGGGGCTAATGAAGCTCTTGCAGCGGCTAAACCTTTCATGTCAAAATTTCACATTTGTCTATACTTCGACACAACCCAGGGCAGAAGTAACTTGATATAGATATCCAAATAATATAATTAGAAACCACATCTTGGTTGTTCTTCTTCGGGGACAATTTCGACGCTGTGCGATTATATGGAAAGCAACTTAGGAAACGCTCTGCTAGCTATTAAGGATCTCCTCAACGTGCTTCGTTTCTGCATGGTGTAGAGAAAATGAACTTGCTTTCATACGAAACGCGGAGGTCGCTGACTACGCACAGATTATAGCAAGGGTTGAACTGACTACCCAAATTTGCGATTCAAGCTTCTCAATAGCTGTCGCGATGCCCTGTGTTCTATAGAGCAATCAGATCACTAGTAGTATAACTACATAGAAGTTACCTTAGATCCTTTCGTTTACACCCAAAAAACTAGCGTGCATAGGCATGTATGCACGAAAATGCTAAACGGGAGTCAGGGCGTGCATATGGGCGTATGCACATGGTTATCAACGTGTCAGAAAGAGCGTTAGAGCACCGAACAAATTCTTCCAAATCGTCTACGTTTGATTGCAAAGCAGACAAGAGACTATCAAGAGGCTATATTCGGAAAAGGGTATTAATATTATTATACAAAAGTGTTGCTGCAAACCGGCATGAAACACACTTCAGCTAACCACTAACCTTCAGTTTTTATCCCCAGCACCTCGGAAACTGGTACGGGGTCTTCCTATATTAGATATCCAGCTAATCTACCTACTTTACTTATCAATTTCAAGAGGTGTCTGTGGCAAAAGAATTTCATTATGCCTTTCTTGAAAGGTAGGTAAAAAGGCATGACTTACATCCGATACACCTCATCCTCTCCTTGCTAGCTCCATCTTCCATCTTTGTAAGTGTTTCCTCTTTGCCAATGTGAGCAATCTGTGGCTGTATTCATCAATGTATCTTAACGGTAACCCCTACCCCCAAGAAGAGGTTTTACCCTCTGGGTTCGTTGGCCGTATTCATCAAGGGACCCTCGAAAATAGGGTACTGTTTGCCCCGGAAAGCGATCAACCCGTATTGACCATCGGACCTTGAGGGTAAATCTTACTATTGATGGTAAACCTTATCCCAGAGAGCGTATTACCGTATTCACGAACATAGCTCATCAGGGTAGATTTAACCCTAGCATAGAGCAAGATTAGATTCTTTGTGACACTTCGCACAAACATCAATCATCCCTCAATACTCAGTCCTAGCGATACTTGACAATAAACACATATTCATGGTAACTACTATCTCAAACTTCCTATGCCCTCTTTTCGTGTTCTCGTTTGATGTTCATGTAATATTATATTCGGCCGAGTTGTTATAGTAAAAGATTTGGTTTTGAATAAAGTACACGTCCAACCAAGGGCTTTGACATGGCAAACACAATCTCAACAACTTGAAAAAATTTACGTAATAATGAACTCCCCATTCAAATTCTAACCCACCAATATACTCGTTCAGTAAATGATTTGATACATAATTAGACTATCGACAAGATGTACACTTATAGCTGGCCAACAACATGCTAGAAAATTTTTATCCTAGTTTTGTAATATGATTAGACGAGACGAAAAGAAGACTAGGGACTGAGATAATAACATGTGGAAGTATGCGTTTGTTGTCAGAAAGTCTCGTTAATACTAGTGGTGCGTCGAAAGATCATTTTATGTTTGTACGAAATGTTAGGGTAATTTTGACCTTGCTCTATGCTAGGGTTAAATTTACCCTGATTAATCGCTTAAAGTAAGGTTTCCCCTGAGTCGTTGGTAAGGGGTAATCTTCTCGGGCTAATAACCTCAATGGTAGATTCAACCCTTGACGTTAAGCCTACCCTGTGCTTCGTGAACACTGTGGCCGTATTCATCAACGAAACCCGTGGGTTCCGGAACCCACTGGGTTAGTGCTTTTGATGAATATCGATTCTACTCCAGGGAAGAATCGATATTTATCAAAAGCACTAAGCCAGTGGGTTCCGGAACCCACGGGTTTCGTTGATGAATGCGGCCGCTGGTTTTATGCCTTCTGTGGCCGTATTCATCAACGAAACCCAGTGGGTTATCCTACCCAGTGGGTAGCCTCAACCCACGAAAGCGGTATTCACGAAGCTGCTGGGTAAGCGAACTCAGTGGGTTAAGTCTACCGCTGGGGAGCGGAACCCACTGGGTAACGTTGATGAATACGGCCACTGGGGTAAAGCTTACCCTCAAAGATAAGGTTTACCCCAGGTTCGTTGAATACGGCCACTGCTGGCCTCAAATCGAGACACAACTCCGGACAAAGCACAATGTTTTCAAGGCAAACGGTGGCTGCGATGCCGTCTGTCGCAACGTCTTTCCGCAATGCAGAAACACTTTAAATCACGGCAGTTTCGCAAAGATTGTGCAATTTTCAGTTTTAACTTGCGCAACTTTCGTTTGTGCTTGCCGGGGAGTGATTAGTGCTACTATCCTAAGATAAAGGTGCTGCGGTAAAAACATATCGTCTGATTTATTTTTGTTTCTGGGATTATATCTCGTTATGGCAAACAGTTCTGAGATCTGATTGCTAGTTTCAACTTTATATCGTTGATCGTTGATTATTTGATTTTCGAGTCCACTTGTAGGTAAACTCCTGCCGCTTTCAAGCAATGGCGAAGTATTGTTTAAGTGAGTTTGAGCAGTGTCTCTTTGCCAACAATTCATCGTCGTTTCAGAAAAAATCAGCAAAAGGCAGAGCTGTGCTAAGCGTTACAAAATAGAGAAGAAAGTCAGGGATCACAACAAAAAGGTCAAAAAAGAAGCAAAGAAGTTGGGTAAGGTTTTACGTACTTTTGTTTTTTACTTGAACTCATGTCATTTTCCAAGGCCGAAAAAAGAAAGCAGAGAAAGTCATCACTGTACCAAAAGCATGCCCATTCAAAGAAGAAATCCTTGAAGAAGCCGAGAAAGCGCGAGAGCGACTGAAAGCCCAGATAGAGGCTAAGAAGGTGCGAGTATTTTCAGCATGTCTTTCATAGTCAATTCAGTTTTCACACTTGCTGCTACTTCTATGCACTTAAATGCTTTTATGAGATCCTGTGAGTTTTAAAAACATACTAAAGTGTTTAGGAAGCGTCAAAGCAAGCACGCGCAGGAAAGCGGAAGAGCCCGGTGCCAACGGATTTACAGTCGTTATCAGAAAAAGCAGCCAAACAGGTGCTTCCACATTCCTTTGCTTTCTTCAATGTTTATCGGATATGTATATGTGTTTTGAAGGGTGAAGAGTTTGAAAAACAACAAGAAGCAAGGAATCTCGCCACTAAGGATTTCAATCCATTGAGTGACCGATCTATCAAGGCCTATGCTAGCGAAGTGCGAAAGATGATAGAAACCGCAGATATCATAATTCAGGTCAGCTTTATTCATTGTCTCTTGTTTCACTGTCAAATGCCGAGCTAGCGTATGACCCACGCCAACATTTCTTGAATGTTGGGCAGACTGAAAAAAGGTTGTAGAAGTGCATGTATTTAGGTATGTTTGCATACCTGATAATGAACCATCGAGAGTGTATCTCGCAGTTTTTAATTCAAGCATCTTACCAGGAAAGTGTCAGAAGTCGCCGTGGCCTTTTGACATGAAATAGGTACCATATGAAGCAGCTTGAAATGCTGGTTCCAGGACAACCTTTCTTAGCTGCAGAACGAATCTGGGTCGGGACTTATGGCCATTTTAATCCCCGAATTTTACGTTGTTTAAAGTACCCTATAATTATGTAATTCGCTTGAAAGCTTGTTAAACACTACAGCATAACTTTGAGGAAGTAGTCTAATTATTAATTACGCATTAATAAACTGTTTTTTATCTGTTCGAGTCCAAATGGGCTATGGTGATTTTGGCTGTTCTCAACGTTTGAATTTTGCGCAAATTCCACGCTTGTTCGGCAGTTAAGAAATGCTTTTCGGAATCAGCGTTCCAAGATGCTTCAGATGATGCCTATCTTATTTTGAAAGGCCTTTTGGCACCGCGACTTTCGCCTTGTGAGATTTACTGTCATGTTTGTGTCTGATTCTAGTGCAGGCCACTTCAAGTAATTCGGTTAGTGTAAACATTATGTGAGTGTGATGGTGGTTGTGTCACGTGACTTGACTCTAATCTTCAATTGAAGGTCCTAGATGCCCGCGATCCTCTTGGCAGCAGAAGTGCATCTGTCGAACAGCAAGTCCTTAGTAGTGGCAAACGGCTTGTGTTATTGCTAAACAAGGTACGTGTGAACCTTCCAGAATTCGTTTCGAAAATGCGCTTTACCCTTCGTTGACCGGTTCATCGCTCTAGATTGACCTTGTGCCAAGAGATAACGTCGCAAAGTGGCTTACCTATCTTCGAACGCAGTTGCCTACAATTGCTTTCAAAGCCAGCACACAGGAGCAGAATACCAACATCGTATGTTGATTTGTGTGTGGGTTTGGCTGTAATTGGAGTAAAACATATCGCTGTTTGTGAATGCTGCTTATCCTTGTCTTTCAGAGTCGATTCAGCAGCTCCAATCTAAACAACTCTTCCTCCGCCAAATGCATAGGGGCCGATCTTGTAATGAAGTTATTAGGAAATTATTGCCGTAATAAGGACATTAAGACAAGCATTCGTGTTGGAATTGTCGGTAGGTCAAAATACGGCGAAAACAAATTCCTCGCCGACATCGGCACAAAATGCCCTTTTAGTAGTTTATTTTAGGTTTCCCCAATGTTGGTAAAAGCAGTGTTATAAACAGTTTGAAACGAAGGCGAGCCTGCAATGTAGGGGCGCTGCCGGGAATAACAAAGTAAGTTCTACGTAGAATTTCTGAAGTTGCATTTATATCAGGTGATTGTGTTTTCGAGAATTTTTTCTCAGAGAGATACAAGAGATCGAGATTGACAAACATATTCGCTTGATAGATTCGCCGGGTGTGGTGTTGTTGGGCGCAAATGATTTGGACCCTGTTGAGGTTCGTGGCTAGATCATAGTGGACGCGAATTAGCTCTTATTTTAGGTTGCGCTAAAAAATGCCATTCGTGTGGACTCATTGATGGATCCTGTTGCTCCCGTGTATGCTATCTTACGAAGATGCTCAAAAGAAATGGTAAAGACAGTTTTTGTCGAATGATCAATCTTTTCATTGTTCGTTTAGTTAATGCTTCACTACTCGATACCTGAGTTCAACTCTACAGATCAGTTTCTCGCCTTAGTTGCTCGCAAACTTGGTAGGCTGAAAAAGGGAGCTCGACCTGATACTAACGCGGCTGCTAAACACGTGAGGACGATTCATTTTTTATTTTGGTTGTGTAGCTCACGAGATTTTAGGTCTTACATGATTGGAATAGTGGACGATTGAGGTACTATACTCAACCACCGGAAGAAGTCTCATCCAGCGCACCTGAAACGGGGGTTTCTGCGGAAATTGTCAATCAGTTTAGCAAAGAGTTTGACATTGATGCTCTGGATGACGATTTGAAGCAGTTGGTTGAAGGTTTGTTTGAGTTTACTGTAGCCCATTCGTCCATGTTGGTTAAGCTTGCTGTAGCCCATTCTGTGTAGTCGAGAAACTTATTCGTCATTACCATACGACTCAGTTTTCTTTCATCTTTGTTGTTGTTTTTCTTCTCTTGTCACTTTAAGCATAAGAATAGCGGGTGCCATGTGATACATTGCGTACTGATCTCCGCATGGTTCCCTCTCTGAAGCGATAGTTACTCTTTGAACTAAATAATGGAGCAGCAAAATGTATAGAATGATTGTAAGTATTCACATCATAGGTCTACCCATGGATACGGACGCGACGTTTGTGCCATATAATTCAGCCAACGAAGAAGAGGAAGAGGAGTTAGAAGGAGGGATGGAAGTGGATGCCAACCGTATGTTATCGATCAGTAACGAGCATTGTATGGTGAACAGCACAATCCATGCTTCAGCTGTGATTGTCAGCAGTGGCAAAAGCAAGAAAGTTGATCGAGACCG
Organism: Cylicocyclus nassatus; assembly: GCA_958299035.1. Lineage (NCBI taxonomy): Eukaryota > Metazoa > Nematoda > Chromadorea > Rhabditida > Strongylidae > Cylicocyclus > Cylicocyclus nassatus. The sequence continues at coordinate 56,984,461 of CATQJL010000316.1, read as the reverse complement.
CGAAAGCAGCGAAGCAATTCCCCTGCCTACCAGTTTGGTAATTGATGGTAATGTGCAGTTGAATCGAGTTATCAAGAAAACCTTAAAGAAGAACAAGCGTGCAGCGAAGAAGCAAGGTAATATTAGACGCAAAATGATTTATCATAATTTACTGCTTCAGAGCGACGTACAAGTAAATTGACTGAAGCCATGGATGTGACAATGCTTTGAGTTGATTTTCGAACTTTTCTGTTGATTTTTCTGTTGTTTCGGAGATCGTTGAACTGTTTACAGTGAATCGTTGTAAATCTGTTAGTTGTTACCCTGTTGTTAACGGATAAAATTCTATATATTTCTTTAGTATGTTTCACTTGTTTTTCAAATCGTTGATTTATCCTAGAGTTTCCACGGATATGTACTTGCTTGAAAGAAAGCAAGTGGTAGCTATCTAGTGTGGATGTTCTTTTACAGCTCTCCTATACTAATACAGGAGCTGGGTTTTTTACTGCGTGTTTACTTGGCCACACATTCGGCAAAGTGAGGAAGTTTGAGTTACTTCCTCATTGTAATCTCGAATAAATGATAGAAGCAACAATGCTCTATCATTTAGTATCAGATTGAGGTAAAAGTAAGGACATTAGGCTGCTACTGCTGTCGACTTCCAACAAATTTGTAAAAACTTTAAAAAGTGCAGAACCGCCTCACTCAGCCTTCAGCCGCTGCTCATCGTGGAAAAATGCCTTGAGAACGGTTCGCGAACGCGACGCAAGGCGCGAACACGATGGCACTGAGGACTCAAGCCGCTGAATCGGTGGTGCTCTCGCTGTGACAGCCTGTACAGTTTTTCCAACAAACTTTGTGCCAAAAGTGAATGGCTCGCATCCGCTTTGCAACCGTTAGTGCCGTACGCAACGACAGTATACCATATTATCCGATCTCTGCCTGGCAAAATGCTATTGTGTGTGCACGCGAAGCCGTCAGCGGAACTGACAGGCTGTCTCAGTGTGTCTCAGTGTCACAGCTCCAGCTGTTCGAAACTTTACGGCCGCCTCGAAGCCTGATTCGCGCACGTACCCTCCACTTATTTTCCCACTCCTCGCAGCGAGTAAGGCTTGAGATATACCTGACGATGGGTGGCTATAGCTGACGATAAGACGCTGCGAGCAGCAACGTCTTTTGTGCGTATCGATTGACGCCAGGCGACGCTGCTGCTCCTAGCTGCTGCAGCCAACGCGAAACAGACCCGCTATAGCTAGCGATGCTGCGCTGCTTCTTGCTGCTCTCTGCTGCTCCCAGCTGCTCGTTGCTGCTCCTCGCTGCTACGCGATATGAAGCTCACTTTTTGTGAGCTTCTCTCAGCTGCTTCGAGCTGCTAACGCTGATTTTGCTCGGATTTGCTCCTTTTTAACATATTTCTGAACTTCTGAAGGATTTTCAGAGCAGTTTCGATACTGATGAACTATGACAAATTTTCACCGAAACGTAAATGCATCGATAAGAAAATCGATAAAGAATTGACAAAGTCGACAAAGAATAATCTGATCAACTGCGTAGTCAAATTAAGTAACGATGAAAAGCTAGAGGATTCAAACGATTCAGTGGGATATTACTAGTAGACCTCAACAAATTAACGTCTGCTATGACCTAGATAGTTTAGATGTTGCCTCAAGCACACATCAAGGTTCAACTGTGACACTCCTTGATATCTGTCAATTGATTAAAATTTTCTCAGTTTATGCAACATTTGGCACGCCATTTTATGCTTGTTATAAAGAAAATTTCTTGATGAAAACAGTACGATTTTTTTGGGTCTCATATTATTTCTCAATTTTGGTAATCGTCAAGACTTACTTTCCTTAATAACCTAAGCTAAGCATAGTAATGGGTAAAGCTACTTCGTTCTTGCACCCACAGCATACCCAGCGCAGCAGCCACGAGCAGCTAAGGGCAGCGCAGACATCAGCGATTCGCCAACACCCGCTATACCTCCATCGTCAGGTATATCTCAAGCCTAAGGAGTAAGGGCGCAAGGCCCGAGCGAGGCAGGCGCTAGAGCCTGAAATCATACTGAGGGAACTTGTAGCCGCTAAATATGCTTCGGCACAGGATAGAGTTTGGAAAGTTTTGTCAATATTTGGCTAAAGATGCGCTCAATTGCAAAAAAACCAATTTTGTAACGTTGGGACAACCAGCTGTATCTGGCGAAAGCCCCCCCCCCCCCCTTCGTTGCATCCCATCATACATCTGGATACGTTACGAATTCTTTTTAAAGGCAGCGTCCAGGCAGATCTGGACCCACGGGGCTTTTACGTGGAAAGTACTTTTGAGGCCCTAACTAGGGCACTGCCCAAGCGGCAGCTCAGGTAGTGCTGTAATGGCTGAGATATTCCCCTTGAAACTGGACCCCGCGACCGTGTTTCGCATGGATTCATGGCGAAAAGCGTGGATCCTGGCGCGAAACTGCCAGGAATCCATGTGAAACACGGTCGCGGGGTCCAGTTTCGAGGGGAATATCTCAGCCATTAGAGCACTACCTGAGCTGCCGCTAGAATAGTGCCTTAGTTAGGGCCCCAAAAGTACTTTCCACGTAAAAGCCCCATAGGTCCAGATCTGCCTGGACGCTGCCTTTAAAGGCAGCGTCCAGACAGATCTGGACGTATGGGGCTCTAATGTGGAAACAATTTTCGGGGGTCTAACTAAGATACTGCCCAAGCGGCAGCGCAAACGGTGCAGTCGCAGCTGAGAAATTCGCCCGCAAACCAGCCCCCGTGACCGTATTCGCATAGATTCGTGGCGCTTTCGCGCTAGGACCCGCGCTAAACTGATGTGCTGAGCCGTGAATCCATGCGAATACGGTCACGGGGGCTGGTTTGCGGACGAATTTCTCAGCCGCGATTGCACCGTTTGCGCTGCCGCTTGGGCAGTATCTTAATTAGACCCCCGAAAATTGTTACCACGTTAGAGCCACATACGTCCAAATCTGCCTGGACGCTGCCTTCAAAGGTCGGTGAAGCACACTTTCCGCAGGTTCGCGATTCTTTCATGAGCCTTCGAAGTCGTCGTAGGATTCTTCTCAATGGGCCAATCACAACTTGAAATAAACTCCAACCTGTAACCGTCATCAAAAAACTTCTTTACTTCTTGCGGCACTGGGCAGTATTATGTCACATTATTCGAGTTTGTTGCAGAGCCAACTGCTGAGTATCAAGCTCGCTTCGTCTGCGTTTTTTTCCCAAAATCGGTAATGCATCTTTTTGAAATCGTGATGACCTTTAAGTGTATGGAAAGTCGCATTCCTCCGATTGCTTGCCACATTAAAAATAGGTGTGGATTTTGATTGATGCTTTCTCGATCACTGAGATAGTTCGCACTGCTATCTGCACCAAATCAGCAAAAACAGCTGTAAACTCCAAGCTCATGCTCCGAGTTCATGTACCGGAATGTGTTGATATGCATGTTTCTCTTTCTTTGCATTGCTCATGCTTTTGGTACGCAAAAGTCCACACCAGTGAGTACTCTTGCTTGTAAAACTCATGCTGCACAACTGCCTCTATTCTTCACCATAGAGATTTTTCGCGAATTGGTGTATTTTGAGTGAAGGACTCGCAGCTGTAGTGGAGTATCAGACGGTTATAGTTTTTAGTATTAGACTGAACAAGTTTTGTAGTTTAGAAAGTACATGATAGTTCTGTTATCACAGTGCATCCTAGATTTTCACGGAGGCCTGCAGGCACTTTAAGACCGGGAGCTATCAGCCCTATCAACTATGGTAAAGGCTAAAGCCGTTCGAAGAAGGTGCACATTGAGAAATGCGAGCTTTGATTATGACAGGCCCCGCACGCGACTGTACGCGATTTGCCGGTTACAAGATGCTAGCTACGGGGCTTGGACTTGGTGGAGGGGGGGGGGGGGCAAGGAAGGGTGCTGATTATTTACAAAATTTTATTTTATCAATTTTCTTGATTTTTTTTTGGAAAATTTTGAGCTACGAGGCTGGGAGTTGGTACAGGGGGATAAATGAGGGTGCCAATTAATTAAATCTGTCTTATCGATTCACCGATTTTTGGAAAATTTTGAGCTAGAAGGTGGTATAGGGGATATGAAAGTGCTCATTATGAATGGATCGGCTTCAGCCGAATATGTCAGCAAGTTTTAGATTTGGTTGCACTAGTTATTCGATAAATCATTCGAATATTTATTCGAACTTCGACTTCTAATGTTCGAATATAATCGATATTCATTCATTCGATGTTTTTGATTTCCGATTTCATCGGGGATTCATTCATTGAAGGATTTTTAAATCTCGAATTTATTCAATATTCGTTTAATTGAAATTTTTCATTTTCAATTTATTCGACATTCATTCATTCGATGAAAAATTTCGATTACCCAAGTTGTAAGGGAGATGCTTTTGCATCTCCGTTTGCATCTCCGATGGAATGCCAGAAGACATGATTCATATGTTTAGGGCGTGACCGACGATACGAAGCCTCGAGGAGTCGACCCTTCGCCCCGACACCGACCGGCCGTCCTACTGTACCCCTCCTCGTCTCCGGCTGATGCTGTTCCGATCCAGTACCTATCCAATCTCCAAGCTCAACTACTTCACCGATGATCTCCTATTCTCGCATATTCATATACTGTCCTCTGTCCACTTTGATGCCTTAACGATAAACTACTAAGTACTGATCGGTGTTCTGTTCTTGCCAGCCAGGAGCACGCCTCCACTGCCGCTACGCTTACTGGTAGCAGCGAGTGGTTCCACCGCCACGGAGGGAAGGTAAGTTCTTTTTTTTGGTAGTTTTTGTGTATTTTTGCCCTGGTGGGTTCCCGGTCGGTATCTTGGCGAATTTTCTTGAGAAAAGACAGTTGTAATAATTTTGTTTTTTTTTGAGTTGCCTTCTCCTTGATCTAGGGCCCAGATCTCGAGAAATTTTGGTAGCTCAACACTTTTTCTTGAACTAAAATGGTAAAATACGATTTTCTTTTCTCAAGCATTTTTCCATGGAAAATTTAATGTAGTGTGCGCACACCTGGTGGTGGTTTGTCCGGACCTAGTGGTAATAGAACGCCAAGGAGGTGAGTGTTGATTATTGTGTTGTGCCCAGCGTATTATCAGGAAGGTATACTGCGTTCTCCCCGGGTTGAGTTTGTGTTTCCTCGCGGATTAATGGACTTGTGTTTTGGCTAACTTGTGTTTTGGCTAGGCGTTCGCCCATGTTGAATTGATATTAGTGTTGCCGGCGGCTGGGAATTATGAGGTGTTAGAGTCCAGTAGAGTTGCCTCGAGGTAGTTCGCGAGGTGACATCCGCTTGAGGGGGTAAGGTGAGCTCGAGCATTGAGGTGATATAACTCAAAGGTGTTGATCGATCATTCGCTTACTATGTAAGTCACATATGGCGGCCCTTTCCAGATTAGCGCGCAGAGTTCTGGCCGCATTCTCCCCAGATGGCCGTCTAGCTAGCGGTCGGCTTCAGTCTACTCCACTACGCTATACAAGCAGCTAGGAAATCAGGTACGTTTTTATAAACTCCTATTGCAATCATATCCTCCTATAACTTGAATTTCCTCTCTCACATTAGCTCTTCCTCATACTTTTGGTGGAATTTTCTCGTGGTGTAGACTGTTTGAGCGTGCGCGTGTATCGCGCCTGACTAGTAAATTACTAATGAGATACCTTTTGGAGATCTTTTCTTTTAACATAATTCTAAATTCATTTTGTGGTTTCGTATACTATTTACAGTTGGATATTTCACTCACATAACTATTCTCCTTAGCTAATCTTACTGTATTTCTCTCGCAGTCTGCTCTCTCTCGCTCGCAATCTCTCGCTGTTTTCAAGCGCCGATAATTTGAACTTCTTTGTTTCTGAGACTGTTTTCCATGCTTGCGCTAAGCTTTCAAGCACTTTCTCGTTGCGCCATGCAAAACTTCATTCAACTTGCGCTTGCGCTCATTTGAATCAGTGCTTTGTGTCTTTGTGAGCCAAGCTTGTTTCTTAGGGACTTTGCGCTCCGAATCGTATTTTCGCATTTTGCACTCATCCGCGAGTAACTGTTTGAATTCTCTCGTATTACGGTATCTCTTGGTAACAAAAACCTAGCGCGACTCTTGAGAAAGTAGAGATAACGGCTTTGCACAGCCAGATCATAAACATAGATAAGTCGTAGGGGAAATATCAAATAGCAAGCTAACATTCTCTCACATCCGGTGTAGATGCAAAACATAGATAACAGAGAAATAACACATGCTTAGCATATTCGAAAGTTTTCCCTTAGCATGACGATTGCTGTCTTTGATCAGAAACATAGATATCCCCTTAGGAAAACATCTTGGCGCTACCATGTAACATTTGATAAGCAGCGCAACTATATAATAGGTCATCGGACTTAGTTGTCTTCATACTGACGAAGAATTCGCAGTTCGCTCTCGCATCTTGCTTCAAGGTTTGGGCTTCCACTTCTACTCTTGTCTCTTAATTTCCCTGATATTGGGCTTATCCAGTTTTAGCTTTCATGGTTCCGATTACTCGCTCAAAGGGGCAGGTGGAGCAGCCCGCGACGGATACCTCGAGCCCACCTGGGGCACTCGAGGCTATCACGGCGCCTTTGACGTCGGCGTTGGCGACCCTTGAGGACTCGGTCGTGGTTCATGGACGTGACGCCAAGGAATTGAAGAGTGCCACGACAGATGCTTTGGTCAACGCCTGGCGGGACGCTAAGAAGACTACCGCACAACTGGCGGAGAAACTGAATCGAGGTAATTCGGATCTCTTAGAGGGGATTAACCAGTCTTTTGCGGTAGTGGGTTCTCGTATGGAGCAATTCCCGTTGGTTGCAACTTGCTGCCCTGATGGGCTCTCGTCCAGAATCGTCTCATTTTCGGGTACTTCTAATTCTCAATCCTTTTCATTGTGGTTGCGCCGCCTAGAGGACTCAATGCGCTTACGCAAAATTGTTACAGCGGAGGATAGGGCTAACTATCTAGTTGCGCATTTAGAGTCTGTTGCCAGGGAACGTGTTGAAACCCTATCCTCGGAAGATAAGCTCGACTATGGCGCAATCGTGGCCCTATTGCGCAAGCACTACGAAGGGCCTAAGCAGATGGCGGATGCCAGGCAAGAGTTGTCGTCGTGCAGACAGGCCGCGGGTGAGTCTATCTCTGCTTTTGCATTTCGCCTTCTTAACTTACTACGTACTGCAACAGGTAAGGACCCTTCTCTTAATGATGAAGTGTTCCTTCAAGAATTTTTGCAACGCTTGAATTCTGACTTACGTTTTCACGTTAAGTATGCTAACCCGTCATCTTTTGAGGAAGCAGTGGCCGAAGCCGAACGAGTCGAGAACCTATTGGCTGAAGCTTCTAGGGATCGACTTATTCACCCGTCTCAGGTGTCTCAACCGGTGACCGTAAGTTCCATTAAGCCTTTCACCCGTTCTTCATTTGATAGTCCTACTGTTAATCGTAACCAGCGTCCTTCCAACCCCTTTCGTTCTCGAAGCCCTTACAACAGGGAAGGCTATCCAGGTAGAGTAAGACCAAATGCTAATCGTGTGCGATTTCAGGAACCAATGGAACAAAGGCCTCAGGACAACATGGCGAATGGTATTTTCTGCTATAACTGTGGCGGTCGAGGACACACTATTCCTGAATGCCCGTCAAGGAGGCGACAACGTCAGCAAACAGGTAGGTTCACATCACGTTTTCTAAGATCGCGCAGCCCTAGATTTCCTTTCCGTTCTCGTTCTCCAGCTTTTAACCGTAGAGCTTCCCCTAACTTGCTTAGCATCTCGCCTCATTCTAATAGTGAACTAGAAGATGCGCGTAAGCAGATTGAATCTCTGTCTCTATCCTTGAAACAAAATCAGGCAGCTCCCGAAAACTCTAACGCTCGCATTTCGGCACTCGTGCAACGGAACGAAGAGCTTGCCCACTCAGCTTTTGGCCATTCCTCTACATCATCTTCCACGTTTACTCTTCCTAAAGTTAACGCTTTGTTTTTCGCTTCTCTTGTCATGTCTTGCTGTATCTTCTCTGCTTACTCTCAGCCTGTGTGGCTGTGTCCACACGATAAATCTGATCCACTTAGTCATATCCCTCTTACATATAACTGCTCCTATCTAATTCCTAACATAACTAATCCCCCTGTGCGCGCTACTCTTCATGTTTACCGACCTAATTCCAAGCGCTACGACACTCCAGCTACTTTATGCAGAATAGTTGAGCAGTCAGTAACTTATTCCGTTAACTTTTTCGGGGCGCGCCATCAAACACATACAGAAACCTATAAGACCGTGACAGTAGAACATTGTAGGCAGATGAAACAGCACCATAAATGCGAGTTTGGGGTTATGCGTCCAGCAGGGGAATCTTTTAAGACAGATAATCCACTCACTTTTGAATTTCCCTCTGCACCCTTTGGTTGTTGCTCGGACCATCACTTAACAGTAACTAATTGTTACCTAACCCCTACAATGGTGCATGCGCGTCACGAGTCCCAGTTTCCCGACACCGCGGTCGGTGATCTCCGGCATTGCTCGTACAAGGATGGTTTTTGCACGCTTAAAGACGGGTCGGTGCTACTTTGGACCCCAGCTCAGGAAGAACTTTGCGCGTTTATTCCCATCTCCAAGATGCATGGCCACTTGCTAGGAAACATCTGGATTAGCGACTCGAAAGAGTTTGCTTTATCTTGGCGTAGTGACAGCTCTACTCTAGTTGACTGCGGTACTTCTCTAACAGTTACCGACCAGGGTTATGCAATTGCTAAAGCTAAGCGGCTAGCACGTTCCACGCAAACACAGGTAGGGCATAGTTGGGTACTTACTTCCAACGCTGATCCGTTACCTTGCGCCAAACTCCGCCCCTTTTACTTCTCTCTTCCTGATGGAGTTCTCCAGTATGATGCACCCTCCCACTCATTTTCTAAAATATCTAATCAACATATTCACAATATCTCATTGGCTTCTGTTCCCCATGACGTTAATTTCATTCCATCTCTCACAATCTTTCATAATCTAGTGCTTACGAACTTTAGTGAGCTCGTGCAAGAGCATCAGTTACAAGAACTTTGGACAGCTCAGAATTTCCACAAACTTATTGGTACATTAGGTAACAATGATTACTCTTCTCAAGTTTCTCCTGATTCCCAATCGGGTAGCAGCTCTTCTCTTCTATTTGCCCTGATAGGGTTTTCCCCGTACAACGCATGGATAACTATTTGCTGCATAACTGTGACTTTAGCAATTCTAAAGAAGTTAATTCTTTTGTATATCAACGTATCCTATGCTGGTATTCTCTCACGCATAGCTCCTTCTAATTTGCGCACTCCGTTGCGTCCGCTTCCTTTTATTTGTTCATCCTCTAGCAACTCATTCCCTATACCTTCTGTGGCAAATACCTCAGAGGAACAACCCATCGAGCTTACTCGTCTTGCGCTAGACTCTTCGCACGCATGGCCACCTAAGCTAACAATAGCTCCGGTTCACGTCTTATCCTTGTATGATAATACCCATTTCTTTGTGGCGCAAATTCCTATCAAAGCGAACGGTATAGCTCTATTAGGCCTTATTGACACTGGCGCTGCTATCTCCGTCGCAAGCCGTGAATTAGCTACCTTGGTAGGTATCTTCCACTTCGAGCGCAGCTCAGTAGACACCGCCATCGGGATGGCGGGTATACCCATAGGTCTCCTAGGATGCGCACGTCTTAACCTCCAGATAGGGTCATATCACATCCCTGCTGCTGTACATTTTACGGATGAATCTTCAATCCCCCATCATGCAGCCTCTTTTAATCTCATCCTAGGTAACAATGTATTGTCTCAACTCCCACCTTGGTCCATCGATTACACAAATCATACTTTTACTATTAATGGCGAGCAAATCCGAATTTTTGGCACTGTGTCACAACGACTGCAAGCGGAAGTAGAAGGAGATGTTATCGTTCGTGTTTCAGAAACAACACCTTTACAACCTGGAACCGAAACGTATGTGCCGTGCTATACTTCTTCGAGTCCTACGGTGCCGGTCATGCTGGTGACGCAATCCGAGGACCTACTCCAGCGCTCGTTACTGGTTTCTCCTACTGTATTCACCGCAGGTACGATTCACCTATTAGTTTCAAATCCTACTAGTAGTCCCCAAGTGTTATATAAGAATCAGAGAATTTCTACTGCGGTTCCATTAGTAGAGGAGAATGGGGTGCTTTCGGACCCCCGGTGTTTTTAGCATGAGTTTGTTTGCCTTACAACCTCTTGCTGCGGCTGATCGCTGTCCCCTTCCAGAACCCAAAGCTGATTTTGTTGTTGATCTTAGCAAGTCCGAAGTTTCTGACAAAGAAAAAGAGCAGTTACAAGCTCTCTTTTACGAGTTTCGCGATAGGATATCCCAAAGTTCCTATGACCTAGGTTCATACGATTGCGAGGCAATCCACATCAAGACCACTACCGAAATTCCTCCTACGAGGTTCCGACCTACCCGTATTCCGGTTAAGTTCCAGAAGGAGCTTGACGACCACATTAATAAATTGTTGAAAGCCGGCAGGATTAGGGAGAGTGATACCCCATGGGTTCATAACACGGTTTTGGTCAAGAAGCGCGATGGCACCCTTCGCGTTTGCCTCGATTTTCGCCCACTAAACGATATTACCATCCCCGACCATTACCCTTTACCCCGTATTGACGATATCCTAGAAAAGATTGCGGGTAACAGGTATTATACTTCCCTTGACCTAGCATCTGGGTACATGCAACTTCTACTTTCACCAGAGAGTCAAGCCAAATGCGGTTGGGCAACGCACCGCGGGATTTACCAGTTTGTTTATCTCCCCTTTGGACTCAAAAACGCCGGCGCGTATTTCTCTCGTGCCATGTCCCGTATCCTAGCCGGTCTGGAAGAGAACTGCCTGGCATACCTGGATGATATTGTCATTTTCGACAAGGACTTCCCAAGCCACCTAAATTCTTTGCGTAAAGTATTCCGCCGCTTTCGCGATTTCGATATCAAGGTATCAGGCAAGAAACTGGTTGACATTGCGCGTTCCAAAATCACCTTCCTGGGGCATGAAATTTCGGGAGATAGTTATTACCCTTGCGATAGGAACATTCAAGCGGTTAAGCGCCTCCCGACCCCTTCTACAGTCAAAGAAGTCAAATGTTTTCTAGGAATGGTCAATTTCTTTCGAAAATTTATACAAAATTTCGCCGCCATAGCAGCACCCCTGTATGAACTAACCAAGGATAAAGCAAAATTTGAATGGGGCCCGCGCCAGCAGCAAGCTTTTGACGAACTACGGAATAAACTCATAACCAAGCCATGTTTGGCGTTCCCTCAAGAACGTGATTTTATCCTCCACACGGATGGTAGTCAAGTTGCCGTAGGCGCCGCATTATTCCAGCAAGCAGCTAGCGATGAGAAATCCCTATTAGCTATTGGCTATTACAGTAAAGCTCTATCCCAGTCTCAACAAAAGTGGAGTCCCACTCATATAGAACTTTTTGCAATGGTAAGCGCTCTTCGCTTCTTCAAAGCCACTATCTATGGTCATTTGACCCGTATTTTCTCTGACCACCGCCCACTGACGTATCTTCTCAAACACAATAAGACCCATGATAATTTAGCGCGATGGGTAGTCGAGCTCCAAAGTTATAACATAACCATAGAATATTTGAAGGGATCATCAAATGTTGTGGCCGATTGCCTTTCACGATCAGTCAACCCTCAGACTCAGTTTCAGGATAACACCCCAGAGTCTGAAGACATAGTAGAATTTCCTATGTGTCTAGCGGTACAAGGTTATCGTTTGCGTTCTCTCCAACCAACCAATTCCTCCCTTGTTACTCCAATTGCGATTAAGCCCTATGATGCCTTACTAGAGCAGAAGCGCGACCCAGTTTGCAGCCCTATCATGTCGTTCCTGGAAACAGGACAATTTCCCGATAATGCCTCGGAAACAGATAAGGCCCAATGGCTTCGCTTAGCTGAAGATTGCCACCTACGCGCAAATGGTTGTTTGTACCATCTTACCAAGTCCCCCCATCGCCCCGACGCTATTATAGAACAACTCTTCTTACCGGAAAAACTCCGTGAACCAGTCTTTCATGCAATGCACACCAGCGCTACAGCTGGCGGACATTTTAATTGGCGCAAAACTTTAGCGAAAATCGCGCGAAAATACTTTTGGCCACATATGTCCGAGCAGATTTTCGCCCTCTCCAAGGCGTGTGATTCCTGCCAACGCAAACGCGCCCAGGCATTCAATCGCGAGAAATTACTCCCAGTAGTCACCACAACCGTATTCGATAAAGTTTACATGGACCTTACCGGTCCTTTACACACTTCCGAATCAGGTAATAAGTACGTGCTGGCCCTGTTGGACCACTTCTCCAAGTATGTTATCACAGCACCCTTACCGGATTGCAGCGCGGTCACAGTAGCTCACGCCATTATGACTGAATGTATACTCAAATTCGGTGTCATGACACAGCTTATTTCAGACAATGCCTCCTACTTCAAAGGAGAGCTCATATCCGAGATTGGACGCTTGCTACGCATTGGACGATATTTCACTACCCCGTATCACCACGAAGGCAATGGAGCTTGTGAGCGTATTTTTGCCACTTTTCATCCTATGCTTCGTACTTATATTAACGAGAATCAGACTGACTGGGACAAATTTGTGCCAGCCTGTGCCTTTATGTACAACACTTCCGTTCATACTAGTACTAATAATACTCCTTTCTTTTTGATTTTTGGACGTGATCCTGTTTTTAACATTGATTTGCTTATCAAGCATGATTCTCAGCGACACACGCCTACTGATCAAGACTCTAGTATTTATCTCGAGAACTTAGTAGCTACTCTCCATGCCGCTTGGCGCGCTGCCGCCAAACATAACGAAGTTCAGCGCAACAAGTTCAAGTCTCAGTTTGATAACACGCATCTCTCTCCGTTATCCATCAAAGTTGGCGATCGAGTTTATTTACGTGATTTTGCTCTTAAGGTTGGACTTTCTGCTAAGCTAGCTTATCCTTGGTTAGGACAGTTCCGCGTTTTGGAAGTCAATCATCCTCATCTTACCATACTTAGTATTACCGCACCACAGTCTAAACCTAAAATTGTTCACATGAATCAAGTTAAGCGATGTTTTGAACTTAGTGGTCCTGTATTCACTACTCCTTGGCAGCCAGAGCCTGAACAATTAGCCTTAACTCATCATCAAGCTATTGATACTGATCTGGTAGGATATCAGCATCAAACTTTAGCTGATCAGCCCTTGACAGAATCTGAGCCGCCACCATCACATCCGTATAACACCCGCTTTAGATCACGAAGAACATCACTTTAACCTGTTGGTTGCCCTCCCAGTATTCGATATCATTCATATGTGGATTCAGAATTATTTCTTCCCAACGCGTTTCATTTTTACATACACTTATGATTTCATCACAGATTTTCTTATGTCCTCCTCATTACTGTTCTCGCGTATAGTGTTCACGTTTATTGCCTACCGTCGTCTTATAACCTCGTGTTTTTCGCTCACCGTCGCATCGTTCGTCTCCCTGACATCAGGCAGATTACTATATTTATGCTTGCAGATAAGCTTGGCGAAAAGCCCCTTGCGTTCATATGTCTTCGCTAACTCCAGACGCAAACGATCCTGGCCCCGGGCAGCCTGCTAATCCTAGCGCTAGCCCTGCTGGGCCCTCACCGGTGACATCATCGTCAGGTTGGTCCAGCTTCCGCACGCCGTGACTCGGCATGCTTTCAAGTGATCATAAGATTCCCTTTCCATACAACTCTTCGTTTACCTTCTGCTCGTATAATTGTGACGTTCTGTCGTTTAGGATTACCCGGCGAGGCTATGGAAGGCGACTCGACAGTTACTCCTACACCAGCTGCAGGCATGGAACAACTGACCGCGCCTACTCATGTGCCACTCACCTCCGAGCCGAGAGAAATGGAAGCATTGATGTCCACTTCTTCCACCAGTGCCGACTGTGAATCTTCCTCAACCTCTGATCTTGGGGTCCCCGCACGCGAGGAGCATGACAGCGAATGGCTTTGGCTTGAAGATCGTCTTGACCAGTTTGATAGCTACATTCGTGATCCTCGCGCAGCCAAGAAACGCATGGCTCATCTCTTTAGAGTCGCTTGTTCAGCACTCGCTGCCGCCGAATCGTCCAGTGAGGAACCTTGAGCGGAATGTCATCCTCTCATACGCCCTGGCAGTTTCTCGCTCATTATCGACTTCTTGCAAGTACCTGATGGTGTTACCCAGTTCTTCCTCCCAAGACATCGTTATTCTCCTCACCACCCGAACTGATTTTGAGCCTACTTCTGGCGAGTTCCTAGATGACCAGAAACGCATGAATGTTGCGCTCACCCGTTCTCGCCAAGGTTTGTTCGTGCTGGGCCATACTGATTCACCTCGTCGCATCAACTTCTGGAACCGAGTGTTGGCCTGGGCCGAAGAACGCCACGCCGTGGTACCTGCCGCTCAACTGGACCAGTATCTTCCTCCTGGACAACGGTGGGATTTTCATAATTAGTTCTCTTTATATATATTTACACCTTCATTATATATTTCGTTGTTTTCTTTATATCCATACATACTATTTGTTTATATTTTATGATATACTACACCTTTATTTATACACTTCCGTATATACTCCTTTATATAATTCTTTTCATATACTTTGTCTTACATACTTTTTCTTAATTAGAAGTCCGAGGACGGACTTGTTGGTAAATAAGGGAGGTGTAAGGGAGATGCTTTTGCATCTCCGTTTGCATCTCCGATGGAATGCCAGAAGACATGATTCATATGTTTAGGGCGTGACCGACGATACGAAGCCTCGAGGAGTCGACCCTTCGCCCCGACACCGACCGGCCGTCCTACTGTACCCCTCCTCGTCTCCGGCTGATGCTGTTCCGATCCAGTACCTATCCAATCTCCAAGCTCAACTACTTCACCGATGATCTCCTATTCTCGCATATTCATATACTGTCCTCTGTCCACTTTGATGCCTTAACGATAAACTACTAAGTACTGATCGGTGTTCTGTTCTTGCCAGCCAGGAGCACGCCTCCACTGCCGCTACGCTTACTAAGTATACTGGGCAGACATTCTTTTCTAGCTTTCGACGTTGCTCAAAGAGGCGGTGATCGGAGCCACTGCAGAAGATTGAAGCCGCAGAGACATCGAGCAAGCTCGACCTTCGATTGGTGAGCAAGTGGCCGGTCTCTGCGTGAGTGGTTCTGTTGGGCGATTCCTTCCACCGGCGTTGTTCTTTTTTTTCATGAAGTTGGAGTATCCTTGGAAAAGTAGTGCGGCGGAGAGAATTCCAACGAGAACTTGCCGCCTTCGTTCTGGAGCTCATAAATTCCTCTTTAAGTAACTTCGCGATTTTCCTTGCGTTCGCTTAAACAAATTTGTTAAAGGACTTCTCGTTGCGGACGACCTCCTTTTTGTCTTCATAAAAAGCATTCAGTTTTAATTCTTCAGCTGCTGATATGGAGAGTAGCAGTTGATAATGTTGATGGTTTTCTGACGTGGAGAGCGTAAACGTAGGATAGCTCGTCGAGGTGACAAGATCCAATACGAATTTACAAAGAAGGACAATAAATGGATGGACGACGAAGCCAACACCTCCACTGTTCCATGATGGAACTTTCTCATCACAGATGATAAGTATTACATCAGTCACTTCGTTTCCTGCAGAGCGATGGCGTGGTACTTGATGTGCTTTGCAGCCTCGAGGAGAGCGTGGAAGCCGACGTTGTGGAGACTGTCCTGGCGTTTTAGGTGCAGAGCATGCAGTCCCTGTGGCGTTTTCTTGTCCGCGGGTTGTAGGTCGCTAGGCGACCAAATTCTGGTATCCCGAGGAACTCCCCAAAACGTCTTCGACGGCAAAAAGGTGGTGGGAGGTCGGGCCAATACATATCTCGACGCTATCGAAAAAATGACGCTTCCTTTGTGAGTTACGGGCGTTTTGCTCGTCTTGTCGCCTAAAGCTTGCCCTCTCATCCGGACAACGGTCGTTTTTGTCCGATTCAGATGATGCCCTGAGCATCGTGATATCGTTCTTGTTATAGGCCGTCCGCGTATGGGAGAGTGCGCGAGGCGTGTATTGCGCGTCACTCCTCTTTCTCCGTGCACTCTCGCCGCCTGTTTTCTCTGCGCTTCTTCCAGTCATGAAATATCTTCAATGGGCGCAACAGAGTTGCTCTCTGTGCGCAACGCGGACGGCCTATACCACCCGGAGCCGTAGGCGGAATCCGATGTGGAGGGTTTTTTTTTAAATGCTAAACGAAACAGAGACATTTCCCCCAACAAGAGCAGACTTACCACCCGTGCTCTTGCCCACTTCCAGAAGCATGAGTATCATTTTTTGACAAGCCTCTCTCTATTTTTAAAAGCTCTTCCATGACGAAGGCGTGCGAGGCGGCTGCGACCAGCATGTTCGCGCATTTTCATCACTGGAGATCGCCGCGCACGCCTCGCGTGCATGGGCGACCTCCTT
>CATQJL010000316.1:56835548-56967456 GCA_958299035.1 Cylicocyclus nassatus | reverse complement strand
AACACCCTTTGAGTGCGGGTTTCGGGACTTTTCGAACGATCACAAGAAATTTCTGATATAAATTAAAGAACTAGAAAGTATTTAGTAGAAAAGCTGTCGGGACACACACTAGTATCTGAGGTGCGTCTCCGCCAGCTTCTCTTGTACCTCCGCGGCGGAAACGCAGCAGCTTCGTTTGACGCTTCTGATTTCGTTTATCATTTATAAGCAGGGTCAAGCGTGAGCTGGGGCGCCACACTTGGGGGTCATACTGAGAGGTCAGAGAGAGGAGGGCGTCGTAACTAAAGTACGACGCCCTCCTCTCTCTGACCTCTCAGTATGACCCCCAAGTGTGGGGGTTATGGAAACGCTGATTATGGAAACGCTTGATCGTTAATAGTATGTTGGACTTTTAGGAAGGCTTACTACCCGCAACTTCGACAAATAACTTCATCCATGCGACTTGGCGATTTGTTAGCTGTCTATCAATTGAACGTGCACTGGCTTCAGAATCGTAAAAGCGTAGCTTCTGCACATTGTCGCGGAAAATTATCTGGCTCAAGCAGGCTCTCACGACAAATCATGAAGAAACGTTGCAGAATGATTGCGCAGCAGTTGAATTCACGTGATATAAGTCTTAGGCCTTACGCATAAAAGCACACTGAGGTACCGTTTATCACCGTATATCATGCAGGCCACAGCCCCAAGGCCTAAGGCATACTCTCGCGATTTCGCGAAATCGCCACATCCTCTCGACTTGGCGATTTGCCAGATGTCCAGAGATTAAGCATGCGAGGCTCTCAGATGCACGGGTGCGTAGATTCCGTAAATTGTAACAAACACAGCAAGTCTGGCCCAAGCAAAGTGCGTTTACGACCAGCTATGGAGAGTCGTTGCAGTGCCAAATCGCGCGGCGACTAAAATCGTGTGAGGTATGCCTTAAGGGCCGGGCATACTTCACGCGATTTCAGTCGCGACGCGATTTGTCAATTCGCTAGAAGTCTTCAGATCCAACACTAGCAAACTGCACATGCATAGTGTCTATAATTTAGTAGACTGATAAAATGCCCTATCTTCTGTACATTTAAAATGTGCTTACAATGAGTTATGGACATTTGTAATACTGCCAAATCGCGTCGCGACTGAAATCGCGTGAAGTATGCCCGGCTCTTAAGGCCTAAACTTAAGAAAAAGAGGGCGCGGCGGCAGCTGCGCCGCGAGAAAATTTTTCTTACAAAGCTGTTCCGAATTTTTAAGTTTCAAAATCAATTTGTTTACAAGTGTAAGCAAATCATCTACACACTTTCATGATTTATGTTGGCAACTTTCAAGAATGTAGCGATTCATTCATGGGGGAGGCGTCCCCTTCGGCCCGCCACTGCCGTATACCGTACGCAAAGAAAAAGGATCTATAAAGAACAAAAAGTAATTTTTGTAGATAGCACGTCAAATAACTCCCGTATAGCGAACTTTAGCGATTTCTGAAGCTTTCAAATCCCGGACTACCTAGCTGAAATGTCATTTTACATGGTTTCGTTTGTTTTCAAAGCAAAGTTATCTATCAGATTGCACTCTGTACAAAGCACTACGCACTACTCCTTGTTGGCCCACATTAAAAATGCCATCAGACAACGACGGACTGTGGAATTAGGATCAGTCAATATTTCGTTATTCCCATTTTTCGTTTTCACCATTTATGTTTTCAGCAATCATTCACTCAGACAAATGTAAAGAATCGAGCTGTAATCACTTCTGTAAAAACTACTAGATTAAGCAGTTAAGTAACATGAACATCATCCACTACTTTTTTCGTGTGACAAAAATGTTAAGGTTTGGCACAACCAACATTTTTGTCATAGAGAAATCTTTGAAGGATGGCTCATATACGCTTTGATAGCCTGATCTCGTGCTTTCCGCAGGAATGATGTGAGCTTGATTTTGTCTTCATACTCTAAACCAAAGCGCTGAAAGCATAAATGCTGACAACGAAATGTGGGATAAGCGAAATTTTGACTAGCAGTTTGATTTGTTCGAAGATTTTGATGTGGGCCAAAGAAGTAGTGCTTTGTCTTAAGTGCAAAAAGAGATAGGTAATTGCCAAAAGAACAAAGCTAATCATGTTTACAAATGAGTTCCAGCTAGGTAGTTCACTACCTGGGAACTTCAGAAGGCTTTAGAAATCGCCCAGATCTTGACTTTTGGTGAAAACACAAAAAAACATGTAAGACAGATTTTCTCAAAACTCTAGAGGCATTAACCTATCACCAACTTATCATGGAGTCCTTGCACCTAAACAAAGAGACTGTAAGTAAGAAAATTAAACGAGAAAGAAAAGCACGAAGTCTTTGGGTTCCTTCATACTACGCCGCGCACGCCGCGTACGCCGCTGCAGCGCAATGGAAATATGCTCACGGCAGCAGAGCTCCACTTTTTTGATATATCTTTCTAATTGCTTATTATTACGAGCGTCATTTCATCATTTATTGCCGTACAGCTTTGACCCCAGATACGTGTGTTTGTAAGGAGATGTTAACAGCGCAAATATACAACCAGATACAACATACAACCATATAACCATACTAGCTGGCTTACCCGGCTCCGCCGTATCCGGACCAAACTTGGCACACATACACTTCGGGCCCCGGCGCGTGTCACAGTCCACTTTTCGTTATCGATCGATGTCGATTTTACCGATTTTTATCGATTTTTTCGCAGAGTTCACCTACAGGGCTAGGAGTTGGCACAGGGGGGAAGTGAGCATGGGGATTCCGAATACAATATTAGTTTTCAGAATTATCGGTTACTTTTATTGATTTTATCGATTTTTTGTAAATTTTGACATGCGAGGCTGGGATTTTGCACAAGGGGTAATCGAGCATGCTGATTACGAACACAATATTAGTTTTCAGGATCGTCCATTACTTTTATCGATTTTATCGATTTTTTTGTAAAGTTTGACCTGCGGGGCTGGGAGTTTGCACAGGGGGGTAATCGAGCATGCAGATTACGAATACAATATTAGTTTTTGGAATTATCCATCACTTCTATCGATTTTATCGATTTTGCAAAATTTGAGCTAGGGGGATGGAATTTGGCACAGGGGTGTAATCGAGCATGCTGATCACCCCCTTGGGGATGATCAGCATGCTCGATTACCCCCCTGTGCCAACTCCCAGCCCCCTAGCTCAAACTTTGCAAAAAATCGATAAAATCGATAAAAGTAATCGATAATCCCGAAAACCAATATTGTATTCGGAATCCCCATGCTCGATTACCCCCCTGTGCGAACTCCCAGCCCCGTAGCTCAAACTTTGCAAAAAATCGATAAAATCGATAAAAGTAATCGATAATCCTGAAAACCAATATTGTATTCGGAATCCCCATGCTCGATTACCCCCCTGTGCCAACTCCCAGCCCCGTAGCTCAAACTTTGCAAAAAAATCGATAAAATCGATAAAAGTAATCGATAATCCTGAAAACCAATATTGTATTCGGAATCCCCATGCTCGATTACCCCCCTGTGCCAACTCCCAGCCCCGTAGGTGAACTCAGCAAAAAATCGATAAAAATCAATAAAATCGATATCGATCGATGACGAAAAGTAGCCTATGACACCCGCCGGGGCCCAAAGTGTATGTGTGCCAAGTTTGGTCCGGATCGGTTCAGAAATGGAATTTTCTATTCGGAACATACGTACATACATACATACATACATACATACATACAGACAGACATACAAACAGACATTCAGCTTTATATATAAGATACTACCAATATACAACCAGATGACGCAATGTGCAGTCAGTTACGATACAAAATGTGAAACTCCAAAGTAGAGGGAGCACAACAACCTAAGTCATTCCATCAATCATTGATATTGTTGTGTTTGCCATGGCGTGTGTAGGAAGACGATTGAAGACCGAGTTCTTTACTTGACGACAAGGAGCTAAGAATAATCTATACTTAATAAGGATTGCCTATATAAGTGCACACAACTATATCACATATCATAAACAACAGATCAACATATTCCTTCATTCTTCTCGAGCACTGGTTTCTTGTGCGGCTGCACAACACCTTCCCTTCTAAGTGAAGCGGTGGGTCTTTTCCGCGCTGAGAATTGAGTTGACACTTCATCTTCTTAGGTTGCACTTTATGTTTCTCGTCAGCCGAGTACAGTGGACCTGGAGCGATATAAACTTCGTATTCAGTGAACATCTCACCAACGGAGCAGTCATCCAAAGTTGGGCTTAATATATCGCGACAGTGCATGAGAAACTTTTGCATTGCCTCGGCTAACGTCTCCTCCCTTTTCAGCTTGGATACTAGGCACTGGAATTTGTCGACGATTCTTTCGGCCTGTTCACTGAACTGCTGATGGCGAGTAAGTCGAACTTGTCTGGCTTTTCCAGAATCGGGGATTTCGGCTGTCCTGAATTGAGTAATATAATAAGAAACAGGTACCTGGGCACTTCCAAATTGACTGGATTTTGAAAGGGTTTTGCCGAATATCTTGCTCTCATTCTCTTTTTCGAGCACAAAGGCAGCCGTTGCTTTCGTAATGTCTTCTGTTTTAGGTTGACTTCTGCGAACTGTGTTGTCAGGTGAGTTTGCTTCTTGTCAAGTGTATCGTTCGTAGCGGTCACTGCATTCAAATTGTGACAGCCGATATCACTGTGAAAGGCACAGTCGCTCTGGTTCCAATGCACTTCAAGTAGAGCTGGTGCATCAAGTACATTTGTGGTACCATTCAAGACGATGCCATTTAGCGCATGCTCACATGTGCCGTGTCCATGGCATGTAATGCTGATCCCACTGGCAGCAGTTGAATTATGTTTCGGGTTCTTCAGCTTGTGTCGGCCAGTCTTGATCCATGTGTTGCGATCTTCGGCTCCACAATCAAGTCGTAACTCGATACTTGTGTTGTTGGTTTTCACAATGCAGTACGACTTCGTTTCTTTAGGCGGTGAGATGACGACAGGATGGACGTTCTTGGCTTCATCGACATGTAGTTTACGTAGACAGTACCTCTCTAGATGTCCACGCTTCTTGCAGTAGTTGCATTCAGTGATCGGCTTCTCGCACTTCCTTCTTGGTCCTATGGGTCTTCGCTCCGCAGTTCATACAAAGATGTGTTCTGGGCTTGTGACCGATGAATGGCTTCCTCTTCTCGTCTCGCTGCATCGCGTTGACTTGCGGGTTTTCATTCATCTGATTCAAGCTGACCTGAGGTACCTTGGCTTTGTCGATCATCTGTATGTGATTCTGCAGTTCCAAGTAGTCTTTGTACTCTTCATTGGGTTCTTGCTTCGTCAGTTCAGCCATGGGTTCTCGACAAGACTGCCACAATTCAATGATTTGCTTCATTAGAAAATGGATCGTGTCCGTGTTCGGGCTCGGGTTCGGGTTCTGATCGAATTCTGGTAGACGAGTAGCGAGTGCATTCATCACGTACTCCTCGCAGGATCCTTGTTCCTTCTTTACTTCATTCCGCAGCTCCATGATTTGCAGCATCAGAAGGTGGGTTGGGTCCATGTTGGGAGTCGGGTTCGGGCTCGGGTTCGAATTCTGATCGCCAGTTGTTGTGTTTGCCATAATGTATTATAATATTATAATATATATAATTATTATTATTATTATTATATATATATATTATAATAATATATTAATAATAATTAATATATTAATAATAATAATAATGCCAATAATAATGATAATGCTAATAATCATAATCATAATATCATAATCATAACCATAATCATAATGCTCGAGAAGAATGAAGGAATATGTTGATCTGTTGTTTATGATATGTGATATAGTTGTGTGCACTATATATAGGCAATCCTTAGTAAGTATAGATTATTCTTAGTTCCTTGTCGTCAAGTAAAGGACTCGGTCTCCAATCGTCTTCCTACACTCGCCATGGCAAACACAACAGCTGGCGATCAGGATGAGATTCGAACTCACGCGGGGAAACCCCAATGGATTAGCAATCCATTGGGGTTTATATTCGAATATTATAATATATATTATAATATATAATATACAGGGTGCCCCAAAAAAATGTATCGAACGTTTGATCGTTAATATCTCTCTTCTAAAGGAGTCTTTTGCCTTGCTTCAGGTACCGTTTTGTGGAGCTGGCTTCAACTTAGATTTGCATTATAGAACGAATCACTCATTTCTCTTCATTACTGTAGGATTACGGTAGAAACTTCAAAGAGGGTTTTAAGCAATGAAAGGCTATATTTTGCCTCAGAAAGGAAACAAAACAGCCTGAAACTTTTACACTAGGCTAATCAGAGTCGCTGATTATAACTGCAAAGTTCCCAATTTATTATGATGCTTCATTGAAGAGTTATGCCAGGTAAGAGGTAGCGGCCATTTATTCAATGTTCCTAAAAAGTGCGGTTACACCGCTTAGAAAGCTTCGTAACCTTGTGAGTAGTTGAGTATTGAACTCAGAGTCCATAAAAACCCCAATACACAAGTTTTTACAATTTTTGAAAAATTTTGAAACGGCAGCTTTTTCCACATTGACATCATATGTTTCAAGTTTCTACCGTAATCCTACAGTAATGAAGAGAGATGGGTGATTCGTTCTATAATGCAATTCTAAGTTGAAGCCAGCTCTACAAAACGGTACCTGAAGCAAGGCAAAACTCTTCTTGGGAAGAGAGATATTAACGATCAAACGTTCGATACATTTTTTTGGGACACCTTGTATATTATAATTATTATAATATATACAATAATATATAATAATAATAATAATATATATAATATATATTAATTATTATAATATATATACTATATATTCATAATTTATTCGACAAATTCCAGTGCCTAGTATCCAAGCTGAAAAGGGAGGAGACGTTAGCCGAGGCAATGCAAAAGTTTCCCATGCACTGTCGCGATATATTAAGCCCAACTTTGGATGACTGCTCCGTTGGTGAGATGTTCACTGAATACGAAGTTTATATCGCCCCAGGTCCACTGTACTCGGCTGACGAGAAACATAAAGTGCAACCTAAGAAGATAAAGTGTCAACTCAATTCCCAGCGCGGAAAGGACCCACCGCTTCACTTAGAAGGGGAGGTGTTGTGCAGCCGCACAAGAAACCAATGCTCGAGAAGAATGAAGGAATATGTTGATCTGTTGTTTTGTGATATGTGATAAGTTGTGTGCACTATATATAGGCATTCCTTAGTAAGTATAGATTATTCTTAGTTCCTTGTCGTCAAGTAAAGAACTCGGTCTCCAATCGTCTTCCTACACACGCCATGGCAAACACAACAACTGGTTTCTTGTGCGGCTGCACAACAGATATAGATAAAGGATAGAGAGGATAAACAAAGCAAAAGAGTGGAAGAAATGCATAATGTGAAGCAACACTATTGAGGGACACGAATGTGCAGCAAATATAGAGATACATTAAAAAAAGTGGAGCTTGCTGCCGTGAGCATATTTCCATTGCGCTGCAGCGGCGTACGCGGCGTAGTATGAAGGAACCCTTTCATCAAATGCTGAAAAAAGCGCATTGTAGGTAGTCCGAGCTGATGCGAATATGTCGCGGAGCCACCTTTGAGAGGGTTGCCGAAATACACTACTCCTAGCACACCACCAATGCCAGTTCTACAAAACCTATGTCAGATACACATTTTGATTCATAATTATATGTGCATCTCGTAAAGTTTATTTTACAGGCGCTGCTGCAATTTCTGGAATTTGAGATATTGGTAGACATTCTGCTATTGCTGTTTGCTACAAGCTACAAGTGGCATTTTTAAGAAAAAAGAATTATTAGTTTTTTCCCTGGAATGTATCAGAAACCATTCCGTTTTAGAGATGTCTGCTTTAATAGGTTTCAGCAGCCAGCTTGGCGAATGTTCAAAATATAATGGACCTTTCCAATACATGAATTAGCTTTAAAACTTTATGTGCGATCGTTCTTGCAAGACCGCTTTTTTTGATCTCGCCGGGTTGACACCCTTTCACAGTTTCCCTCCAAAGTTAGGCTTGAAAAAAGTTGTCCTCCTTACAAAGCTGAGATGAGGTAAATGCATGAAAAAATGACGAAGTACGTAAATACAGCTAGAAACGCAACATTATACATTTCGTTACTGTCAAAGAGAACTCATTTTATAGAATCTGAGTTGCCAACTCATGCGATAACGTATCTTCAGCTTTTATTTCAAGCTAAGAGCCAAGTCCTGACGTTAGCTTTGCGATGAAGTATGAACTTCACTCATTACACATTATCAAAATTATGCTTTCATTGAAAAAAGTTTGTATGCAAATTCTGGAATCCACAAGCGCAACAGCCCTACAGTAAAAACGGATTAGATTGAAGTAACACCATTAGACAAAGTTACATACATTGAGAAGGTTATTGTGATAAAAAGTCTTCTGCACAAATTGTATATGACTTGAATCTCAACCTGACATTTCAGAAAGTGAGTTCAAAACATTTGAGAAAAAGAAACAACTTTCTTTTGTCAAGGTACCACTGTTGTAATTATAAGACATCGCCATCTGATATGTCAGAATTACAGAGCAGATGGAGTATTCGCCCCGTAACCGAATTCAGACCCATAAGCATGAACTCTATCCCATGAAAGTTCAAGAAAAAATTATTGCGAGACAAACTCCTTCGATGAATTCAACTCATACCACCTGAACAGCATGGGTTCAGTAATGGCGCATCTACAGTTACCCAACTACTGGATTGTAGCCATGACAGGATCAATGCTGTTCTTGATGAGAAAAAAGTCGATGTGATATATTTTGACTTATCTAAAGCTTTCGATCGCATCAGCCATGAAATATCTTTTACAAACCCAATCACTATGGCACCGAGGAGATCTATTAGAATTATTGAAGTCCTATCTGCAAAATAGAATATGACTGTTCATGTTGGTCCAAAACATTCTGAACGATTTCCAGGCACGAGTGGGCTTCCGCAAGGAGGAGCACTAACACCTCTCTTGTTCAACATTTATACGGCTGATTTACCAAAGATACTGAAGACTCGCCCAGGGGCGGTATGCAACAATCGCCCGTCCGGGTAACTTACCCGGACAGGTAGTTTCCGCTTCATAGCTCGGTGCTCTGGGGACCTGTGTTCTTCCTTGTTTGTTCATTTTTGGAAAGCTCTACTACCCTAATATCGTAGCACAATGATTAGCAGCACTTTGCTGTATAAGCTGAGATAATTCGTTATTTGTATGATCCCGAACGGGATCTCCCACTAATCAGCTCTCTTTTAAAATTATTTATATCTGTAAAAACTCAAGAAAAACGTCACAGAGTTTTGCTGTCCAATTATTACGAGAGTGCTACGCATGTTTGTGAAAGAAATAAGTGAAAAATCAAGTTGACAAAATCTTCGCTGAACCTGTGCTCGCGAATTGGGCTTTATCGAAAAACTCAAAACTTGCACATTTCAAACATGCGTAGCACTGTCATAATAGATCGAAAGCAAAACTATGTGACGTTTTCATTGAGTTTTTGCGGATATAAATAACTTTGAAAATGAGCGTGATCAGTGGGAGATCCCGTTCGGGATCATACAAATAACGAATTATTTCAGCTTATACAGCAAAGTGCTACTAGTCATTGTGCTACAATATTAGGGTAGTAGAGCCTCCAATAGACGAACAAACAAGGAAGAATACAGATTCTCAGAGCACCGAGCTATGAAGCGGAAACTATCTGTCCGGGTAACTTACCCGGACGGGCGATTGTTACATACCGCCCCAGATGTACACGTACTGATGTATGCATTATTGAAAACTCCATAAATTTTATGTCTCCTGCAGAAGATATAAAAATTTATGGAGTTTTCAATAACAAAAACCATGTAGCAGTCAAGAATGCATTGCAACGTGTCATTAATCTTATGGTGGGAATGGTGCAAATTTTGGGATAATTCTATGAATGTGAGCAAATTCCGTTTTCCAAGTCGGTTTTGGCATGAGTGATGACCAGGGTCGAGCAAGAGGTGTGGCACACAACTGCCGGGTACGACCTCCCCCCCCTCCCCACCCCCTAAGCTCTCCTTGCTACACCATCCCTCTCCCCATTCTCGTTTGCTTACCGTAGGCATGATAGGCATGATATAAAGGCATTACCTAGCCTAATCGGTAACATACTTGTGGTTATTATGTCAGAGAATCCCTGTGGGCCAAGTTTTAGCGAAGTCTGGGGTTTCCCAATATTGGGCCACCCAAGTGAAGTGGCCATATTCAATATGATTAACAAGAATTCAAAGCGAATTAGCTATCTCTTCTTGTAATCGATACGAAGCCTACTCCCTATTAGGCTACACCATGAATTTCAGTTCAAAGAACCATTAAACTATGAGAATAGGGGCCATCCAAGATCTCGTTTGTCCCATTTTTCGCTTGCAATGGTTGCGCTACCAGCAACTATTGCTCAAACGAAAGAAAACGAATTCAGCTCTAATCACTTCACAAAAACTAGAGGTTTTTGCTGTCGAATAGTACCTAATTTGTTTTCTAAAAGTCTCTTTGGAGGAAGTTAAATGGGGTGTGGCACAAACCCTAAAAAGCTGTGGCGGCCACAGCTTTTAAGGATTGTGCCCACCCCATAAACTTACCTTCAAACCATTCAGATCTCTGCTTTTTTTTATATCGTTGCTATTGCTCAACCTTTTTCTTTACACAGTAGACAAATTCATTTGAAATCGTGTCTTTTAGGGAAAAATACAGTCGTTTTCCCTTACCCATGCAGATGAAAATGCTGCGAAAATATTGGGTTACGCTAATATGCCTAGTCTGCGCTACTATGTAAATCGCGAAAGAATGCGACAAGGACAGATATGTTCGATAGACCAAGCCCCATGATTTACATAAAAGTGATTCGAGCCTGACTGGTCCTCTCTAATCTGAGATATTGAAAGCGGAAAATGGAACAAATGAGATTTTGGCTTGCTCTTAACTCCATTGTTTGGATGTTATTCGAAGTGGGATTCCTAATGTAAGCAAAAAAGTAGTAGTTCTTTGTATTAAGTGCAGAAAGAAGTAGCTAACTCATCTTTGAAACGATGGTAACATGTTTGAAAATACCACCTCACTTGGGTGTCGCGGTATGTGGAAACCTCATTCGCTGAAACTTGATCCACAGGGGTTATTCGACATTCTAGTTACGAAAACGATGCTCTTATGCTTATAGGGTTATTTTATTACGCTTACTGTACGTATACGATGGTAGGCCAAAACTTCAATGCGCTAGTACTTTACACGGTGCCTATCTGACATTGTTAACGAATATTATGTTATCGCTAACATCAGCTCACCTCGATAACGACCTCCTCCCTTCCCGGACCCTCAATACAACCCCTCAGCTGTGGCATGCCACACCCCACGCTTGACCACGAACAAGCTAATATAACCCTAGACAAAATCATTTGTCAAAGACTTAGGAGCAATCTTCATTCCATCTTTGAAACCTGACTTACAGATAGCCGTAACATTTGTTATTTCAAATTTTGTTACCTACCTCATATATCGTAGTACAAAACTTAGTGACCCCAAAATACTTCTAAATTTACAAAGCTTTTGTTATTCCTATTGAACACGCGAATAAGCTATGGAGCCCCTCGCTGATGAAGCACAAACGGTCTCTGGGGAGCGTTTGAAAAGTTTCTACACGATCTCTTATACCGCTGCTATCCTAGTTCAACATATCCCCAAACACTTCCTAATTACGAAAAACGTTTGAAAAGCTTAATGTCGAAAGTTTCTTACCGCAGAGTGATACACGACCTAGTACTTGCTTTTAGGATTTTCAGAGGAGAGATCATTTTAAGCCTTCCAAGTAGGTCTCTGAACTCAATCATGAAAGAATTGGCTGTTCTCTATTTTTCATCAACGAAACGGTAAACGAAACAAATCAACATTATCGAAATACGATTTCTTTTTCGAACGTGTAATAAACCTGATATAAGCTGCTGCATGACGAAGGCGCAATATCTTCGGGCGCGAACGCGGCTTTATTAGCCGCAGAGCGCATGAGGTGCGGGGTCTACAACGGTGAGGATACGCGCGCGTCGCGTTCGCGCACGCTCACCCAATATCGCCATTGCGCCTTCGTCATGCAGCAGCCTTTACCGATGTGTTGTTGAAGGCCTGTAGTATACATTTGTAAGAACAACGCAGATTGCTTTTTTGGAAGCTCGAAAATTTTAGTTTTTCCGGCTTCTAGTACAAAAACAAACATAGCAGCGGCGTTTATGAATGTCTTACGTGGAATGTATATGCGTGAGCGAATTTAACTTTGTAAGTTTACTTCGAACAACGATATATAAATTTTTGATTTTTCTAGCATCCGAAAGTTCTCACATTTCGGCTTCTAATTCGTGATATGCTGAAGCTACTGCGAACACTTACACACCTTTCTTTACAGCTTGCTCTGCTTTATCGAACGAGGCCCTGCGTCCTAATCAAAAACTGAGAAGTATGTGACTTATTGCGGTAAAAAGTCAAAACATTTTGGGACAAAATAATACCTATGAAGTTTTAGCGTATAATAACGGCATCTCTTTCAAAAATAAACTGAAGACACTGAGTCTGAATGAAATTTACAGATAGCACCAATTCGACATCTGTATTGTTATAATATGCTCATGTGTGATTATGTGATACGATTACAAAATACATACCATATACAACTATCAAATTGTGTTTTTTTCTATACTATTTTATTCCTCACGTCTTCTTACTAACACAAATCTTGCCGTCATGTTAGTTCAGTACTAACGATTTGCTACTCTTTTCAATCAGTACAGCTTGTTTGCAATTCACTTGGATTCACTGCTCTCCTGGCATACTGGTTTGGTGAGGATCAGACAATATATCCACTATTAAACCTTGTTTGTGTTAGAATCAAAATCATTTTGCTGGCAAAAGGGGCATGGTACCATCTCCATGGATCACATTTTTCAATTCTGATAGCTATAATTATAGAGCAGCCAAATAGAACCTTTCATCACACTTTTATTCAGACTAAACCCAGGCTGCATTACCTTGCGGTTATATGAACAACTGTGTATTTTTTGTTCTCTTATAAGAAACGCAAAGGGCGTGTTAAATAAATACATAAATAAATATCTTCAAGTGAGAATCACTACCATAACAGATGGCAGACTTGCCAACATGTTCACCCACCTTATAGGTTGCTTGATTTGAGACACCGTTAGGTATGCTGACAGATTTGCGGTGTACGACGCTACGATGATAAAACCGAAAAGCCACCATGTAGCAGCCACAATTCTTCCAGACATGTTTTCTGGAGCTTCTCCTCCCCCTGAATATGCTTTCTCCTATGTGATAATAATATGGGGTCTAGCCTGTTGAAATCCCAAAGACGTGCATAGGTAAGACCAAAGCTATATTTAGCTTCGATCTTACCTATGCAAAACTGGTCCTATCTCTCGCCTTGAAACATATTGGTCCATCAATGATAAACATTTCCACTAGTTGCAGACTATAAACGATCAAAAGCTACAGCTTTTCTCAGCAGATTTTGCTAACATGTTAACTAATATTCCCCATTCTGTCATTCTACACAATCTTACTAAAGTAATGAAAATTTGTTTCAAAAATAGTAATAGTAGATACATAACTTGCAGCGACAGAATTGTTTACTATTCCAACATTGCTACTGACAAAAGTGGACAGAGAAGTCATAAAATAGAAGATATCATTTATCTCTTACAATATTTGCTTGATAGTTATAGCAAAATAGGACAAAACATTTTCAAACAAGAGATAGGCGTACCACAAGATGGCAATGCTAACCCTGTCTTGGCAGATTTAACACTTTCCTACCTAGAATACGTATACGGCTCTAACCATCCTGGAACCTATATTTTGTTCAAACCTTTCAGATATATGGATGACTTAATGATTACTCATAATCAAAAGGAAGACCGCATTCTGAATTTACTAGATAATACATATAATAATATTTTGGAACTGGAAAGCACACACTCAAATAGTAGTAGTTGTAACTTTCTTGATATGAAAATTATGATCAAAAATAATAGAATATACACAGAACAGTATAACAAACTGATTACTTTGCTTTTACTGTCAATAAATATACTCACGGAAACTCCAATGTTAGTATTACGATTAGAATAGCTGTTATACAGGGTGTCCCAAAATAATGTGCACACTGTTTGATTTTGAACAACTCTCTTATTATGAGGTCTTTCGAGAAGCGGTAAGCCCCATTTTGTAGAGCTGGCTTCAACTTAGATTCACAGTATAGAGCGAATCATCGACCGCTCTTCATTACTGTAGAATTACGGTAGAAACTTGGAACATATGATGTCACTGTGGAAAAGACTGCCGTTTCAAAAAGATGTGAAAACTTGTGTAATAGGGTTTTTAGAGACGATGAGTTCAATACTCAACTATTCACAAGATTGCGAAAATTTCTAAACGGTGTAAACGCACTTTTTGGGAACACTGAGAAAATGGCCGCTACTGCTTACCTCGCATAATTCTTCAGTGAAGCATTATAATAAGTTGGGAACTTTACAGTTAGGATCAGCAACTCTGATTGGCCTATTATAAAAGTTTTCAGGCTGTTTTGATTCCTTTCTGAGGCAAAATATGACCTTTCATGGCCCAAAACCCTCTTTCAAGTTTCTACCGTAATCCTACAGTAATGAAGAACGGTCGTTGATTCGCTCTATACTGTGAATCTAAGTTGAAGCCAGCTCTACAAAACGGCGCTTACCGCTTCTCGAAAGTCCTCAGGTTAAGAGAATTATTCAAAATCAAACAGTGTGCACATTATTTTGGGACACCCTGTATATGTTGAAATTCTAAGAATTTACAGGACTTGCACAAGTTTTGACAGCTTTGAACAGATTATTGCTTCTAATAAATAAACTTTATGCACTTGATTATAGTGCAGGTATTATTGCAAATGCATTTATGAAATGTCTTACTTTCAATAGATGTATTTTCCATAAGTATCCGGAACTTCATTCATTCAAAAACTCTAGACATTTTACAAAGTGCATAATTCAAAAACTTGAATTTTATGTCTCAGATCGTGGATCATAATTATTTTGCTCTACCCGAATGGTATATGAACCTTGAGGTAATACAGCAACACTCAAGGCCAAACCATTAGTCCTCCATTCAAGCCACTCTTCCCTGCTGAAGAGCCTCGGGAGTGGTCTACTCTTCTTGATACCTGTATAGGGGTAAAGGCGAAACAGGCCATACTGTATATTATCTATGCTAACACTCATCTATTACTCCACAGCTTCTGAACATAAACTAAGAAAGACACCAACAAAAGGGCTATCAAGTTGTTTTACTTTTTTACATTCTATTAAGTGTTACATAAGTTTTTTACACTTTCATTTTGACCGCAATGATTCATGCACTTTTTATTCTTAGCTCTAGCAAGCTCAAACGCATCAGACACTTATAGGTGCCGTTGCTGTATTTTTTCCTTGGCTAGAATGGAAAAGGCGAAAATTTTCATGTTTCTACCAAAGTGATGCTGTGCTGTTCTCACACAAGCAGTTGTATACTACAAGCATTTATTAGTCAACCGTTTACTTTATCTCTCCATAAACTCTAGTTTCTGAATATCGGATTTAACTTTCTTCATTCGCATGTTTTGCGCTTAACTCAACAATTCTCGGGATCCAGAGCGAATAGAATGTTACAGTTGTACGGTTATATCTTTGAAAGCCGTAGTATACAGCTGCAGTAAGAACAGCACAGCGGTTGAAATATAAAAATTTTCTTATATTAACTTCAAGCAGTGGAAAAATTACAGCAATAGTGCATATGAGCGTCCGATGTGTAGCGTATATGCTTGCACAAATGAGAGATTTTTTATGGGATCCGTGGGATCATTTTTGAATGAAAAAGAAATGTCTAGATTCTATGGCATATTGATTTAGGGATTCAAACTTGAGGCGGATTGAGACTCGTGGATCTAAACTGGTGCAAATTGTGTATGCAGTCTTGTAGTGCTTGCTTTGCTCTAACTAATGGTAATTGGTGCCTATTAGAAATGAGAAGTGTATGACTTATCGCAGTAAAAATAAAAAGACATACGAGACAAAAATCAAATCCTTTTCCACTAAAATCTTACGAAACTCTCATTCGATCGCGTACACACCTTTCTTAACGCGTTGAGACGTACCGCACATGGTGCGCGGCAGACGTCTGTCTCTGTGGACGACACCACGCAATGGCGCGCGGCACTCTAAACTTCAAATTTAGTGTGCCCAAACGCTCTAATTTGTGGCCATATAATCAGGCTCAGCAGTTTTTTTAATGTTGGCCCGCCCCTTTTTTGGCAAACTTCGCCCATGCCATTTGTCTTCTGCAAGAGAACTTGGGCACAAAACGCAAATAAGAGGTCGCAAATGACTCCTGGGTTTCAAGCAGCTTTGATCTTGACCCCGTCACCCGCCACGAAAGCTCCGCCCTCTCAGTGGAGCTCCGCCCGCTTTTCAAAATGTCGGAATTTGCACGAATTCGTCGATTAAGCAAATTTTAGCATTTTTAATGAATGGGCGAGGATTCCCAAAGAGGAGCGGAGCTGCCCCGCCCACTTGTAAATTCACATTTTGCGCATAGATGCATGCATATATACAAACAGCAAGGCGTAAAAGTGTACGGAAACATCTCGTTCACATGGAAAGAATTGAAAAATGGCTCGTCGTCAGCGTCAAGTGTTAAACGCTCATAACGTAGCCGTCTTTTTTCTCGGTTAGAAATCAAAAAAAACCTGTAGTTTTTATGATTTCAGTACTTTTTTGCCGTACAGGTTGTTGTGGTGATCTTTATTGCCTAACGTTCCGGTACAACGCCGTCGTCGGAGGCTTAGTGGGAGTCAGTCATGTCGATTAATGATTTTGGCCGCCAAACATCTTCTCCCACTCAAAGTGGACCGGTGGAAGCAAGAAGTCTGCGAGTAGAATTTGACTCATCAGAATATGACACCGTACTTTGTAGCAATATCAGCTGCTTCAGATGTTTTTGAACTGACAGTTGTTGTGAATGAACCGTCGATGCAACCAATTACATCTTAATAGTCTATATCTCTCTTGTAAGTCACTGAAACGGTCCACTCATTGTTGATTTTTCCAAGTCTGGCAGATTTGCTAGCCGTATTCCCGCACCAGACACTATCTCACGGCGTACAATTGATGAACTTCGACACTATTTCTGACGGTTAAGCGCCATAACTACCTTGTGCACCATATTTGAAATTGTTTTCTTGGCAGCACCTCAAAGTGTCGCCAAGGAATTTGGTGTGAGTTCGTTGCAAAATACCTGACGCCTATTGTTACCTGAATAAGCTTTGCTTATTAGAGCACAGTAAAAAGTTGCACATCGTGAAGGTCATAATAGACTCTATCTGCCGTTTTTGAAAATAGCTTAAGACTTCCTATTGTCCTACGTTAGTTTCGATGATAAAATCATCGTGAGCCACAGTAGCTTCCTTTCTGAAACGGTATCTAAGCTTATGAACGCCCTGTTTCTTGAAAACTCCTGGCAAGGACCACTGCGAACATTTTCAATGCTTCTGAGGCGTCTACGAGGCGCAGCATACGCGCTTACATCTGCAAAACGCTTCCAGCAATACTTCTTATGAATGCATGCTAAAATTGATAACACGCCCTAATTCCTGAAGGAGGTGGTGCAGGAGGAACCAAAGGGTTGCCGCCTGTATCCGCAGGAGATAATTAAGAGCGCGAGCGTTGTGGAGTATATTTTGGCAGGGATCCAAGGAAACTCGGCAGGGACATTCTTTAGGACGAAATCTTCATAACTTCGCCTGGAACTTTAAAAAATTTAAAAAACAGATTTGTAATGCAAATTGGAAGGCACATTCACTGGGCCTAAAAGTAAGTGAAAAATTTGAAATTGTAGTGGTAACAAAGTCAACTACCAGATAAAAATTTTTTGTTTTGAATCTTGAAGTTTCAAGTTGTTGAAGTTCGGGGTTTTCATTCAAATCATTCTTTTTTCTTTGAGATAAGGGAATAGTTTGCCTTTTGAGTCAATGAACCAAAGCAATCAAAATGTCATAAAAACACATCTGGAGGTTTGTGTCAAGAAGTTCCTCACATGCAACTTAGTTAACATTCAAGAAAAATCGATAGTGGTCAGTTGATTCGTGGATGTGACATTGATTAGTGCATTTGCATGATTAGTTAACATTATTTTCTTATTACCAATTTCAACTTCAAATCCAGAATCATTAAAAATTCACTCAAATTCTTTCGCACAACAATGAACTTGAAATTCCTCAACTTAAAATGGTGAATTTTGAAGGCACAATTTTTGGTAAATACCGAGTAGCGAAGCAGAGTTGTTTATCTATCCGGTAGGCGTATTACTGAAAAATGCGCCTTTCAATACTAATTCCAAATCTGTTCTCCCTATCCTTTAAACTTAATTCCACGGAGAGTTATAAGGATTTGTTTCTAATGGATGTCCTCGCCAAGTTTTCCTGGATCCTTGCCAAAATCTTTTCTACAGCGCTCGCGCTCCTAATTATCTCCTACGGCTACAGGCGGCAGGCCTTTGGTTCCTCCTGCACCGCATCC
Source organism: Cylicocyclus nassatus (assembly GCA_958299035.1). Taxonomy (NCBI): domain Eukaryota; kingdom Metazoa; phylum Nematoda; class Chromadorea; order Rhabditida; family Strongylidae; genus Cylicocyclus; species Cylicocyclus nassatus. The sequence goes on along the minus strand of CATQJL010000316.1, from coordinate 56,948,852 downwards.
ATTCCTGACGACATATCACCAGAGTCAAGCAAGGGGTGTGGCACGCGATCGCTGGTTACGACCCCCCCCCCCTGATTGCTGTCTTAATAAGACCCCCCCTGAACTATACACTTAAGATAGCATTACTTGAAGGCCCTGTCAAACATAGGGCAACATATCCATAATTAGCATGTCATATAACCCCTGTAGACAAAGTGTGAGCGAATTGTGAAGATTCAAGATACTAGGCTACCTAAGTGAAATGGTCAAATTCCAACATGGTTAGCTTTGTTTCAAAGGTGAATTAGATATCCGTTTTTGCACTCAAGACAAAGCACACCCCCTTAAAAGCTGTGGCTGCCGCAGCTTTTAAGGGGGTTTGCCACACCCCATTAACTATATCAAAAAACCATTTTTAGCGAACGTTATTTATATCGTAGATTCCATAGGGATGTTTTAAGCCTGATTCGTTTTCTTTGCTCTGAGTAATAGTTGGTGAAAGCATAGCCATCAAAAGCGGAAAGTGGGAAAAATGATATTTTGGTTGGCTTCTAATTCCACAGTTTGGAGGTCTTTTGAAGCGGGAATTCTGAGATGGACAAAGAAGGAGTAATGCTTTGTTTTGAGTGCAAAAGCGGATAGCTATTTCACCTTTGAAACAAAGCTAACCGTGTTGGAATATGACCATTCCACTTAGGTAGTCTAGTATCTTGAATCTTCAGAATTCGCTCGAACTTTGTCTACAGGGGTTAATTGAAATGCTAATTATGGATAGGATACGAATATCATGTTATCACTATTATCAGATTGCCCAATTACGACCCCCTCCCCTTTAGATTCCTCAATACGACCCCCTAGGTGTGGCGCGCCGCACCCCACGCTTTACCCTGCATATCACTAAGGTAAGGTTTACCGAATGAGAAGGTCTCTCTTGTTAGCAAGAAGTTCATTCAATAATAGATTATTAAGAAGTTTAGTGTGCAACAAATTTGCTAAAGTGCAGTGATTGCGGAAAAGCATGAGAATGATTGAAGTTTTGATTTCCTTCAATGACTTTGCTTTGCAAAATAGTGAAAGTCCAAATTGGAGCTGAATACTACGCATGCACAAGAGCTTGGCATTGGAGCGCGATATTTAACAAAGCGATTTAAGAAGAAATGAAGGCAAAAGAACAGAGGGAAGGGAATGACATGAAAATGTCTTCATGCTTAGGGATAGATTTTTGACCGGGGAATTCCTCCATGATAGATGTATCCAGAACTTATGTGAAGTGACAGAATTATATGCTCTAGACGATCGCAGACGTCTGGTGACCGCCTGGAGACGGACTGATTTTGAAAAAGGTAATACTACACATAAGATTTCAAACTATTTTGCACAACTCTTTGCAAATAATTTTCTGTATATAGTTCAATTTTGGTGTCATACGATTCTGTGTGCGCTGTAAAGAAGCAATTTGATTATTTTAGTCTTGTTTTCAAATCGCGCACACTTCTCGCCATACACGATAGAGCATGTCGTGTGATAACCTATCCGGAAGCTTGTGTTCGACAAATGGCACTTATTCTTGGTGCTCGCCCCGACTCGTCAAAAACGATATCTGCTTTGCTTTTTGCTCCAAAAACGAAGTTTAGCCTGCTTCCAGACGATCTGTGCCGGGTCCTGAAGTTCAGTCACTAAACTTTGCACACATACATTTGAGGACAGGACGGATATAATAGCTACTTCTCGTTCTATCAGTATCGGCACCAATTTTTTGATATTAACTCTAACAGACTTGGGGGACGCAGATAGATAAGTGAGCAGGCCTATTACGAATGCAATGTTTATTTTTGAAATTATCGTGCTTTCATCACCACGAGACTGAGTCTTGGTGCGGGGTAAGGGGGATTGGGAGGTAAGGTAACAAAAGTAACGTGGGAATTACGATCTTTATCGTAATTACGGAAGGCTTGGTCGAATCCGGGAGCCAGCTATCCACATACATTTAATGACGCGGTTATTCGACTCTTTCGTTTTTTGAGATAAGTCAATCAGACTTCCAATTCTCGGCTATCCAAATACCAAAGTATTACGTTGATGCAAAAGTAATGGCCGCTTCGCGAAATCTCATTTTGACGTGCTCCAACTTTCTGAAAATTCTACATCTCTGATGCATAAACCAACAGAAGCAGCAATCGTTTTCCAATACAGTGCACACTCTCTATACTCACACACAAACGAATAGAAAAATGTGGATGAAAAACAGAATAGTTCATTTCTAAAACTTTTTTGATGACAAATCATAACTCCCATCACAATTTGTTAGTATAACTTATAATTTGCCTATTTGTAGGCGCAAGTCAATAAGCAAAAGAAAATGAAATGGGCTTGGACAAAACAGAGTTGTAGAAAGAAAAAAATTTTGATTTAAAATTGTTGTCGTTTTTTCTGAACGATTTTTACTAGGCCTTGAAGTCCCTATGCAGTTTTCTATTTTGCTGCGTACTAAACAGTTGTTTATGCAAAAGTTGTCAACTTAATGCCCTACCCTTACGCTTACAAAAATCAGGAGAGCTTTGACGATTGCTTCCTTCGAAAGAGATTTATAATTCAAAGAATGACCGCAACGTCTAACCATGTTGAAGCGATATTCCAGCCTAGATAATTTGTAAGTAGTTAAGTGTGCGTACTGCAGGCAATCTCATTTACATACAAAAGAACTAAAGCTGTGAAGTTTCCAACATATGAGGCTGATAGCCCATTTAAACCATCTGATAAAGCATGAAAAGACCTTCTTGATGATATGCTAAAAGGTGCTCCTGAAGAAAGGCTTGCAGAAATGGTTATTATTTTTGCATCAACCTAATATTTGAACATAATATTTTATGGAGACGTGAGAAGAACTTGACAACAAACACTGCGTGCTAAAGCAAGTGCATTTGCCAAAGTTGTTAAATGGCCTGTATTAGCTCCAAAGAAGGCCGTTTCAAAGTGAGAATGCTATGATGTACTTGTGTAATCAAAAATGATGTGGATTTTGCTGTCTTTTTCTACTTTCGTTTTGCTTTTATCAGAAAACTAACCACAGGTACCCAGATGTTTGGAGCACACCTTGTATTAATAAACAATTGTTCTTACCTTGCGCGGTCAACGAAGTCATGCAAAACCACAAGCATTCCTTGAAATCAAAGGCGCGCTTTTGATTATCACAATCCCTGCATATTAGTTATGTCATAAGAAACCATATCCAACAGTCATTAGAAGCAAAAATAATTGAATTACCTTTCTTTACTGTTATTATACGAATATGGGCTGAACTTGTTAAAACACCACATGGTAATGCTCGCCAAAAGATACGCAGCTGCTATACAGAGCCAAACGGGCCATTCTAATACCTTGAAGATTTTGATTCATAGATAAGGAGATTGCAAAGACCAATGCCTACCTGCATAAAGCTAAACAGTGAGTACTGCACATGTGGCTTTTTCATCAAGATTGCTGAGCTGACAATTCTATAGTAAGGTATTGTGAAGTCCACAGCAACTTCTCGTTCAATAGTCACTGCCAGATTAGCCAAAGCAATATCGGCGGATCCCGATACTTAATCACAAGTTCGTATAAAGGAAATAATGTGCGAATTTTTCTTTTCGAATCCGTATTGCGCGGCTTGATTTAGAGCAGAAAAAATCATGCGCTCTAAGGTAGACCTTGACAGTCACACATCGGTACTGTCAGTTCTGCGGTCCGTGCGCAAAGCACCCATTTTATGAGTGGGTGTACGTTTTTTGAACATTTTTGTCAAATGGCTGGCATTATTGCAGGTATTCAGCGAGGAACCGTAGTTGTAATGGGAGAGTATAGTCCACTGTTTTTAGAGAATATGGGGGAGAACACCATCATGTCTCGCCCGTTCAGTTGATAGTGCGTCATATTGTCGACATTCGCATTTTGACATTGAAAACTTTTCCTGCAATCTGTCAAAAACTATTCAATTTTTTCGTATCAAATTACACGATGCGCAAGAAAAGAAAAACAATAAATCCCGAATTTTCATATATTCTCCACTTTTCTCTTCCAAGCTAGCGGCACCAAAGTGCTGCCTATAAAGAAACATTTCAAAATACATTAAAGAAAGTTCTAAAAGAAGAAGCACACTTGCACAGAAAACAGAGGAAAACGGTTTCTGAGGAAACTCTGGTATTCCTGCGCTCACATTAGTCATACTGATGTGTAGGCCTCGTGACATGTGGAGCAAATCTGAAGGTTTTGTGATGTTTCTAAATGTTTTTAGAAAGAGTAAAAGTGAACCAGAGATCGCCAATAGTCTTTCGATTTTGGCCTTTTCAGGCATTTCAAGGAATATCTGGGTTCATCAGCGTTAAAACCTAGGAAAGGCGGAAACGGCTGTTAATCCAGACACTCCCTTCAAGGTCTGCGGAAGTTGTTTGATAAAAGGGTTATCGACGATAAGGCTAGCCCCGGGGGTATGCCAATAGGCGCCTGTTCGGTAGTCATTGCCGGATTGTTAGTGACAGCCAAGTTCTAGCGCCTTTCGGTCGTCTTCAGAAAACCAGCCACGTTTATGAAATCATGTACAACTGGAGCATATACCAAAACACGGCAAAGAGGTCCTGCCGGGATACTGACCTAAAGCACCAATAAGACCGTTCCAGTGGCCACTGGGATCGACTGCACCAAAAAAGCCATCTTCTACCTCGTACAATGAATACGTAAAATTTAGCTAAAATCAGACTGTTCTTATATTGCAGAATTGAGAAAAATCCAACCTCTTCGCTAATCATATCAATGAGATCTATGCAGAAACCTTCGTAAAGCTTCTCTGGATTCCCGCTTCTTTGTACGAATGGTGGTTGCTAAAAAAAAGTTTTGTAGTACAGTGCGCCGAACTCCTTCAGTAGTCCTCTGGAAATGTTATGTCACAAGCTAGCTAGCAGCTCAAGAGGTTGAGTTTAAAACTCTGCTATTTTTAAACCAAAACTCACAGTTGCCTGTCAGAGAACAGCTTCTCTCCCATGGACTTTATGTAGCAAGACACAGCAGATTGATGTACTGATTGCATCGTAAAAATCTCTCCAAAGTTTTAAGACAATACTTTTTTCTAAGTTGTACTCGTTTGGATCTCAGCATTTAGTGAGCTGAATTATCCTTAAGTCTCCATGCTAGATTTGCAAGTTGCGGATGAACAAATATCCAACCGCTTTATATGAAAGGATTTTTTCACTCCCATTACAAGAAAGAACCCAAGTCGCCGTGCCGATCTGGTACAAAATGCATATCATTCGATTTGTATTCCGCTTCAGGCACGGTTCTCCAAAGGAAGTTTCATAAAAAAAATCAAAAGTGTAAAGCTAATTCCAATGTTTAATGTGCTTTGAAAAAGCTTGGAAGTGCATGGTTAGCATGTTGTTGAATGTACTGACTAAAAGGATTGCACACGCACACACCGGCTACATAGATGAATGTTCTTAAACAAGATTCCCTGAAAGTGTGGCACTGAATATTTGCTAAACTCGGACCTTCAAACGCTCATAATTTCCTTCAGAAAAAGGAGCAGATGGAAAAATTGGATTTGCTCAGACAACTGACCGGAACTTTCGCAGAACTTCGGGGAAGTCCCGCCGGGTCTTCTGCGAAAGTTCCCGAATGAAGTGCTGCGGAAGTTCCGAAGAATGCGAGCTACAACAGCAAAAGAAAAGACCGAAGCAAGATTTGGACCTTACTCTATTGACTGTGAGACTCACCTACTATCCTCTGCACTGCGACTGACATCTTATATATAAAGCTGAATGTCTGTTTGTATGTCTGTATGTCTGTCTGTATGTCTGTATGTACGTATGTTCCGAATAGAAAATTCCATTTCTGAACCGATCGGGACCAAACTTGGCACACATACACTTTGGGCCCCGGCGAGTGTCATAGGCTACTTTTCGTCATCGATCGATATCGATTTTATCGATTTTTATCGATTTTTTTGCTGAGTTCACCTACGGGGCTGGGAGTTGGCACAGGGGGGTAATCGAGCATGGGGATTCCGAATACAATATTGGTTTTCAGGATTATCGATTACTTTTATCGATTTTATCGATTTTTTTGCAAAGTTTGAGCTACGGGGGTGGGAGTTGGCACAGGGGGGTAATCGAGCATGGGGATTCCGAATACAATATTGGTTTTCAGGATTATCGATTACTTTTATCGATTTTATCGATTTTTTTGCAAAGTTTGAGCTACGGGGCTGAGAGTTCGCACAGGGGGGTAGTCGAGCATGGGGATTCCGAATACAATATTGGTTTTCGGGATTATCGGTTACTTTTATCGATTTTATCGATTTTTTTGAGTTTGAGCTAGGGGGCTGGGAGTTGGCGCAGGGGGGTAATCGAGCATGCTGATCATCCCCAAGGGGGGTGATCAGCATGCTCGATTACACCCCTGTGCCAAATTCCAGCCCCCTAGCTCAAATTTTCAAAAAATCGATAAAATCGATAAAAGTAATGGACGATCTTGAAAACTAATATTGTATTCGTAATCTGCATGCTCGATTACTCCCCTGTGCAAACTCCCAGCCCCGCAGGTCAAACTTTACAAAAAAAATCGATAAAATCGATAAAAGTAATGGACGATCCTGAAAACTAATATTGTGTTCGTAATCAGCATGCTCGATTACCCCCCTGTGCAAACCCCAGCCCCGCAGGTCAAAATTTACAAAAAAATCGATAAAATCAATAAAAGTAATCGATAATTCTGAAAACTAATATTGTGTTCGGAATCCCCATGCTCACTTCCCCCCTGTGCCAACTCCTAGCCCTGTAGGTGAACTCTGCAAAAAAGATCGATAAAAATCGGTATAATCGACATCGATCGATAACGAAAAGTGGACTGTGACACCCGCCGGGGCCCGAAGTGTATGTGTGCAAAGTTTGGTCCGGATCGGTTCAGAAATGGAATTTTCTATTTGGAACATACGTACACGGGTCTAGCTGGCAGGCCCGGCGGAGCCGGGCAAGCCAGCTAGTGTTCGATAATGCACTCTAGTTATTGGCAAGGCAACATCATATTAGACAATACATTCAAAACTCTGCGGAAGTACTGGCATGTCAAAGTGCTGCGAAACCGCTGGCGTTTTTCGGAAGTTCTGCAGCGCTTTGTATAAAGCCCTACGGAAGTTCCTGTTTTTATCCAGTCTAACGTGGAAATTCTGCGGAAGTCCCCACTTTCAGCGCTTCCTCTTTGCAATAGTAAACAAAATCCTGCGGATTCGCTGCAGATTTTGCTTGCCTGCGGAAGTTGCGGTGAATTGTCTGAGTGGAAGCTCGACAAGGTGCATCTTGAAGGTAAGTATTTCGTTGCTTTTAAGCGACTTGAAATTCTTTTCTGGATGTAGGATATTCCTCATTTTCATAGGCCGATCCAATTTTGCTATAGTAGCAAACCATATACATCTGCTCGTGTGTGGGGGTGCCAAAAAGAAAAAAGGAAAAGAAGGAAAAGTGGCAATTTATTAATTATTGCTCAATGTGCACTGCATATCACAAGCGCAAAATTTGCTAGAGGTAAGGGGCCCTTTGATGGTCACTTGTGTAACAGGGAGAAATCGAAACTCAACGAATATTTACGATGTACGGCCGCTAAGCGCATATACTAACTTCCATAGTACATTCTAAGACATTGAAGCATCTCCTCTAATTATAATAGAAAACCAGTTTCTGATTGCCATTTGCTAAAACGCAGCTCTAAGAATGCGACAGCTTTGAAGGCATCGCTTCGATTCCTGATCAACAAGAATTTTGCCATTAACTGTTGTTTTTCTTTTCGAAAATTGTGTTCTGATGGGACAGACATTACAATGCACGATCAATGTTATCTCACAGTATGTTCATGTGGACTACCAATTTACAGTGAAGGCAAGCTCCAGGCATTCTGATCGAACTCTTGCATGTTTACAGAAAAAATTACACATTCTCTAAAGTCATTAAGGGAAATTTTAATGCAAGAGTTGAGCTCAAAGTCACTTGCAGAATGTTACATTGAAGATAATAAATATAACAAAGTTTTAAACGTATAAATTCGCGTTCACCATGACGATAAGGATCCAATAGAAAGTCACTAGTTTAAAAATCATTTTCTTGGACAAACGGAACGCTCGGTAATTCAAGAGAAAGTATTGCCTGACCATGTCGCTACTCTTCAAAGTTTTTAAGTGATTACCGAAAGAATCCGCATCGACTGGCTCTAGAGAGTTTTTTGAATAAATTTCACTTCATTTCAAAATTAGTCACAATTCTACGAATTCCATTTCGTAATGTTCGCAGAAGTGTGACTTTGCAACAAACCGCGAGAGACGAGTTAACAAAGGAAGAGAAAAACCACATAGGAAACAACCAAAAATGGGAAAAATGGAAGCTTATGAAATTCAGGATGTACTAGCGTAGGCTACTTAGTGGTGGCAGCCAAATATGTCCGCCTATCCTTATGTGGGAGCATTACTGCGTCACAGTAAACTGTTTCAAAGGTGACCTTGCAGAACTCTTCAAATTTTTTCTCCTCATTCGCTTGCCTTCTTTACACGTCATACTGTGCTTATGATAGCCATAAACTCGCTTAATCCAGCAAAATTAGAACTATGTAAAATGCTGTTTTGAAAGAAGTTATAACATTTTTGATCAGAAAAACTAAACAGGACTTTAGGAACAACCTAGTATTGAATGAGTTGCTTTGAAAGGTGCAAAGATGCGTTATTTCTGACGCTTACTTTTCCTTTAGAACAGCAACACTAAACTCACCTACAGCTTCCCTTGATTAGCGTTCATATTACCTCCTATTACTTATTCGAAGTTTACCGCACTTGTCAAATTAACCGTTTAAGCGGACAAAAAAGACACAAGCTACCAAACGGCTATTTCGCAAGAGTCATTCAAGAACATGTTCCATCTCAGATAAACAACACACTCAAAAGAACTGCAGTAATCATTGATCGATAACGATAGTGAAGAAGACGAAGATTGAAATGTCAACATGATAGCGCTCCTTGAAGGCAGCGTCCAGGCAAATTCTAGACTTCCAAATTCTTACGTTATCCAGGCCCCATGGCGCTGATTCCAAATTTGGCACTCCAAAAGCGTAAATCCCTCAAAAAACCACCTTCTTGGGGCTGTTTTTTAAAAACCCGGACGAGTGCTCCTAGACTATCCTTTTCGAAAACGGGCATTTACAGGTAGACGCTACGTGTTCGATTGTGTTTGCCATGTGAAAACACGTCAAAGGCTCAGGAGATTTCATTTAAAAGGCAGGTTGTGCGAGGAAGGGGCGCGGACTTTGAGGCTCGGACGTCTGCCTGGATCTGCCTTTAAAGGCACCGTCCATCCAAATTCTCGACCTCCATGTTTTGGTCGCTTACAGGCCTTCTCATACCTTCGATAGTCTAGAGACACGGCGTCAAAAGTGAAGGTTGTTTGAACATCTCACCTCATAAAAAGTGAACATTGTTTAAGGAAAATCAGAGAGGAGAAAATGACGTAAAACAGATATAACAAGCAAAAGAAACTGTTGAAAACCGGATAAAAACGCTGCAAGGAGGTCTGAAATCTTCCATTTGGCTGCTTTCCAAAGTGCAGGTTTTCGCTCCAGGACCAGCAATTCGCTACACGGGGGCGAAGAAGAGCCAGTTGTTTCGGAAGAAGTGGTTATCAAGAAGAAGATAAACAGGAAAGAAATCAGCTATGAAAACGCATAGTTTCTTTTTTACGAAGTCGAAAAGGACTTCAAAATCAAATTTATTTTTTGATGCGTCCTTCAAATTTTACCCCCGTTTTGACGTTCCTGTTTCCTGGGACGTTGTCTGGATTGTTGCGCTTATTGTTCTCAGCAAAAATCGCCTAAGCTGGAAAAAAATCGCTGCGAAAACACTGAAATAGAAAAGATTAAAAAAACGCACTTTTTACGATTTTTCGCAAAAAATTTCACCATAATCGGAGAGATAAGGGCTGGGTGGTTGTCTGCATTACGAACAGAAGCAAGATCTATAGAAAGCACGAAAAAACTGCGTGAAAAGCGTTAAAGTAGGAGAAAAACAAGAGATTTTCAAAAATGAGGTTTTTGCCGGGTTTCTCGTTAAAATAAAAAAAAGTGGTTTCGGGACGTTGTCAGCGTGAAAATAGAGATCAAGAGCTTCAAAATGATATATAACTTGCCGAAATTGGGTTCGAAACAGCGAAGAAAAGGGTACCAGAGTACCAAATGCCCCGCGCCCCGCGTTTGGGTAGCGAGGTAGAGCGCAGCGCGCGGAGACGTAGACGAGAGTGAAGACAGACCAGAGCCGACGGGGCATTTGGCTCTGATCGTAGATCTCCGCGTTCTCAATGAAATCCTGTAACATTATATATCATTCTGATCGTCATAACACGACGAGGAAGTCTGATAACGTCCCAAGCTTTGAATATCACTCATTAACGAGATAGACCAGCGTTTTCGTGCGCGACTCTCTGCGCAAGATTCTAACTCCAGCAGCTTTCCTAAACTCTTGAAACTCGATTTTGGTCAAACAAGAGGTTAACTAAGAAATGTTGTCCTGAATTCTGGCGAAAATTTCGCAGAAACCTTCTTTTTAACGCAAAAAAGGCTATGAAAACACAAATTTTCGGTTTCGCTGAGATAACCTAAAGATTACTATTACACCCTACCCTATATTTGTTTCATTAACATTCGTTCTGATATAGTCAGGATAATAACAGGCGAAGCCCCAGACGACTTCTGTTTTTTTTCCAAGTGAAGGTTGTGTCCCCTCATAACCCTCAAAGTGAAGGTTACCAGAGTACGTGGCTCTATGCATCGAGGGTATGGGCCTTCTAAGGGCGCTGACCCCCAATATGGAGTCGAAAAATCACGACACCCTCAAAAATCCCAGTTTTGGAGAACCTGGCGGACGGTGCAGGTGCAATCGCAGGGCTGCGGCGCTGTTTACGCCCGGCGTATATCAGCGCCGCAACCCGCCAAACCTGCAAGATGGGCGGAGTAACCAGCTGGGCAGTGTGGCCAGCTCTGGATTACGTACTTTCAGGAGCGGATTTCTCGCTCCGGAAACATTCCTTTGCGGAGAAACGTGGAGGTTGGCCTAGTGTGGGGGCCTACATTAGTATGCCATCGAATCTGGTGAACCTCCACTTTGGGTGGACAGTGCCTTTAAGCTAACCTCAGAGATTCTGCGATCGATGGAGAAGGAGCCATTGCTTTAGACACGTAGGTATCATACTTTGGACAGATTCGAATAAATATTCGAGTATTCGAATAAAGTATTCGAATAAATTTTATTCGAAATTCGATTATTCAAAAATTCCAAAATCTCGAATATGTTCGATATTCGCTTATTCGAAATTTGTCAATTTCAAATTTATTCGATTATTCGGTTATTCGAAAAAATTGATTTTCGAATATATTCGAACATTCGAATATTTATTTTCAGAAGTTATTCGATTATTCGACAATTTCTTATAATCGAATAACTACATGACAGCGTCACAATTTTGACTGCTATAACAGCAACCATCGTTTGTTGTCCAAGTTGCCCACTGCATGGAGTCCTTCAATGCGCTATTTCGATCAAAATTTTTTGAATATTCGACATAATCGATGCAAAATATTCGTTTATTCGGATTTTTTTCTCAAATATTATTCGACTATTCGGATTTATTTTCAATTCGAATATATTCGATATTCGATTATTCGACGATTTTCTTATTTTGAAAATATTCGACATTCGATTATTCGACATTTTTGTTTCTCGAAAATATTCGATATTCGAATATTCGACATTCTCTGTTTTTGAAAATATTCGAAACTAGCTGGCTTACCCGGCTCCGCCGTATCCGGACCAAACTTGGCACACATACACTTCGGGCCCCGGCGGGTGTCACAGTCCACTTTTCGTTATCGATCGATGTCCATTTTACCGATTTTTATCGATTTTTTTGCAGAGTTCACCTACAGGGCTAGGAGTTGGCACAGGGGGGAAGTGAGCATGGGGATTCCGAATACAATATTAGTTTTCAGAATCATCGATTACTTTTATTGATTTTATCGATTTTTTGTAAATTTTGACATGCGAGGCTGGGATTTTGCACAGGGGGGTAATCGAGCATGGGGATTCCGAATACAATATTAGTTTTCAAGATCGTCCATTACTTTTATCGATTTTACCGATTTTTTGAAAATTTGAGCTAGGGGGCTGGAATTTGGCACAGGGGTGTAATCGAGCATGCTGATCACCCCCCTTGGGGATGATCAGCATGCTCGATTACCCCCCTGTGCCAACTCCCAGCCCCCTAGCTCAAACTCAAAAAAATCGATAAAATCGATAAAAGTAATCGATAATCCCGAAAACCAATATTGTATTCGGAATCCCCATGCTCGATTACCCCCCTGTGCGAACTCCCAGCCCCGTAGCTCAAACTTTGCAAAAAAATCAATAAAATCGATAAAAGTAATCGATAATCCTGAAAACCAATATTGTATTCGGAATCCCCATGCTCGATTACCCCCCTGTGCCAACTCCCAGCCCCGTAGCTCAAACTTTGCAAAAAAATCGATAAAAATCGATAAAATCGATATCGATCGATGACGAAAAGTAGCCTATGACACGCGCCGGGGCCCGAAGTGTATGTGTGCCAAGTTTGGTCCGGATCGGTTCAGAAATGGAATTTTCTATTCGGAACATACGTACATACATACATACATACATACATACATACAGACAGACAAACAGACATTCAGCTTTATATATAAGATTCGATTATTCGATATTTTTGATTTTCGAATTTATTCGGTTATTCGATTATTCGAAAAAATTCTCGTATATTCCAAAGTATAGTAGGTATCACGACAAAAGTGTAAAATAAGGAAAAAAATAAATATTGGTAATCTAAAATATATAAAAGGTGGACTGCCCACATATTCGCGCCCGCGCGTGCTACGTCGCGTCGTCAATCCGTATGAAACACCACATGTAACGAGCGCAAACAAAAGTCATCTGCAACCGAAGATGAAAGGCGATACGCCAAAGCTTATCACCTTTGACTGATAATAATTTCTTGGAAAATTTGGCCACAATATTGACCTCATTTTGCTAGTTAGAATAAAGTCTTCCGTAACGTTGTTTTCCTCTTTGAGTATGGCGCGCTCATTCACTGGCACCAGTGAGTACCCACGATTCCCATTTAAGGGGGGGGGGGGAGAAGGGAGGGCGGGGACAAACAAAATTTTCAGGTGAATGTAGGTGTTGTCAGCCCGCACTCTGAAAATTTCGGGGTACTTCCCAAAATTTAACCGGACCCATAACCCCGAAAAGGGAGTGTGGCGGAGGCCACAGCCCAAAAAAATTTTCACAAGGCTAATTTGAATTTTTAAGAATCCTAAGACTTATTTGAATTATTTACCAGTATAAACGAGTCACTTGCACAATTTACAACTCATGCAAGTATGTTTCAGAGATTTCGCGACCATGCTCGGGGGGGGGGGGCAGGGTGGTTCGCCCCTTCCCCTCTCGGTACACCGCTGATTGGTACTATCAAGACAACTTGCGTGGCAAGTTCAGCCTGCTTGCAAAACTATGCCGTCGCATGTGAAGTAAGTATAAGAAGCGCCATTATGACGGAGCAGAAATGCGAACTGTTGCAAGTTGGGTGAAACACGATCCAAGGGGAGACAGTTTAGCAGGTTGAATTATTTCACTATGCAAACTCTCGGCAAGATCTGACAATTGCAACTCTTTAGCACTGGCAGAGTTCCGAAGCAGGTTAGATTCACTAGATTCGTTCGTTTCTCGAGGACACCAAATGACGATTTGTCTTCAAATCACAAATGTTTTTGAGCTGAACTCAACAGTCAATTTACCTACACTTTCTCTACAGTTTTCTCTCAGTGAATTGGTTCAGGTGAAAGCTTAATTTGCTGAAAAACCGTAAGACCTCAATTTTGACCGAACTCCAAGAAATTCTTGAATCTTTTCCTTTCTGCTATCAAAAATCAAACAATTTTTGCATTTTTGTCGGAACACCTCATTCGGATATCGTAAAGTTATGGACAACGCTGCAAAACCTAGATTCCAGTCCAATAATTTGCGCATAAATTTTGAGAAATAGCTCACCACTGCTGTAACAATACGGTAATCCGTTAAAGCTTTGATATCGACATCCAAAGTTCCGTAAACAAGTTCGACTTTGTTGATGATTGTCCAAGAAGCGATCTGGATATAAAAAGTTTGGAGCCTTCACTATCTACCGAAAAATGTTTTACAAACCTCTTTCTTATAAGTGTCTTTAGAACTGTTGTGTGAGTGCTGAATTCTAAAAACCTTCGCTCGGATATCCTGAATAAAAATCCATCTTTCTAAAGTTTATATTGAATTTTTTTTCAATTCATTCAAACACGCCTAAAAGTTTCAATTAATAAAGCACAGAGAGGTTTACTCTCACAAATTTCCAACATGTCAGCAACACAAATCACTCTTCAACTTTCTTGAGCCTTATGCTCAAAAAATTCTCTCCCAAATCATACTGTGTATCCTCATCTTCTTACCTTCTACGATACTTCTTAGTCAGACAATTGCATCGGAAAGTTCGCGGGCTCAAAGCGTGTTACATGGCGCGCCGCGGCCCTTAAAATTTCAGCCGCACACGCCGCGGCCCATGTATATTTTACCGGGAACGCCGCGGCCAAAGTTGAAATCGGGAAGAGATTATCGGGAAGGTCGCGGCCCAACCACTTCACTCGGCGGGCCGCGAGCCCTATCAAAAGCCGCACTTCTTACACGCTGTAGTTCAAGGCGCAACCCTCCTGAGGTACGTTGCAGCGTTGAGGCTACCCTAAGTGGGGGAACGGAACTTACATACACCATAGGGTTGCCGCCGCCCAATTAGCGGAGTTCATGAGAGGTCATGAACTGGCAGCAACGCTAATTTGCACTCATTCTGCACCGAAGATGAGCTGATCCTGCTCACGGTAACTCCGTCATCATCCTGCACCCTATGAAACCGGAATTTTTTTTTGAAATTTGAATTCAAAGTTCAGTAGTAAATTCTGTCCAATTAGATCAAAAACTTGTATTTAGGGGTATTCTAACACGCTGATTCTGAATATGTTAATCATTTTGCTTGAAACCTAGGATTTTTCTCTTTTTTTGAATTAAAACTTGTTTTCACAAACAAAAATTTCAAAAATCCTCTGTAGGGGTTTTCTGACATGCTGTTTCCTAAAAAGCTGATGGTTTTGCTTGAAACCTCAAAATTTTTCTATTTTGAATTTGAAACTTTTTCGGAAATTTCATTGCAAATTTGATAAACTTGGAAGACAAATGGAAAAAATCTGCTATGTTTAAGAAAATAAAATGAATCCAAATTCGACTAAACTATCGTGCTCTAATAATACCTTAGATCGAAAAACGAAAATTGTGTCAATGTCAAAAATTTCTCAAATCCAAAACGGACTTCAACATCAAATAAAAATCTGCTTATTTATAAAGACCAATCCAAGTGTCAGGGTCCATGCTGTTTTAAACTCCAAAAATAAAAATCCAAAATTACCAAGCTACTTAAAACTAAAATATTCTGAATACATATAATTTGACGAGATTCATTTACCTGCAATTAGTCATGATTGCCATGCACGTGATAGTTAACTTGTCAACGACAGATGCACCGATGTGTGAACACAAACCGCCGACGAGTATGCCCAGAGCAATGAAATGACCAAAAAGGTCTTTGGGCAAGGAAAGGGCGAAAAAACAATTTCAGGCTAAAAATTTCCTATAGATAGGAGAAAAAATGTCAGACAGTCCACTAGTGGTGTACTCGATATTCATACCATGTCATTCTACGATTTTTACAATGTGCAAATGCTGCAAGCAATGCAGCAATTTTACGCAACGTCGGATCTTAGCTCTCAACAGTTATTGTTAGGACCACAGGTAAGTAAATTTCAATATAAATCTTTTACTACGCTCTTAAAAAAATTCAGCAATTGTTTACGTCGAACAATACTATCACTCCAAATGAACTTTATCTGCAAAACAGCGATTTGTACTTGGAAAGCGAAAGCAACAACGAAGCTGTGGCATTGCAAGCTCCTGAGGTAAGCAAGCAGTCCGCATTTCAGTAATTCTAAAAAAAATAGAACTTCAGACATCTACGCCTGTGGTGATTCACACCTCTGCAAATGAGGAAATTATTCCTGAAGCGCAGCCCATCTATCGCGGTGAAAAAGAGATGAGTAAAAGAGGAACAAATTTTGTTTTATTATATGATATCCCAAATTCTCCTTTATGTTATATTTTTTCCCACCACAGAAAAATTAAACAAGGAGGAACGATCATATATCGTTGCCGCGGATGCCAGCAACAAAACGATTGCTACACTTCAGTCCAAGTAAGTAGAATCTTCTAAAGGCTAATTTACCTAGAATTTCAACTCAAAAAGCAAAGAAAAACTTGAAGGTGCAAGACGATGTTTTTGAAAGTGATCCATGCATGTTATCCCACAATTGTATTCCTCTGGATCGCTATTGTGATAAGGCGAATCGTCATGGTTATCAGGTAGCTTTTTTAGAATAAATCCAGTTATTTCAAAAAAAAATATAATATTTTTGCAGGCATGCCAAACCATGAGGAAAGACAAAAAGGCTTACAAAACAACACCTTACAGGCATTTCTCGGAAACCGCCCATGCTATATTAACCGACGACACATGGAGAAGTGAATTTTTTTTGTAAAGCTAAACAGCTTAGCTTATTTGCAATTTTTCAGCACTCGAAGAAAGAGAAAAAGTGCTTGGTAAATTTCATGGAAGGAGTTACGAGCAAAGAAGGAGAACATTTGCCAAGTTAGTGTATTTTACATCTTTTAATTATTTGCTACTATCTCTGGTGCTTTTTCAGGGCAGCGAACGCTCACAAAAGGACTGTAGATCCGAGCAATATTCCAGAAGATCTTCGTAACGTTCCCGGAGGCGAGGTATTTTTGCAGCTTCAAACGGATGATTTGCACATATACTTCAGCAGAAAAGTTGTTGAGGTAAGTTTGCGAATATTAACTAAAGACGAGTCAAGATGAAAAAGAAATTTAGTTGGCTCGAGACCATGGATTGCATGCACTAATTGGGGATGGAGTGCACAAATTAAATCCTGTTACAATTCCAAATAGAATGGATAAAGGTCAGCTTTATGTCGTGCACGGGGCAATCCAAGGAGGCATAGAGGTGAGTTTCTACAGAAAATCGAGAAAAATTTCATTATTCTTTTCAAGGTGCCGTTACTCTACGCTGTCACCAGATTCAAGACCGTCGGAACTTACAAGATAGTGTTCGAAAGCCTTCGGGAAGTTCTAGGAGAATACAAAGAAAGATTTGTAGTCGATTTTGAAAAGGTGAGTTTTTCTAATGATTACCAGTCCAGATAAAATTATTTACAGGCGGCCATTCGAGCAGCAAGGGAGACTTTTCCTGAAACGGATGTTCAAGGATGCGCTTTTCATTTAGCGCAGGCGTGGAATAGGGCTTCTGTTAATTTGGGGCTAAGAAAGTTCATAAGGGGACCTAAAGCGGTTAGAGGTAAAAAATTGGTGGGAGATTTTGAAGGGGGTTATTTTTTTGCCGGAGGAACTTATAAGCAGAGTTTCAGCCCTTTCAGCGCCACCGGTAAGTGAATCACATGTAGCACATGCGCCATGCAATGAATTTTTAAAATACTTAAATACTGTTTATTTTAATGGTACTTTCAAAGGAATGTGGTGCAAATGGGGTATGCAGGATTATAGGACAACAAACGCAGCAGAAGCATTTCACAGGTAAATAGTCATCCCAATTTATGTTGACATCAAACCCCTGATTTCAGCAAATTGCGTGGAATGCTTTCAAAGCGAATTAATCCCCCGTTTGAAGAGCTGTTGGAATGCTTGCACTCTATCAACTCATTAGCACTAGGAATGCTGAAACATGTCCAAGAGGTTAGAATTTGTGATTCTCAAACTATTATATCACTAATAATTTGTAAATCAGAATGCACGCGCTTCGAGAGCTCTTCGCAAAAAAGATCAAGAGCGTCGTGACAAGATCAACAACGCAATGGATGAGTTTAAAGAGATGCTTCGTTTGGATGATGATTTAGAAATAGATGTCATTAATAACTATTGCAGGAAGATGTCACAGTTTGTTACAGAGAAGACTATATAGATGGACTTCAAAAAGAAATGAGTATATAATATATAGATACTAGCTGGCTTGCCCGGCTCCGCCGGGCCTGCCAGCTAGACCCGTGTACGTATGTTCCAAATAGAAAATTCCATTTCTGAACCGATCCGGACCAAACTTTGCACACATACACTTCGGGCCCCGGCGGGTGTCACAGTCCACTTTTCGTTATCGATCGATGTCGATTATACCGATTTTTATCGATCTTTTTTGCAGAGTTCACCTACAGGGCTAGGAGTTGGCACAGGGGGGAAGTGAGCATGGGGATTCCGAACACAATATTAGTTTTCAGAATTATCGATTACTTTTATTGATTTTATCGATTTTTTTGTAAATTTTGACCTGCGGGGCTGGGAGTTTGCACAGGGGGGTAATCGAGCATGCTGATTACGAACACAATATTAGTTTTCAGGATCGTCCATTACTTTTATCGATTTTATCGATTTTTTTTGTAAAGTTTGACCTGCGGGGCTGGGAGTTTGCACAGGGGAGTAATCGAGCATGCAGATTACGAATACAATATTAGTTTTCAAGATCGTCCATTACTTTTATCGATTTTATCGATTTTTTGAAAATTTGAGCTAGGGGGCTGGAATTTGGCACAGGGGTGTAATCGAGCATGCTGATCACCCCCCTTGGGGATGATCAGCATGCTCGATTACCCCCCTGCGCCAACTCCCAGCCCCCTAGCTCAAACTTTGCAAAAAAATCGATAAAATCGATAAAAGTAACCGATAATCCCGAAAACCAATATTGTATTCGGAATCCCCATGCTCGACTACCCCCCTGTGCGAACTCTCAGCCCCGTAGCTCAAACTTTGCAAAAAAATCGATAAAATCGATAAAAGTAATCGATAATCCTGAAAACCAATATTGTATTCGGAATCCCCATGCTCGATTACCCCCCTGTGCCAACTCCCACCCCCGTAGCTCAAACTTTGCAAAAAAATCGATAAAATCGATAAAAGTAATCGATAATCCTGAAAACCAATATTGTATTCGGAATCCCCATGCTCGATTACCCCCCTGTGCCAACTCCCAGCCCCGTAGGTGAACTCAGCAAAAAAATCGATAAAAATCGATAAAATCGATATCGATCGATGACGAAAAGTAGCCTATGACACTCGCCGGGGCCCAAAGTGTATGTGTGCCAAGTTTGGTCCCGATCGGTTCAGAAATGGAATTTTCTATTCGGAACATACGTACATACAGACATACAGACAGACATACAGACATACAAACAGACATTCAGCTTTATATATAAGATATAGATATATATATAAATCGTATTTTGTCTCCGCGTACAACGATCGATTGAGGGAAATGGTCCTCACGGCCTTCTGTTGTCGCCAGATTCTCAGGGCATGCCTGTGGCCGTTATCACCAAATCCGAAAAAATTTGGAATTCAAAATAGAAGATTTTCGAGGTTTCATGCAAACCATCAGCTTTTTTGAAAACAGCATGTCAAAAGATCCTAATTGTGAAATTTGCCGAATTTACAAAGAATTTGTGGAGAATAAATAAAATATCAAAAAAAGTATTCAAAGTTTTGAGCTAAACACCATTAGTTTTTTTTAGGAAACAGCATGTCAGAAAACCCTTACATAGAATTTTTGAAATTTTTATTTGTGAAAACAAGTTTTAATTCAAAAAAGAGAAAAATCCTAGGTTTCAAGCAAAATGATTAACATATTCAGAATCAGCGTGTTAGAATACCCCTAAATACAAGTTTTTGATCTAATTGGACAGATTTTACTACTGAACTTTGAATTCAAATTTCAAAAAAATTCCGGTTTCATAGGGTGCAGGATGATGACGGAGTTACCGTGAGCAGGATCAGCTCATCTTCGGTG
Source organism: Cylicocyclus nassatus (assembly GCA_958299035.1). Classification (NCBI taxonomy): domain Eukaryota; kingdom Metazoa; phylum Nematoda; class Chromadorea; order Rhabditida; family Strongylidae; genus Cylicocyclus; species Cylicocyclus nassatus. The sequence continues at coordinate 56,928,792 of CATQJL010000316.1, read as the reverse complement.
CAGAATGAGTGCAAATTAGCGTTGCTGCCAGTTCATGACCTCTCATGAACTCCGCTAATTAGGCGGCGGCAACCCTATGGTGTATGTAAGTTCCCTCACCCCCCTAAGTGTTTAGCAGGCTGGTTATCGCTTCTCGGATTTGGTCAAATGACAGACTTGAGTTTTTATGTTGATGAAATAAACTTCAGCAGTCGGGTGAGCAATACGACGACATTAGATGATGTCGACAGATGAGCTAACAAGATGCTCAATTTGTGCTCAAGTCGTTGTCATGAAAGACACGCCAAAAGATTTTTCACTCTTCCTAGGCCTCACAAGCATGCTAGTCGGGTCAACTATCGGGCGCTTAAAGGGTGCACCGCGGTCACTTATCGGGTCCAATTTCGGTTTATACCGGGCAGCTCGCGGCATGGATGATTGGTGGTCGAGCAAGCACCCGCGAACTTCCCGATGCGATTGTCTGAGTTATGTTGGTACGAAGAATCCGCTTTTGAACGGGTATGCGTACATGGTTTTTGCACTAAGACTTGGAAGTATTTGCTTATACAAGTTGTTGATAATATGACACTCCATTCTTTGTGTCGCCTTCGAGCAGTAATCCAGGCGGAGCAACTACGGATACGACGATTCACCCCATCTCATTCCACCTTGCCACACTAAGTCTACCCCAGAGAGTCAACGATATGTACTTTTTCAAGTGGATAGGTAATTTAGACAACTATTATTGCAACTCCGCTCAGCTTATTTCACAAATTGACAAGGCCATTAGGCCATTCAGGTTATTAAAACCTGCGCAAAGGTAGCAAACTCAGATACCATATTTTTATCGCGCTCGAGGTAGTGTTTCGGTAAAATGGATTGTTTGCAAGTGCGATCGCAGTGGAAAATATCAGTTCTCAATCAAAAAGTATCAGTTTCCCGCCCTGCTTTGATTAGAAAACAGCATTTAATTACGAGCTTTGATTTTAATACGACCTATACCAGCTAAACTTTCGTTCAAAGCTGCTTCCTGAAAATTGCCAGAAAGCCTGTTTTTGGCTTTACACGCGGTTGAAAAGCGTCTCTTTAGCTCGATCAAAACCTTCGACAACCACCTTAGCAAATCGAGAAGTAAACGATTTCGCGTACATCAACCTTGTTACACATGGATGTCATTTAGATTACAAGAGCGTCTAGGCGATCATTGCTTCATGTAGATGCAATTAACCACCGTTATTCCGGCTTTCCAATTACGTGTTTAGAATCCCATCAGTCAGAGTGTATGTATTATATATGTAATCATACTTGCAAGGAGAGGTAATTTATCGAAGTGACGATTGCAAAAGAAATAACGGGACAAAGCTTGAAACGCTGGTCTCACAGAGAAAGGATAGTTGGTGACCGCGACATTTCGATATGTGACATATCTACGTATGACATTCGCCTTGAAAAGCTGGTCTCAATTTCGTTGTTTGCGGAACGAGTCTTCGAAAAACCCATTTTTTAAATTTTTACATCTGACGCGATTGTAGTGGAGTAGAAGCAATGTCGATAGGTACTAATGCCAAATGGTCGAGCGATTAGCGCTACTGATTATCACACAGTGGATGGCGATTTGATTTCTGTCGGTGCGAATATCTTTACTTTCGCTTTTACAAGAGCTATTTTTTCTCAGAAAAGCATTCTGTAGATAATGAACATAGTTCGAGATCGGTGTTTTAAGACGAGCATTCTGATATAATATAGTTTTCAAAGCCACGGTCACCAGTGATCCTTCCCTTGTCAGATATAGTTTCCATATCTGCGAAACATCCTTCCGAAGACAAGTTATGAACTCTCCTTGAACCAAATGCGGGCATTCTAAACTGAATTACGATAATTCCCACAGAGTAACATGCAAGCTTGAGCAAACCGCCTAATAAGTATTGTATCTAGTCTAGTGTCATCTAGCCCTTTCCTGTTCCTAACCATGTTGTTGTCCAAAGACCGTCTTTTTTTTCTCTGGACGCTTCCGTTAGAAACAGGAAGAAACCCACAACGTGGAACTTTAATGCAGCCAATAGCTGGCTCATTAAGCAAATACTGAGTTCAGGCTGCGAAAGATGAATTTCGAAAAGCAAAAATTGCTTCAGAATTTGCTTACGGACACGTTCGTTCCGCCAATCAATGTGGGTGATCCAAAATTGATGAGAGCTAAAATGACCCTTAAGTAGCTGGGCAAAGACAAAAAGTATTTTCCTTCCGAATAGTTGAAATATACAATTGTTACAAAACAATTGCGTTCTGTTTTTGAATATTTTATCACACTTCCAAGATCAAGGAACCATAAAGAAAAATCAGTCACCGGATAATAAGTCGAAGCACCGTTTTGCCTGAAGACTCCATACTCCGGCGATAGACGGAGAAACTCAAACATGTTGTCTTCAAAAGCAAACGGAGTTGTAGGTAGAGAAGAGCAGTTGTAAGTAGACCAATCGTGATTATGCATGAGTATTTGAAAAACAAAATGCATGACGTTGAAGTAAAACGCAACATCAACCTGCAACTTATGTAATTAACAACAGAACATATTGTATCAGAAGACTGAAACTCAAAAACACTGAAAACTTTGGTGAACTAAGTGCGTATACTTTTGCACCAAAAGCTGAAGAGCTTTACACAACAACAAGATCAAACAACAACTTTATTTTGTTGTTTGACGAAAGATTGCCATTAAAAAGCTAGTACGAAACATATTAGATGATAAAGCAAGTATGCAAGTCATCCCTGCTGGGGAGGAAAGAGGAGCTAGGAACTCATCATGACATGCAGCTTTAGTTAATTGTTTTCTTTATCTATCTGTGAAGGTTCTTTATCCTGATACTCGAGCATATTTGATGCCAGGATATTGCCATATAATTTGAAATTTTTATTGTCTTGCGTGATGCCTCGCGGGATCCTCGGGTTATCGGTGCTGGTTACAAATTCATCTAACTCCTCTAAACTCCATCTAAACTTGATAAAAACGTAGAGTTGCACTGAGAATCTATTTTGTCGCTGCTAGACATGTTTTCGATAGGAACAATGGAATGCAGGGTCGTGAGATTTTTTTTTTTTGATAGGAACCAGCTCGCGAACTTCGAAGTAAGTGTTTCGAAGATTGAAATCCTAAGATTTCACTTATTTTTACTGTAAACATTCCTAGCAGTGGCAGTCACTCCAGCACACTTTGCAACGTTTTCATCGAGTTTGGGGAGTCAGACGAAAAAACTCATACAATCATGGCATCAAATGCTCAGGTATCAGGGTATACAAACCTTCACAAGAAGATAGACAAAAAAGGAGACATGTATAGATCAAGAAGATTACATATATCCAAAGCAGCAAAATATGATGCGTTCCTTCTCGGCTACCCTCCCCTCCCCAATGGGAATACGAGCATACGGGAGTGATTGTGAGACAATTACTCGGTTGCTATGTTTCGGATGTTAAGCATCTGAAAGAATTACTACAAAATACACAAAGAAGAAGAAAGGTTGAGGAAACACATTCTTGTATGTAGAACCCTAGAAAAATCGCACCCTAAAATTTCCTTAAAGACACTGTCCACTCTAAGTTGAGGGTGTTGAGCTTTTGGCAGCTTATAATAGTTCGGCCCCCTATCAATCCAACGCCCAAGTCGCGGCGCAAAATGCCGCTTCGGAAGCGAGGAAATCGCTTCGGAACAACGAAGATGCACGAGGACCCCCATCCATGCCCGCCTTCCCCCATCCATGGTGCCTGTCCATTTGTGCGCGCCCGGCCAATCACCGTTCCAGAAGGCCGGCCTGTGGGTTCTCCGGAACGGGGATTGTCGGGGTTTTAGCGCATTCTTGACTTCATATTCGGAATCAGGGACATGAGAAAGCCCTGAAACGACGAAAACGTGGAAGTCGAAAATCCGGGTAGACGGTGCCTTTAAGCTCTAGTCCTTAGGTCTGAGTACAGCTGTCAAACTTGACGGCAGTTTCTACTAGTCTCTTAAGAACGGCCAATTCGATTGTTTGCGGCACTTTTGAATTGATTGCACCAAAACGACTTGTTATATTAGAAATAGAGCAAACCTCCTGCCAGCTTTCGAAGGATCCATTCAGCATCAAACTAGCTCGAGAACTAATGAGGAAGTCCCTGAGGTCGCGCATGTTTGAATTCCCAGTAGCATATGGTCTGATCCAAAAAAGGTCCATAGAAGAGCATTCCTTACATTCAAAAGGCCTAATATCCTGCAAGAGGAAACAGACTTGTATTAAAATTTTGGACAATTGTTCTCTTAAGCAGAGTTTATCATTAGATCCATTTCAGAACTCTTCTGTTAAAAAAAATTTGGAATAGTTCACAAGTAAAATTTCTTTGAAAAACGCAATTAAGTTTCTATTTCGATATAGATTATGACTAATGAATCACTTGGATTAGTTGGTACCTGTCTTTTGCTAGTTGTATTCTTGTGAATGATTATTTCTAATCCTTCAAGATTTGCCTCCAAATCTTTGACACTTCGTAAATGAAAATGTTGATAGATAAACGCCGAAAAGATGTTTCTTTTTCTTTCTTTCTTTTGTTTCTTTCTGTTTCTTTGTTTCTTTTCTGTTCCTTTTGCTTGCTTTTTAGAGTTACCAAAATATTAGGTTGTCCCGAAATTAAACTCCTTTTTAAAATAATTCAAGCTTTTTCGCTTTCCTGGTAGACTTAGGGTATCATTCGATAGACCAGATCATATGACTACCGATCCGCCTAATTCGCATTCCATGTAGAGTTTGAAGTCAAAATCGAAAAAAATTTTGTCACCTGAAATTTCAATATTTGCGGATAAAAACCCTACGGATCTGTAACTTGGTGATTATACAGTAGGCACTTAGTACTACTCAAATATGCCTTTACTGGATTTTTTTCGCGCATAGAAGTCGAGAAAAATAAGATAGGCAAAAATGGCAAACTCCGCCCCCCTCTGACATATGTCATTGTATGCTACAAGTCCTACTAAGCATAAACTTGAAACTTCACCCCTGCAAGTGCTTTTATAATAGAGTACAAAGTTTTACGTAAAAACGCGAAAAAAGTGGCTTTTGGCATTTTTTGACCATCTTTGCTTCTCGATTTTGAGCCCCGGAATAAGTCCGCCAATTATCAGGTTGTAACAGAATTAATGCAGGTTTTGAATTCCAACAGCAATAAGTCATACACTTCTCATTTCTAAGTAGGCTGCAAAATACCATTCGATAGAGCAAAGCAATCTCTACAAGGTGGCAATCTTGCTTTAGCAACAACTCTGATCCACCACGAGTTTTGAGCCAAAAACTAAAAAGATTCAACTGTCCGAAAAATTGAGAAAAATTGTAACTCAGTTCATAAAAAACCTACAAAAATTCTAATTTGCTCAGTGAACCCTATTAACATGAAACATCTATAAACGCCTTTGCCGTATTTTTTTTCTGTTAGAAATCAAGAAAACGGAAATTTTCGTGCGTTCGCCAAAGTGATGCTGTGCCGTTCCCACATAAGTAGTTGTATACTACAAACCTGTAGAAGTATAAACGTGAATTTCCAGCTCTCTACAAGCTTTGATTTTCAAAAAACATCGAATACAGTTTTCGCTAGTCATGTGGTCCAAGCTAAATTTCAAATTTCTCGAGAACTAAAGCTTGTAGAGAGCTGAAAATTTACGTTTGTACTTCATTGTAGTATACAATTACTTATGTGGGAACGGCACAGCAACACTTTGGCAAATGCACGAAAATTTCCGTTTACTTGTTTTCTAACAGAGAAAAAATACGGCAACGGCGTGTTTAGATGCCCTATGTGGATTATGTTTACGTGAGCAAGTTAGAATTTTTGTAGGTTTTTTATGAACTAAGTTACGATTTTTCTCAATTTTTCGGACAGATGAATCTTTTTACTTTTCGGCTCGAAACTCGTGGTGGATCAGAGTTGTTGCTAAAGCAAGATTGCCACTTTGTAGAGCTTGCTTTGCTCTATCGAATGGTGTTTTGCAACCTACTTAGAAATGAGAAGTGTATGACTTATTGCGCTTGCAATTCAAAACCTGCATTAATTTTGTTACAACCTTTACATTTTTAGGTACTACTGTATGTCTACTATATAGAGACCAGTGGCGGTCCCAGGATTTTGGACGGGGCGGGTGGGGAGGTCATAAAAAATTTTCCTGAGTGAAGGTGCGTGGCGTCAAAAAATAAAAACAGCTCAAGTTATTTGAAAATGGAGTTTACTTTTGGGACCTAGTAGAGGCCAAAAAGCATTGCATTGCACTTTGTTTTCTCTATCTAGCTGTTTAATTGAAGCACTTTGAAAATTCTTGAGCAAAAATTTTAAAACATGCTGAAGTTAGATATGGTATGAACAATGTTTTCAAAATGTCGGCAATGATGTTAGTGACCACAACAGTAACTAATTCAGAAACATAATTTTGCCTATCATTCTGTGTTTTTATGTAGGTGTGGAAACGACACTAATTTTTGGAAGTATATTGAAAAAAGTATAAGGTTGGCGGATACTTTGTGTTACACTTTTATCTGTATTCCTTCAAAACTAAGAAGCTTTCAGTTAATCTCATGTTCAAAGCATGTTGACGGGATGCAAGCTCTACCCATCTGTACTTTCGTTTTTCGCCTTCCGCGCAAGACACCCACTCTGTGGAGGGCAGCACATTTTATTGCCCATCGTTTATAAACGAGTGTCATCTTTTAAAAAGGTAACTCCAAACTTTCCGTATCATATCTCACATGATGCACACAAAGATAGAAGTTTTTGACAAATTGCACTTTTTGAGTGTATTTTTCAAACCTCGTTTTTGCCCCGTAAGCAGGACTAAAATGCTACCATAGAAGAGATTAAATCAGGTAAATTAGGTCAGCCCGAATGTTCGTCACAGTTTTCAGACCTATGCTCAAATCCCTCAGGAAAAATGGACAGAGATTTTATACGGTGAGCAATGCAGAATTCCTTCGTCTTTTTAGCGATGTCATTTTTCCACGTTTTGATAATCACTTGAAAAATCGTCGGAATTTCCAATCCATTGTTTTCAGTTGTCCTTTTCCGGATTTTTTTAGATTTTCATCCAAACTTTTGGAAGAGGCTTTATAGCATTTGGATAGATTATACAAATCGCAACCTAATCGCATTATCTTGACTCCTAAATCTGGCTTTCCAGCATTTTTAAGAGGATTATTCCGAAAGTCTCCACTTTTACGAAGTCGTCAAATACAATAACTTCGGACACTAACTGGAATTTGTAACTTCCAAAAATAGACCACGAGTGAACGCGTTTACCGCCTCCGAGTTTTGAATTTCGACCGGCCTGGGGCGCGTTCAAGAACAAGATTTAGAATTTTTTTTTCAGCAGACTTCACAAATCGAGAAAAAAACAGTAATCAGGATGAGCAGAAAAATCTGCATCTAAAGACACCATTATCGATAGAGAAAGGATGTTGTTGTTTAACATTTTGGCGGAGATAAACTTATCATCTTATTATATTCGGTTGATGCAAGAGTTCTTATGCTATTCGAAGACTTTGATGATTTTTGAAATAAACCTAAATTCATTATTTTGTTTCTACAAATATGGAAGATTTGTGCTTCATGATACTCCATGACAGATAATCAAACGTATACTACAAAGCTTTTGAAACTGGCGTTCATATTTTGCTACTTTGCATTTGATGCAAGATAATAAAAAAAATGAACTAATTTCTCTATAAACTGTCTGGTTGGCATTAAGCAACATGGACAACTATCAATGTGGCCTTGCACTCTCCATCCATAACATCAAAAACGTTTGATTCAAATGTAAGAGGTCTGTTAGCGTAAGCGTCATAAGAATGCGTCTCAAATGAAAAGGAGGAGAAGGGGAGAAAACTTTGAACACTTCAGCCATACAATCATTTTCCCTTAAGGCAGTGTCCAGACAAATCTGGGCATATGGGTTTTTTGCCGCTGTCAGGAGGGTCCTAGTCAAGGCAACTGCTTAAATGGCAGCGCAAATCATTTATTCACGGCTGAAAAATCCATCCCCAAACAATCCGCGGCTGCGCCGTGACTGTAACACTTAGCATGGGTACGCGAACGTAATGTTAAAGTGAGCGAAGTCGTTTCGAGTTACGGTCACGGCGCAGACACGGGCTTTTCGGGGACGGAATTCTCAGTCGTAAATGAATTATCTGCGCTGCCCCTTGGGCAGTGCCTTAGTTAGGACCCCCTCATCAATTTACACGCGGAAAACCCATGGGTCCAGATTTGCCTGGACACTGCCTTTATAGGCAGCGCCTAGGCAAATCTGGATATGGGGCTCTCACGTGGATCGTAATTTTGGGGTCCTAACTAAGCCACTGCCAAGTGGCAGCTCAGGTAGTGTTCTGACGGCTGAGGTATCTCGAGACTGGATCGTATTTCGCATGCATTCATGGCGCAACCCGTGGGTTCTCCCGCGAGACTGATGGCTCGCGCCATGAATCCATGCGAAATACGATCCCGTGATCCAGTTTCGAGGCGAATATCTCAGCCGTTAGTGCACTACCTGAAGCTGTCGGTTGGATAGTGGCTTAGTTAGGGTCCCAAAAATACATGAGAGTCCCTTAGTCCAGATTTGCCCGGACACTGCCTTTAACAATCAATGTGCTTCAAACTGAGCTCACCTTTGTCAACACGATCAGTTTCAAAGGATGTTTCGCTATGCGACTAAGCTGAAATATTGATTATTGATCATAAGTATAGCAGTAAAGGACAAACCAGTTTGTGATCATAAAAGAGGACATAGAAACACCAACAACAGTGGCAGGGACAATACCTCTGCCATTTTTTCGTCTTTTTATTGTGTGGAGTAAGATTCTCACTAAACTTCATCTAGGGCAGATACGTCAGATCAGCGCCCATGTCATTACGAGCCAATAACCGCAAACGAGAGACGGCCCTTCTCCACGGCAGTCTTCACCACCATACTGATTTTAACTTATTTCAACATACATGCGCGCCGCCAGTCTATCCTCCCACTGCTTTGCTTGGGCAGGGTTGACACTGCTTTGAAATTCCAGACCAGTTCCAGCACAATTCTCGCACTGTGCCGGAACAATGCGGAACTGTGCTGCAGCCGCGCGCATGCAGTTTTGAACAGTAGTCAAAAAGACCGTTTCCAATGGTTTTCCCTTACAGAGAGGGTCCGTTTAGTCTAAGTGGCCCGTTCACATGACATTGATACGACTATAAAGAACATCGAACGCTGATTCCGAATCTTTTCGTTATCTGCCGAGGGCCTCTGGACGTCGAGTTATGAGCGTTATTGGAGTTGAAATATTGAACGCATAATCAGAGCAAAATTCTTCGGAATTGCTAGTTGTCCAGTGTTGATTATCAGAGCACTATTTTTTGAAGAATACCTTCTGTCCAAAACACTTAGGGATCCGTCATACTTCGCCGAAAAAAGCCGGGAAAAGCCAAAACGCTCCTTCCGTTTTGACGCTAAGGCATGTGTGTTGATTTCGCAACAGAGTCTTTTTGATTCATTTGTCGTCTGCACATCAAAATTATGTCAAAATTCTACCATTCGTTCCCGCGTTCCGGCCCTTTCGGGCTTTTTAGGCCTTTTCCGGCTATTTGGGCTTTTTCAGGCTTTTTCGGGCTTTTTTGAGCGCTTCTCGGCTTTTCTCGGCGAAGTATAACGGGTCCCTTAAACTTGCTCACTGCTCTATTTGCAAGCTGAAAAAATCAAACATTTGATTTTGCCTAGATTATGCATTCATTTTTCGCACCAAGGAAATTATAACTCGGCATGCAGAGGTGCTTAGCAGATAATGAAATCAGATTTGAAATCACCGTTTGATGCTCTTCAAAGTGGTATGAGACTCACTTCGAAAGGCCACTTCGACTAATCGAACCAGGGCCCGGCACGAGTCGGTTTCTAGGGTTTCTGGAAACGAAGTCTCCCCTGACTTTCAGGAATTATACGAAGTCCCCTTTGTCCTAACTACTTAGGAGAAGATGAAAACGTGAGAAGTTTACTACTCTGAAAGAAAAACTGTGAAATAAGTGTCAAAATCCAGATTGGAGCTGAATACTACGCATGCACAAGAGTTTGGCATTGGAGCGGGATATTTGATAAAGCGATTCATGAAGAAATTAAGGCAAAAAACAAAGAAGGCAATGATATGAAAATGCCCTCATGCTCAGAGATAGATTTTTGACAGGAGAAGCTGTCGTTGATAGAAAAATCCAAAACTTATGTAAAGCGACGAAAATATATGCTCCAGACGATCTCAGATCGTCTGGTTGCCGTCTGGAGACGATCTAAATTTGGAAAAGTTATTTCTTCACAGAAGTTTCCAAAACTTTTGACATAATCCTTCCGCAAATAATTTCCTAAGTATACAGTTCATTTTTGGTGTATGATTCTGTGTGCGCTGTAGACAAGCAATTTGTTTAATTTAGCTTTGCTTTCAAATCGTGCGCACTTTTCGCCATACACGATAGAGCATGTCAATTGTGTAATGACCTGTCCGAAAAGCTTGCGTTCGACTAAATGGCGCTTATTCTTGATGTTCGGCACCGATTCGTCAAAAACGATATCTCCTTTGCTTTTTGCCCTAAAAACGAAGTCCAGCCTGCTTCCAGACGATCTGTGCCGAGCCCTGAATCGAATCTCCCTTGTTAGATATCACTCGTTTCGGGCTCATTTTTGTACACCGCTTCTCCCTGTGATAGTAAATTTGCGAACCTGGAGCGGGGGTAAAGAATGAGCGCATTTCTGTTTCTATGCATCCGGAAAGATGTGTCTTGGTGCGCTCGTCCATTCTCCCTCCGTTATTTTTGTTCATGTGTTCCAAGAACTACTTCATGTGTTTCAAGAAGCCGCCGCTAGTTTTCACAGGCTATTTTGAGCTAAGGCATGCCAACAATTTTAAAAATGCGGGAAATCGGAACTATTCTCTAGTTTTTGATGAGTTTCATTTTGGGTACTCCAGCCTCTTTCCTTTTTCCATATCATTGCCTAGTTCTTTCGAGTAACCCGCTTATCCGGGTGATGAGAAAAGCTGCGAACTTGAAGAGGGATTGAAGAAAGAACGCTGTTTCTCGTATTCGGAAATATAGGTTTCGTGGGCTCGTCCACTCTCTCTCTCTTCATTACTTTTGTTCAGACCTACTTTATGCGTACTAGAAAGCTGTTTATGACCCTTTTACAGAGCAGAATTACTCAGCGGCTTCTTGGAACACATGAAGTAGTTCTGAACAAAAATAACGAAGGAAGAATGGATGAGCACAAGAGGACACATGAGGGCGGCTTCAGAGCACGCAGCACAGTTCCGGCACAAGTGAGAACTGTACTGGAACTGTTTCGGAACTTCCGGATACCCAGCTTTGAACGAAAGCCGCCGCAGGGTATTCGCGCGCGGCGGTAATAATGAATAAAAAATTCCTGACGGCATTGTGGCCCTATGACCCTTCGCACACCAATTCCGAGTTCGCATCAATATGCGCGATGAGAAACAGTATTTGTGATTTCTGTTGTGCTTCCACAAAAGAGGTTGCCGCATAACGTCCTTTACCACAAAAATCATACATAGTCAGAAAGCATTAATGTGCGAGCAAAAAATCGCTTAACGTTATTCAAAATTACCATTTTATGATTAGAAACATGCTTAAAGGCAGCTGCTTCTCGGCAAAGTGATGGGCACTGGGATTTCACAACGTTGATGGAGATCCCCCAGCTAACATGTGAGGTTTAGAGAGGAAAAAGCGCGTCTGGAAAGCCTACTTCCGGACCCCGCCTGTACGTTCAGAACCGCCCACTTACACGCATTTTCCAGCGGAAGCGCATCTGAAAAGTGCGAAAAACCCATTTTTCTCCAACTCCATGCGGAGAAAAGCCCAAGGGTTCGGCAAGGCGAGAAGGCTCTGAAAAGGTGAAAAACTAAAGTGCGAGATTTCGCCGGGACACTGCCTTTAAGGTATATACTGGATTGCAGATCACATTTCGTGTGCATCATAGATGTAAAGTTTTCAGCAAATCATAGCGTTCTGATCACATTATACCGCATTCCAAGACACAATTCATTAGAGGCAGTGGCTCGGCAAATCTCAACCTAGTCACATTTGCGCTTACCTGGGGTTTTTCAATACGCTGATCCCGAAAATCCACTTTTGAAAGCTTGAAAACGGCGAAAATGAGCGTTTTTAATGCCCTTCCCTTTGGAATTGACGAGTGGAGCAAGGCTGATGACGCTAAATCGTGGCGGGACCCAGTGGTTATAGCGTTACGGCGGGCAGCCTCCAATGGTGAGAAGGAAATTGCCAACTCGTCCAGATGCGTGTAAGATTGCGCGTGTAAGTTTGAGAGCGATTTTCTCGGCAGGGAAAGCATGCTGTGCAATCGGGATTGCACTGTTTTCATACTTGGGCGATAAGGAACCTACCGCGTTAAAATCCCGAGTCGTTGGATTTTGCCGATCCACGCCTTTAATGACTACTTTCAACTTTTTTTGGACTCAATCACGTATGCAACAATAGTTATGGTCGTTCTTCAAAAACCATTGTTTTTGCACTCTATTGTCATTGCAAAGCTCTATGTGCGCTGATCAGGATTCAGTTACCCATTACTGGCAGAGAATTGTATCACACTCTGTGTCTATTACCGCCACTTGTCTTATTCGCCCACCATCTCAGATAATCGCCGGGGCAGGCGGTCCGCAAACTCGCGCTTTTCTGCAGGCGGTCAGCAAAAAAGTGGGGCGTGGCCAAACCTCCAGCGGGCGGCACTTCCTTTGCTGTCGCATGTTCTGCCAGCGGGCAGCCATACGGCATTTTGTGCAAGCGCTCGGCAAATAACTTCTTTCAGCGAGCGCTGGCCAAACTTTCAGCAAGCGCTCGAACTCCTTTAACGCAGTTTCGGGAGTACGCCGAGCAAAGGTAAGACTCTATATGGCAGAGGTGTCATCGTCGGTTTGATTACTCAAGTTTGGAGTACTTTCCCCCAGCGGAAAGTACCTACGGGCTTGCGGTCCTTCACAAAGGACTGTGCGGCCGTCAATAATTTTGCATATTCTCACGGAAAGTCCGCGGGAATGCGGCACTGCGCCGCAACTAATTTTTAGAAAAACCGCGATTGTTCTCCAAGCATTCGCTTAAAAACTGGCCAACATTCTTCCAAACATCTGCAAGCGGACCGCAAGAAATCAGCGAACTATTTTTTCGGTGCCCGCTTGCTCAAAAATCGCATGGCCGCCTGCCCCCGGCGATTATCTGGGATGGTGCACCGACCTCGACCACAGCAATATGCAACCGACGATCGTCCTCTGTCTTCCCAGTCTCTAAACTTATTCGTACTTTGCGTGAAAGAAGCGTAACAAAACCGTTATTTTATATGCATTACTTGCCTTCGCGGATAGAGTATCAATATTTTGATTAAACAAGAGGGTGAGAATCAATGACCAGCGTTTGACGTTAGCATACAATAATCTTATATTTAGTGCTGAATGTCTGTTCGTCTGTATGTCTGTCTGTATGACTGTCTGTATGTGTGTACGTATGTTCCGAATAGAAAATCCCATTCCTGAACCGATCCGGACCAATTGCACACATACACTTCGGGACCGCGCGGGTGTCATAGGCTACTTTTCGTCATCGAGCGATGTCGATTTTATCGTTTTTTATCGATTCTTTGTAAGGTTTGAGCTACGGGGCTGGGAGTTGGTACAAGGAGGGTGGGGGAGGGTAGTCGAGCATGCTGATTACTAAAACAGCGAGAATAGTAAATTGGCGTGTAGGCGTGGGCACAGGAAAAGGTTGTACTGGGATAGGGATGAGAGCTTTATCATAGTGTTTTGACAGGGCCAGGCGGAGCCGGGTAAGCCAGCTAGTTTGATATATTATGCATACAAAAGTAAAATTTAGTCATTGAGCGTAATATGATGTTGAAATTTCAACCTCTTTCACAACCATTACAGCAATGGATGTTTTAGCAATAATTATGACTCGTTCAAATGCAGTAACATCAGTAACATCCTTGAGTTGCCTTCGAAATTCATCTGCACCGCTCTGGATTTGAATGAAGTCCACGAATACGGGCAACATGCCAAGGAGTTTCTGTATATTTTCCACGTTTCCTGTAAAGACTTGCTACTACACGGTCTCAAAGCGAGAGCAGGAACGAACCGTGCGAAGAATGAAAGAAGACGCTCGTATTAGTTGATAGATTGAGATTAGGCAGAATATCCAGAATAACATTGTTATATACAGTCTCCGTAGGTAACAAAAATATCTGGTTTTTAGAAACTTTGTCTGCAATGGTCTTTATCACACAGCCTATAAAGAAGCTACAATCAGCAAACCTAGCCTTAAATTGGAATTTTTTCTCTGAGTTTTGATATGGTAGTTTGCTCATCCCCTATAAAACGCGTCCGGTGGCATAGGCATACCCGTGGCCGAAAAAGTGCACTCAAATCGTTTTGCGCAAGCCAGTTTGGTCGCGCTCAGACAGCTTCGAGATTCCCCTCACACTGTTTGGGGGACATGGCGCAATAGTACAGTTGCAGCGGTAGAATTTGTCCAAAATTGCGGGATTGTCGGGATTCGCGGGATTGTTGGGATTCGCGGGATTTGCGGGACAAGCGGGATTTAGCTGTAACTCTAGAACAACTCTATATAAAATCGGCAAGAAGAATCAGCTTCAGCTTGATGAGACGAATCTTTTGGTACACGGTATGTCCGTAATTCATGGTGACACGGTAGTCATATGGTGTACCTTGTTATTTTCTGTGGTAAGGCTTTTGTGAACATTTATCACAGTGTAAGTGTCATTCTGTCATAGGAGAATTCAAAAAAACTTCGATACGGAGGCAACCGCCCATGTACGCGCATCGTTCGCGGGCGTGTGGATTCTGATGGAATGATGCTCGAGCACGCCGTTTGCGCCGTTTTGCACCTTAGACCGATCGCCTTCGTGGATCTGGATCTGTATGTCCATACGCAGAAAACAGAAGTGCTCAGCTCATAGTTGAAACTCCTGTTGACAGGCGACTCTGTTCATACACAATTTATGAAGCGGTGAAATTTTCTGGAAAAGCAACGTCTCCAAGGAGACGGTGTCATGCGCATGATGAGCAATCAATCGATTGCTGCAGTGAGGAATCGGATCTATCTACTGCACCGAATGCGCAACTGAACCGAAAAAGCCTGTAGATCACATACTACAAGAGATAGAGCGATAAAAACTCGCACAGGGTTTTCTAAAGTACATTTCTTTATGTCAAAAATGATACAATTTGGTGATATCATCAATGATAAATGATAAAATGACGATATCAGTGACAATGACAGATAAGAATGGCTTTAAATTCATGCTGTCGATTTCCACGTTCATCTTCCATGGAGGGCAAAATCTCAGCCCAGGCTTGGGCGTGAAGCGAGTTGAGACAAAAATGCCATTTTAGGCAAGAATTGGCAGCAATGGCATGTGCCAATGAGAAATCGATCGATTGCTGCAGCGAGGGATCTACCAATTGCACCGAGCAATAGAAGTAGAAAAGCCTGTAGACCACTTATAATGAGAGAAAGAGCGATAGAAATTCACTCAGCGTTTCCTGCAGTACTTTTCTTACCATATGCCAAAAATTATTCAAAAATGTTATATTTTCAGTTATAAATGATCAAATGCTCATATCAGCGTTAAGGGTAAATAAAAACTGCCCAATATTTAGCGATAGTTTTCGATAATGAGAACTTCGTACCAGAACCTGCTATTCGCGATTTACGCTGTGATAAATGTTCACAAAAGCCTTGCCACAGAAAATAACAAGGTATCACCATATGACTACCGTGTCACCATGAATTACGGACATACCGTAAACCAAAAGATTCGTCTCATCAAGCTGAAGCCGATTCTTCTTGCAGATTTCATATAAAGTTGTTCTAGAAGAAGTCACAGCAAATCCCGCTTGTCACACAAATCCCGCGAATCCCGCAAATCCCGTGAAGTCGCGAATCCCGCGAATCCTGCGAATCCCGACAATCCCGCGAATCCCGACAATCCCGCGAATCCCGACAATCCCGCAATTTTGGACAAATTCTACCGCTGCAACTGTATGAGCATAAAAGTTCCTCAACAACTTTAAACTTCAGCCTTAGTAGGAGTCAACCTACACGTTCAAGTGAAGGATCTTGGATGCTTGTTTCTGTCATTTTTGCGCTTCTCAAAGTTGTCTTTGATATAAGCTCGTGGGATAATCCCGAAGAGCGAAACACCTTGGCTCGAAAATTTGTCAGGCCATTGCCTATGGATCGGTTTTGTGTTAAGTTTTGGAGGTGAGCCAATTATGTTCTAACACTTAATTGTAAATCACAGAATTGGAGACGGGTCTTGTCTACAATCAGAAAAAAATCCGCTCGGACATTCAATTCAAGCATTGCCCTGAATGAGAGTGAGCTGAATTAGTGCAGAATAAACTTATGTCTTTTGAACCTTAAGTAAATAAAAGTAAGGGCTCCTACCATTTTCAACTTATTTAAGCGTAAATTTGCAAAGCTTTCGGAAATCTGTAAATATTCGCCGATAGCACTGTAATGCATCTCTGACACATCGACGGATGCAATTATTCAAGTTCTTGAAACGGTGATATGCATATTTGAACGTTTTTTTCGTCAACCATTTTCTATCCTTCTTAGCGAAAAAATAAGATGCATTATATTGTGCATGCAGGGTATGCAGCGAGATCGAGTCGTGTGTTAATTACTCTTTGAACATACTTTCAGTTTGCGAACAAATCAAAGAGGGATCTAGCAGGTTTTCGCTTCAGGATCCCTGTTTCGCAATCAAAAAAAAAACGGCGGAAAGTTAGTTTCTTTTGCTACTGTCTTAGAAGCAGTCACTGTTCGGAACTCAGATAAACGCCGGGGCAGGCGGTTCGCAAACTCGCGCTTTTCTGCAAGCGGTCAACAGAATTTTGGGCCAAACTTTCAGCTGGCGGCACTTCCTTTACGGTCGCATATTCTGCCAGCGGGCAGCAATACAGCATTTTCTGCAAGCGCTCGGCAAATAATTTCTTTCAGCGAGCGCTGGCCAAACTTTCAGCAAGCGCTCGGACACTTTTAGGCAGTTTCGGGCATACGCCGAGCACAGGTAAGAGTCTGTGTGGCAGAGGTTCACCGTTGAATTAATGCTGCGCGGTCCTCCACAAAGAACCGTGCTGCCCTCCAAAATCTTGCATATTCTCGCGGAAAGTCCGCGAGGATGCGGCCATTGCGCCGCAGCTGATCTATAAGAAAACCGCGATTATTCTTCAAGCATTCTTCTAAAATTTCGCCAACATTCTTCCAAACTTCTACAAGCGGACCGCAAGAAATCAGCGAACTACTTTTCCGGTGCCCGTTCCGCCCATAAATCGCATGGCCGCCTGCCCCCGGCGATTATCTGAGAAGTGGCAATAGTCAAGAAGGGGAGGGACAGGAAAAGTTCATAGAAACGAAAAGTCTTCTTTCTTCAAAGCCAGAATGCACGTCAGCTAATTATCGATGTGACCTTTGAAGTTTTACCCCGTCTTATTTTCGCTACCGGCGACCTTACCTGTTGTCCTCCATTCTAAGCAAGAAATTCTTAAGTATAAACAGATAGTTTTGCACTTACTCCAAAATACTTATGAAGAAAAGAAACTCTGCCATTTTCCAAAAAATGTTTCGCCAAAATCGAAATATAAAGTCGCTGCAAAAATTGTGTCAGTTTTTTGAATCCACCAGCAAAAATAGTAGAATAAAGATAAACAAGACTTCACGCTGTACTTGACGCGGAACATCTTCCTTTTCTCAGCTGCTTTACTCTCAGTGTAATTTTTGAGAAACTGCTGAGGTGATCGCTCGGCATCAAAATCCCTCGTTTTTACCTTTAAGCTTTGAGAACCTAGCTGCATATTTTGGCGCAGTAGGGCGAACACGATCCTGCATATTTTTGTACTGATAAATTTGCGCTTTGCATGCACGATTTCTTAGAAAAATGACCTTTGATTAGCGGCTCATAACTTCGCCCACATAGGCGCTAAGCAGATATGGAATACAGACTCGAAGTCAGCGTTTTATTCTGCATCTAATGGTGTGCAGATTGGATTGACCACTTCGACTTCTGACCATTTCCTTGTGAGTAGTTATGAAGTGCTTCCTCATAGTATCACATTTCTGCCCTTTTACGTGTGAAACGATCACATCATTGTATGAAATAGAACCTTGTACGGTAACTTCCTTTCTGAACATTGATGATGTAATATCTTCTAGGAAAACACTAGAACATTTGAAATGATATAGTGGTTTCATATAAGCGTCTCACAAAAAAGTGCCCATCAACATTTGTGATGACGAAAGGTGGTCTAGCTGCTGGTAACCAAATTTGATTTAGAATGAAGCAACTATGAAGCAATCATGGCGACCTGCTGGTCTCTGACTTGTTTCCCAACTTTGTATAATTGAGTGGCTGAGAGACTGTACAGGATGATCGTTCGTTTTTCTCTGTTAGATTTTTTAGCTAGAAAATCTTATTTTTGGTATAAGGTTTTCCAAATTTCGTGACCGCAGTAGTTGGAAGAAATCATTATGTGAATATCTAGGGTAGCAAGGCACAAACTAACAGATCTTATTCCCAAAACCTGAGAAACTCAAGCCAAACAATAATGTTAGCAATAATCATAGGTTCAAAGCGAATAATGGATAAGTACAATATGCGCCAAGAAGCAAACAAACATTATATGTCAACTAGAAAAATTATAAGCGTTAGGATCGACATAGCCACAGTAAATGTATTTAACAACTCTTCTTATCAGTTATCTGATGGGAAAAGTCTTCTCAATAGATTTCATCCTGGACATGCATAGATTGTGCCTCTGGCTCCCAAAAAGGTTGCACTTTTTCTTGCATAGGTTACGCCTATGAGCCCCAAAAAACATGCACTTTCTCTTATGTGGACCTTCGTCTCAAATGATGAACTGGCTCCGTCACTGTGCCAATCGAGGGCAGAATAACCAAAACTAAAGTATGAGGTTTGCTTGTTTGAATTGAAAATGAGAGCGTTGGACATAAAGAGCGTCCTTTCTTCCTTGCAGATTGACAAAGAGAACGGTCTCATATTGCTCGTAGAACTGTAAAGCCATCAGCAATCTCGATACGAAAACGTTACCCTGGTGCAAAGACAAATATTGTAACCATTGCACGGCTTGCTGCCAGAACCGTTTTTCAAATCTTGAGGAAGTTTGAGACTAACCAGTAATATTTTCGTGAGGTAAATCCCAAGCGTTTCGAATGATGTTTATCGTGGGGATACCAGACTGCTCTGATAATTCCATAACTAGTCGCTGACCTTCCTCAGTTTTACAAGCATTTATCAGGAGACTGACATCGGTGATTGAACCGCAGACTAAAATAGTCCGACTTTCCCTTATGATATCGAACCTGTGCTCATGTCTTGAAAACTAGGAGTTGACTAAAGAAAGGATCGATCGAATATTATCTTCGCAAGTTTAGTGCCGTTCTATCAGAAAGAAATGCTTACGCTCATCTGAAGATGTTACATTCGTAGCGATAATATGCTTCATGTTTATACTGGGCATATTGAGTGTATGGGAGTGGTACATTTGAGATAAGCTTAAATGCTGGTAAATGGTCAGACCTTCACCATCGTCCTCTTCGGATACGAAGGCTAAAAGCTTCCCCCTCATCATGTACTAATCAAAAATGCCGCACAAATAGCTTACCTATTATCTCTTCTGATGCTGTGGCATGTATTACAGCTTGCAATAATATGTATATGGTAGAAAATATAGATGGTGACATGTTTACTAGCTCGTTAACGACTTCAAAAGGTGATGTACAGTGATATTTTGTTGAAGTGAGTCAAAAAGCGCTAATAAATAATTTAATACTGAGTTTCATATCGCATTACATATCGAAGCCAGAGTTCAAAAAAGTTTGAGAAACAATGAGTTACTCACACCAATATATTCTATTTTTGATGTTTGCAGTATTGCCTAAAATAGACGAAAGTCAGCGTAATTCACGAGGTAGGTGCAAACACATCAGACTTGTGCTAGTTAAATATCTAAGCAAGTTGTCCACAAATTGAAGAAAGTGAAAGATAGCCAATGAAAGTTGAGACTGGCTTTATGCTCTACAGTCATAGTATCTTGCTCGAATAACAATAGAATCACTTTGTTGAGACACTTTCAGAACAAAGGTCGAACGTGCAGAGTTAGGCTGACTGAGTTAAAGAGATGGGCAAAGTGGAAAAGTTACTCTTTGAAACGACTAAATTCAAGGCCGGCATCCGTTAACAACAGAACGCTTACTATGAACGTCTAATCAGAGAATCTGAAAATAACTACTGAATGCAAGTAGTGTGGCATCGCGAGGAACAGAGAATCACACTTATATACAACTAGTTGGCGTACCCGGTCCAGCCCGGGCCATTAGTCACCTGCACTGCAAGTCCCCCCCCCCCTTCTTATATGTTGTGGATGACTTACCCTGGAATCCGCTTCGAAACCGCATCCTCGTGATCCTGAAATGAAAATGAGCTTCACCGCCCTTCTTTACAGACTATGGTAAAATGCTTGATTGAACATGATAAACCCTCAATTCCTTAGAAAAACGTAAACAAATCAATAAATCGATAGAAGGACCCAACGAATCGCTGCGAAAAGTAGCCTATCATCTGCGCAGGGGTCGAAAACATATGTGTGCAAAGTTTCAGCTGAATCGGTTGAGCGGTGCGCGTTTCTATAACGCACATACCCTCCAAACTGACAATTTTTGAGTTATATATATATATAGTTTTGGTACAGAACGTTGATTATTCATCGTTGTCAAAGTGAGAAATGACATCAATGAGATATGAAGTTTTGACAAAAGTAAGTAAGTTTAAGTAGTTTAAAGTAAGTTTTGACAAAAATTGCTTTGAATCCCGAGATATAGCAGGCGTTACAAAAAAGTCCATGATCTATAGTAGAGCCTACAAAAAATTCTTATGAACCTCTGAGAGTTTCAACATTAGCATAATATAGCAATTTTAAACAAAAGCGCTACAGGACCGGATTAGGATATTCATCATACCAGCATACAAGGGATCGTGTAAGTTTCAAAACTTACATGTATTTTTGCAGCGTGGACTCAATCCACGGTGCCAGGAGCTGATGTTGCGCGTCTGACTGAGCCCAAATTTTCAATAATGGTACGTAAACCATTTGCATGTAATTGCATCACAAAAACCAAAGATCCATAATCTTACCCATGCAAACCGTCTGCGAATATGAAATGGCAGCCCTCTTTCTAGCAAAGATGGTGCAAAAGTAATGCGCAATTCTTTTGTCACAGCGACAGTGAATAGATTCCGAAGCACGTTCTACTGACTACCGAACAGCCGCCTAGACCGTAATCCACTTAGAATTAACAGCCACAATCTAAAACATTGAGTACCTCAAGAAGCCAGCCCAGAAAAGTAATTCACAAAATTTCTTTTTAGTTATCAAGTAATATATGCAATCATTCGTTCGGTATTACGGTGTAGATGAGGCAAATGTTTGATAATCGGCAAGCACCCTACTTTCACAATAACTGCATTCAAGTCTTTGGAAGTAGAACCAGGAAAACCTTACCTTGTATACGCCCTAATCATCGAAAAATATTAAATTTGGCATAAAACATATGAAACGAAAAAGCCGATATTTTCGTACTTTTAGTCTGTTTTTGTTTCTTTACTCGCTTCACTAATTCCACAACTGCATTTGTGAATTCTTTCATGTGTCATGATGACCAAGTGAAGGCCTGCAAGATTTTTTCTGGCGGAAATCTGATTTGTGGAGCGATTGAACACCTTTCGATTTTGGCTTCCAAACTGAGGTAGATCACTTCCTATGGGCCGTATGCATTAACATCCCCGCCGTGGAGGGGATCGCAGCTTCAGAAGAAAGCTTCATATCCTCAAGCTCTTATCCGAATTTCACGCTGTCTACCTATCCGTAAATACTCCCACCATCCTTCACTATGAACATCTTGAACGAGAGTAAGAAGCTGTACAAGCCGCATTTTCCGGCTTTTTGTATGATCCCCTGATGATCCCCCGCGGCCGAACGTCTCTTGTTCAAAGTCATTTTTCTTCCTTCAAAGTTAACGAAAGCCTTTCAAAATTGTACTGATTATCTAATTCAACAGCGCTAAGCAAATTCCATCCCCGTCAGGGGATGTTAGTGCATGCGGCCCTAAGAGATTTTTTTAGTTGTCTTGTAGATCTTATTTTGCTCCATCGAATAACCCTCATGCATTTCTGATATTCACAGTGCGGCAGTCCCATAAAGAATGCTCATTATTTGCACCAACTTAATGAATCCCTTCTCAAGGTTTTTAAATATGATACGAGCTTATACCTTGTTCTCAAAATTGCAGATTGAATACGATTTTCGTCTTCAACACATCACTTCAAAATGTATGAAACACTGAGGTTTACAGCTTGATAGCAGACCGATTGACATTTGCTTCACTTTTTTCGCAAAACATACTTTCGTTTGTTGTCAAATTGGAAGCAAATCAATGTTCCATGCTTATTTTGTGATACGCGAAATCCTTTTTTGGATTTCCTTTGGATGACTACCTTTCGTAGCTTTGTCCTTTGCAGCAATATCGACGGTGTCTCTTACTAATGTCAGAGACTAATGAGTTCATGCAACGTTTTTCTTTGACATGAGAAAGAGCATGAAAGTGAGAAGCTATGCGTTTCCCGTTGTGTGTTTACGCAGTGACTGAACTCATGGCCGCAATTCCAAATTTGCCAATATGTCTGAAATGCATGTAACGGTCTCATGCATGTCTGTATGTAAACGTTTCGCAGTTATTGTGAAAAAACTGCTTCAAGTACGCTTTTTATTATTATGTCTCAAGGCACGAATAAACAAGAAGTTTTTTTCAGGAATGGCCTTATCCAATCCAACGAGACGAACTAAGTTTAATGGCGCTGAAGCGATTGACAGTAAGAGCTAATCCAAGACGAAGGAGGTCGCCCATGCACGCGAGGCGTGCGCGGCGATCTCCAGTGATGAAAATGCGCGAACATGCTGGTCGCAGCCGCCTCGCACGCCTTCGTCATGGAAGAGCTTTTAAAAATAGAGAGAGGCTTGTCAAAAAATGATACTCATGCTTCTGGAAGTGGGCAAGAGCACGGGTGGTAAGTCTGCTCTTGTTGGGGGAAATGTCTCTGTTTCGTTTAGCATTTAAAAAAAAACCCTCCACATCGGATTCCGCCTACGGCTCCGGGTGGTATAGGCCGTCCGCGTTGCGCACAGAGAGCAACTCTGTTGCGCCCATTGAAGATATTTCATGACTGGAAGAAGCGCAGAGAAAACAGGCGGCGAGAGTGCACGGAGAAAGAGGAGTGACGCGCAATACACGCCTCGCGCACTCTCCCATACGCGGACGGCCTATAACAAGAACGATATCACGATGCTCAGGGCATCATCTGAATCGGACAAAAACGACCGTTGTCCGGATGAGAGGGCAAGCTTTAGGCGACAAGACGAGCAAAACGCCCGTAACTCACAAAGGAAGCGTCATTTTTTCGATAGCGTCGAGATATGTATTGGCCCGACCTCCCACCACCTTTTTGCCGTCGAAGACGTTTTGGGGAGTTCCTCGGGATACCAGAATTTGGTCGCCTAGCGACCTACAACCCGCGGACAAGAAAACGCCACAGGGACTGCATGCTCTGCACCTAAAACGCCAGGACAGTCTCCACAACGTCGGCTTCCACGCTCTCCTCGAGGCTGCAAAGCACATCAAGTACCACGCCATCGCTCTGCAGGAAACGAAGTGACTGATGTAATACTTATCATCTGTGATGAGAAAGTTCCATCATGGAACAGTGGAGGTGTTGGCTTCGTCGTCCATCCATTTATTGTCCTTCTTTGTAAATTCGTATTGGATCTTGTCACCTCGACGAGCTATCCTACGTTTACGCTCTCCACGTCAGAAAACCATCAACATTATCAACTGCTACTCTCCATATCAGCAGCTGAAGAATTAAAACTGAATGCTTTTTATGAAGACAAAAAGGAGGTCGTCCGCAACGAGAAGTCCTTTAACAAATTTGTTTAAGCGAACGCAAGGAAAATCGCGAAGTTACTTAAAGAGGAATTTATGAGCTCCAGAACGAAGGCGGCAAGTTCTCGTTGGAATTCTCTCCGCCGCACTACTTTTCCAAGGATACTCCAACTTCATGAAAAAAAAGAACAACGCCGGTGGAAGGAATCGCCCAACAGAACCACTCACGCAGAGACCGGCCACTTGCTCACCAATCGAAGGTCGAGCTTGCTCGATGTCTCTGCGGCTTCAATCTTCTGCAGTGGCTCCGATCACCGCCTCTTTGAGCAACGTCGAAAGCTAGAAAAGAATGTCTGCCCAGTATACTTAGTAAGCGTAGCGGCAGTGGAGGCGTGCTCCTGGCTGGCAAGAACAGAACACCGATCAGTACTTAGTAGTTTATCGTTAAGGCATCAAAGTGGACAGAGGACAGTATATGAATATGCGAGAATAGGAGATCATCGGTGAAGTAGTTGAGCTTGGAGATTGGATAGGTACTGGATCGGAACAGCATCAGCCGGAGACGAGGAGGGGTACAGTAGGACGGCCGGTCGGTGTCGGGGCGAAGGGTCGACTCCTCGAGGCTTCGTATCGTCGGTCACGCCCTAAACATATGAATCATGTCTTCTGGCATTCCATCGGAGATGCAAACGGAGATGCAAAAGCATCTCCCTTACACCTCCCTTATTTACCAACAAGTCCGTCCTCGGACTTCTAATTAAGAAAAAGTATGTAAGACAAAGTATATGAAAAGAATTATATAAAGGAGTATATACGGAAGTGTATAAATAAAGGTGTAGTATATCATAAAATATAAACAAATAGTATGTATGGATATAAAGAAAACAACGAAATATATAATGAAGGTGTAAATATATATAAAGAGAACTAATTATGAAAATCCCACCGTTGTCCAGGAGGAAGATACTGGTCCAGTTGAGCGGCAGGTACCACGGCGTGGCGTTCTTCGGCCCAGGCCAACACTCGGTTCCAGAAGTTGATGCGACGAGGTGAATCAGTATGGCCCAGCA
Source organism: Cylicocyclus nassatus (assembly GCA_958299035.1). NCBI lineage: Eukaryota > Metazoa > Nematoda > Chromadorea > Rhabditida > Strongylidae > Cylicocyclus > Cylicocyclus nassatus. The sequence goes on along the minus strand of CATQJL010000316.1, from coordinate 56,903,671 downwards.
CGAACAAACCTTGGCGAGAACGGGTGAGCGCAACATTCATGCGTTTCTGGTCATCTAGGAACTCGCCAGAAGTAGGCTCAAAATCAGTTCGGGTGGTGAGGAGAATAACGATGTCTTGGGAGGAAGAACTGGGTAACACCATCAGGTACTTGCAAGAAGTCGATAATGAGCGAGAAACTGCCAGGGCGTATGAGAGGATGACATTCCGCTCAAGGTTCCTCACTGGACGATTCGGCGGCAGCGAGTGCTGAACAAGCGACTCTAAAGAGATGAGCCATGCGTTTCTTGGCTGCGCGAGGATCACGAATGTAGCTATCAAACTGGTCAAGACGATCTTCAAGCCAAAGCCATTCGCTGTCATGCTCCTCGCGTGCGGGGACCCCAAGATCAGAGGTTGAGGAAGATTCACAGTCGGCACTGGTGGAAGAAGTGGACATCAATGCTTCCATTTCTCTCGGCTCGGAGGTGAGTGGCACATGAGTAGGCGCGGTCAGTTGTTCCATGCCTGCAGCTGGTGTAGGAGTAACTGTCGAGTCGCCTTCCATAGCCTCGCCGGGTAATCCTAAACGACAGAACGTCACAATTATACGAGCAGAAGGTAAACGAAGAGTTGTATGGAAAGGGAATCTTATGATCACTTGAAAGCATGCCGAGTCACGGCGTGCGGAAGCTGGACCAACCTGACGATGATGTCACCGGTGAGGGCCCAGCAGGGCTAGCGCTAGGATTAGCAGGCTGCCCGGGGCCAGGATCGTTTGCGTCTGGAGTTAGCGAAGACATATGAACGCAAGGGGCTTTTCGCCAAGCTTATCTGCAAGCATAAATATAGTAATCTGCCTGATGTCAGGGAGACGAACGATGCGACGGTGAGCGAAAAACACGAGGTTATAAGACGACGGTAGGCAATAAACGTGAACACTATACGCGAGAACAGTAATGAGGAGGACATAAGAAAATCTGTGATGAAATCATAAGTGTATGTAAAAATGAAACGCGTTGGGAAGAAATAATTCTGAATCCACATATGAATGATATCGAATACTGGGAGGGCAACCAACAGGTTAAAGTGATGTTCTTCGTGATCTAAAGCGGGTGTTATACGGATGTGATGGTGGCGGCTCAGATTCTGTCAAGGGCTGATCAGCTAAAGTTTGATGCTGATATCCTACCAGATCAGTATCAATAGCTTGATGATGAGTTAAGGCTAATTGTTCAGGCTCTGGCTGCCAAGGAGTAGTGAATACAGGACCACTAAGTTCAAAACATCGCTTAACTTGATTCATGTGAACAATTTTAGGTTTAGACTGTGGTGCGGTAATACTAAGTATGGTAAGATGAGGATGATTGACTTCCAAAACGCGGAACTGTCCTAACCAAGGATAAGCTAGCTTAGCAGAAAGTCCAACCTTAAGAGCAAAATCACGTAAATAAACTCGATCGCCAACTTTGATGGATAACGGAGAGAGATGCGTGTTATCAAACTGAGACTTGAACTTGTTGCGCTGAACTTCGTTATGTTTGGCGGCAGCGCGCCAAGCGGCATGGAGAGTAGCTACTAAGTTCTCGAGATAAATACTAGAGTCTTGATCAGTAGGCGTGTGTCGCTGAGAATCATGCTTGATAAGCAAATCAATGTTAAAAACAGGATCACGTCCAAAAATCAAAAAGAAAGGAGTATTATTAGTACTAGTATGAACGGAAGTGTTGTACATAAAGGCACAGGCTGGCACAAATTTGTCCCAGTCAGTCTGATTCTCGTTAATATAAGTACGAAGCATAGGATGAAAAGTGGCAAAAATACGCTCACAAGCTCCATTGCCTTCGTGGTGATACGGGGTAGTGAAATATCGTCCAATGCGTAGCAAGCGTCCAATCTCGGATATGAGCTCTCCTTTGAAGTAGGAGGCATTGTCTGAAATAAGCTGTGTCATGACACCGAATTTGAGTATACATTCAGTCATAATGGCGTGAGCTACTGTGACCGCGCTGCAATCCGGTAAGGGTGCTGTGATAACATACTTGGAGAAGTGGTCCAACAGGGCCAGCACGTACTTATTACCTGATTCGGAAGTGTGTAAAGGACCGGTAAGGTCCATGTAAACTTTATCGAATACGGTTGTGGTGACTACTGGGAGTAATTTCTCGCGATTGAATGCCTGGGCGCGTTTGCGTTGGCAGGAATCACACGCCTTGGAGAGGGCGAAAATCTGCTCGGACATATGTGGCCAAAAGTATTTTCGCGCGATTTTCGCTAAAGTTTTGCGCCAATTAAAATGTCCGCCAGCTGTAGCGCTGGTGTGCATTGCATGAAAGACTGGTTCACGGAGTTTTTCCGGTAAGAAGAGTTGTTCTATAATAGCGTCGGGGCGATGGGGGGACTTGGTAAGATGGTACAAACAACCATTTGCGCGTAGGTGGCAATCTTCAGCTAAGCGAAGCCATTGGGCCTTATCTGTTTCCGAGGCATTATCGGGAAATTGTCCTGTTTCCAGGAACGACATGATAGGGCTGCAAACTGGGTCGCGCTTCTGCTCTAGTAAGGCATCATAGGGCTTAATCGCAATTGGAGTAACAAGGGAGGAATTGGTTGGTTGGAGAGAACGCAAACGATAACCTTGTACCGCTAGACACATAGGAAATTCTACTATGTCTTCAGACTCTGGGGTGTTATCCTGAAACTGAGTCTGAGGGTTGACTGATCGTGAAAGGCAATCGGCCACAACATTTGATGATCCCTTCAAATATTCTATGGTTATGTTATAACTTTGGAGCTCGACTACCCATCGCGCTAAATTATCATGGGTCTTATTGTGTTTGAGAAGATACGTCAGTGGGCGGTGGTCAGAGAAAATACGGGTCAAATGACCATAGATAGTGGCTTTGAAGAAGCGAAGAGCGCTTACCATTGCAAAAAGTTCTATATGAGTGGGACTCCACTTTTGTTGAGACTGGGATAGAGCTTTACTGTAATAGCCAATAGCTAATAGGGATTTCTCATCGCTAGCTGCTTGCTGGAATAATGCGGCGCCTACGGCAACTTGACTACCATCCGTGTGGAGGATAAAATCACGTTCTTGAGGGAACGCCAAACATGGCTTGGTTATGAGTTTATTCCGTAGTTCGTCAAAAGCTTGCTGCTGGCGCGGGCCCCATTCAAATTTTGCTTTATCCTTGGTTAGTTCATACAGGGGTGCTGCTATGGCGGCGAAATTTTGTATAAATTTTCGAAAGAAATTGACCATTCCTAGAAAACATTTGACTTCTTTGACTGTAGAAGGGGTCGGGAGGCGCTTAACCGCTTGAATGTTCCTATCGCAAGGGTAATAACTATCTCCCGAAATTTCATGCCCCAGGAAGGTGATTTTGGAACGCGCAATGTCAACCAGTTTCTTGCCTGATACCTTGATATCGAAATCGCGAAAGCGGCGGAATACTTTACGCAAAGAATTTAGGTGGCTTGGGAAGTCCTTGTCGAAAATGACAATATCATCCAGGTATGCCAGGCAGTTCTCTTCCAGACCGGCTAGGATACGGGACATGGCACGAGAGAAATACGCGCCGGCGTTTTTGAGTCCAAAGGGGAGATAAACAAACTGGTAAATCCCGCGGTGCGTTGCCCAACCGCATTTGGCTTGACTCTCTGGTGAAAGTAGAAGTTGCATGTACCCAGATGCTAGGTCAAGGGAAGTATAATACCTGTTACCCGCAATCTTTTCTAGGATATCGTCAATACGGGGTAAAGGGTAATGGTCGGGGATGGTAATATCGTTTAGTGGGCGAAAATCGAGGCAAACGCGAAGGGTGCCATCGCGCTTCTTGACCAAAACCGTGTTATGAACCCATGGGGTATCACTCTCCCTAATCCTGCCGGCTTTCAACAATTTATTAATGTGGTCGTCAAGCTCCTTCTGGAACTTAACCGGAATACGGGTAGGTCGGAACCTCGTAGGAGGAATTTCGGTAGTGGTCTTGATGTGGATTGCCTCGCAATCGTATGAACCTAGGTCATAGGAACTTTGGGATATCCTATCGCGAAACTCGTAAAAGAGAGCTTGTAACTGCTCTTTTTCTTTGTCAGAAACTTCGGACTTGCTAAGATCAACAACAAAATCAGCTTTGGGTTCTGGAAGGGGACAGCGATCAGCCGCAGCAAGAGGTTGTAAGGCAAACAAACTCATGCTAAAAACACCGGGGGTCCGAAAGCACCCCATTCTCCTCTACTAATGGAACCGCAGTAGAAATTCTCTGATTCTTATATAACACTTGGGGACTACTAGTAGGATTTGAAACTAATAGGTGAATCGTACCTGCGGTGAATACAGTAGGAGAAACCAGTAACGAGCGCTGGAGTAGGTCCTCGGATTGCGTCACCAGCATGACCGGCACCGTAGGACTCGAAGAAGTATAGCACGGCACATACGTTTCGGTTCCAGGTTGTAAAGGTGTTGTTTCTGAAACACGAACGATAACATCTCCTTCTACTTCCGCTTGCAGTCGTTGTGACACAGTGCCAAAAATTCGGATTTGCTCGCCATTAATAGTAAAAGTATGATTTGTGTAATCGATGGACCAAGGTGGGAGTTGAGACAATACATTGTTACCTAGGATGAGATTAAAAGAGGCTGCATGATGGGGGATTGAAGATTCATCCGTAAAATGTACAGCAGCAGGGATGTGATATGACCCTATCTGGAGGTTAAGACGTGCGCATCCTAGGAGACCTATGGGTATACCCGCCATCCCGATGGCGGTGTCTACTGAGCTGCGCTCGAAGTGGAAGATACCTACCAAGGTAGCTAATTCACGGCTTGCGACGGAGATAGCAGCGCCAGTGTCAATAAGGCCTAATAGAGCTATACCGTTCGCTTTGATAGGAATTTGCGCCACAAAGAAATGGGTATTATCATACAAGGATAAGACGTGAACCGGAGCTATTGTTAGCTTAGGTGGCCATGCGTGCGAAGAGTCTAGCGCAAGACGAGTAAGCTCGATGGGTTGTTCCTCTGAGGTATTTGCCACAGAAGGTATAGGGAATGAGTTGCTAGAGGATGAACAAATAAAAGGAAGCGGACGCAACGGAGTGCGCAAATTAGAAGGAGCTATGCGTGAGAGAATACCAGCATAGGATACGTTGATATACAAAAGAATTAACTTCTTTAGAATTGCTAAAGTCACAGTTATGCAGCAAATAGTTATCCATGCGTTGTACGGGGAAAACCCTATCAGGGCAAATAGAAGAGAAGAGCTGCTACCCGATTGGGAATCAGGAGAAACTTGAGAAGAGTAATCATTGTTACCTAATGTACCAATAAGTTTGTGGAAATTCTGAGCTGTCCAAAGTTCTTGTAACTGATGCTCTTGCACGAGCTCACTAAAGTTCGTAAGCACTAGATTATGAAAGATTGTGAGAGATGGAATGAAATTAACGTCATGGGGAACAGAAGCCAATGAGATATTGTGAATATGTTGATTAGATATTTTAGAAAATGAGTGGGAGGGTGCATCATACTGGAGAACTCCATCAGGAAGAGAGAAGTAAAAGGGGCGGAGTTTGGCGCAAGGTAACGGATCAGCGTTGGAAGTAAGTACCCAACTATGCCCTACCTGTGTTTGCGTGGAACGTGCTAGCCGCTTAGCTTTAGCAATTGCATAACCCTGGTCGGTAACTGTTAGAGAAGTACCGCAGTCAACTAGAGTAGAGCTGTCACTACGCCAAGATAAAGCAAACTCTTTCGAGTCGCTAATCCAGATGTTTCCTAGCAAGTGGCCATGCATCTTGGAGATGGGAATAAACGCGCAAAGTTCTTCCTGAGCTGGGGTCCAAAGTAGCACCGACCCGTCTTTAAGCGTGCAAAAACCATCCTTGTACGAGCAATGCCGGAGATCACCGACCGCGGTGTCGGGAAACTGGGACTCGTGACGCGCATGCACCATTGTAGGGGTTAGGTAACAATTAGTTACTGTTAAGTGATGGTCCGAGCAACAACCAAAGGGTGCAGAGGGAAATTCAAAAGTGAGTGGATTATCTGTCTTAAAAGATTCCCCTGCTGGACGCATAACCCCAAACTCGCATTTATGGTGCTGTTTCATCTGCCTACAATGTTCTACTGTCACGGTCTTATAGGTTTCTGTATGTGTTTGATGGCGCGCCCCGAAAAAGTTAACGGAATAAGTTACTGACTGCTCAACTATTCTGCATAAAGTAGCTGGAGTGTCGTAGCGCTTGGAATTAGGTCGGTAAACATGAAGAGTAGCGCGCACAGGGGGATTAGTTATGTTAGGAATTAGATAGGAGCAGTTATATGTAAGAGGGATATGACTAAGTGGATCAGATTTATCGTGTGGACACAGCCACACAGGCTGAGAGTAAGCAGAGAAGATACAGCAAGACATGACAAGAGAAGCGAAAAACAAAGCGTTAACTTTAGGAAGAGTAAACGTGGAAGATGATGTAGAGGAATGGCCAAAAGCTGAGTGGGCAAGCTCTTCGTTCCGTTGCACGAGTGCCGAAATGCGAGCGTTAGAGTTTTCGGGAGCTGCCTGATTTTGTTTCAAGGATAGAGACAGAGATTCAATCTGCTTACGCGCATCTTCTAGTTCACTATTAGAATGAGGCGAGATGCTAAGCAAGTTAGGGGAAGCTCTACGGTTAAAAGCTGGAGAACGAGAACGGAAAGGAAATCTAGGGCTGCGCGATCTTAGAAAACGTGATGTGAACCTACCTGTTTGCTGACGTTGTCGCCTCCTTGACGGGCATTCAGGAATAGTGTGTCCTCGACCGCCACAGTTATAGCAGAAAATACCATTCGCCATGTTGTCCTGAGGCCTTTGTTCCATTGGTTCCTGAAATCGCACACGATTAGCATTTGGTCTTACTCTACCTGGATAGCCTTCCCTGTTGTAAGGGCTTCGAGAACGAAAGGGGTTGGAAGGACGCTGGTTACGATTAACAGTAGGACTATCAAATGAAGAACGGGTGAAAGGCTTAATGGAACTTACGGTCACCGGTTGAGACACCTGAGACGGGTGAATAAGTCGATCCCTAGAAGCTTCAGCCAATAGGTTCTCGACTCGTTCGGCTTCGGCCACTGCTTCCTCAAAAGATGACGGGTTAGCATACTTAACGTGAAAACGTAAGTCAGAATTCAAGCGTTGCAAAAATTCTTGAAGGAACACTTCATCATTAAGAGAAGGGTCCTTACCTGTTGCAGTACGTAGTAAGTTAAGAAGGCGAAATGCAAAAGCAGAGATAGACTCACCCGCGGCCTGTCTGCACGACGACAACTCTTGCCTGGCATCCGCCATCTGCTTAGGCCCTTCGTAGTGCTTGCGCAATAGGGCCACGATTGCGCCATAGTCGAGCTTATCTTCCGAGGATAGGGTTTCAACACGTTCCCTGGCAACAGACTCTAAATGCGCAACTAGATAGTTAGCCCTATCCTCCGCTGTAACAATTTTGCGTAAGCGCATTGAGTCCTCTAGGCGGCGCAACCACAATGAAAAGGATTGAGAATTAGAAGTACCCGAAAATGAGACGATTCTGGACGAGAGCCCATCAGGGCAGCAAGTTGCAACCAACGGGAATTGCTCCATACGAGAACCCACTACCGCAAAAGACTGGTTAATCCCCTCTAAGAGATCCGAATTACCTCGATTCAGTTTCTCCGCCAGTTGTGCGGTAGTCTTCTTAGCGTCCCGCCAGGCGTTGACCAAAGCATCTGTCGTGGCACTCTTCAATTCCTTGGCGTCACGTCCATGAACCACGACCGAGTCCTCAAGGGTCGCCAACGCCGACGTCAAAGGCGCCGTGATAGCCTCGAGTGCCCCAGGTGGGCTCGAGGTATCCGTCGCGGGCTGCTCCACCTGCCCCTTTGAGCGAGTAATCGGAACCATGAAAGCTAAAACTGGATAAGCCCAATATCAGGGAAATTAAGAGACAAGAGTAGAAGTGGAAGCCCAAACCTTGAAGCAAGATGCGAGAGCGAACTGCGAATTCTTCGTCAGTATGAAGACAACTAAGTCCGATGACCTATTATATAGTTGCGCTGCTTATCAAATGTTACATGGTAGCGCCAAGATGTTTTCCTAAGGGGATATCTATGTTTCTGATCAAAGACAGCAATCGTCATGCTAAGGGAAAACTTTCGAATATGCTAAGCATGTGTTATTTCTCTGTTATCTATGTTTTGCATCTACACCGGATGTGAGAGAATGTTAGCTTGCTATTTGATATTTCCCCTACGACTTATCTATGTTTATGATCTGGCTGTGCAAAGCCGTTATCTCTACTTTCTCAAGAGTCGCGCTAGGTTTTTGTTACCAAGAGATACCGTAATACGAGAGAATTCAAACAGTTACTCGCGGATGAGTGCAAAATGCGAAAATACGATTCGGAGCGCAAAGTCCCTAAGAAACAAGCTTGGCTCACAAAGACACAAAGCACTGATTCAAATGAGCGCAAGCGCAAGTTGAATGAAGTTTTGCATGGCGCAACGAGAAAGTGCTTGAAAGCTTAGCGCAAGCATGGAAAACAGTCTCAGAAACAAAGAAGTTCAAATTATCGGCGCTTGAAAACAGCGAGAGATTGCGAGCGAGAGAGAGCAGACTGCGAGAGAAATACAGTAAGATTAGCTAAGGAGAATAGTTATGTGAGTGAAATATCCAACTGTAAATAGTATACGAAACCACAAAATGAATTTAGAATTATGTTAAAAGAAAAGATCTCCAAAAGGTATCTCATTAGTAATTTACTAGTCAGGCGCGATACACGCGCACGCTCAAACAGTCTACACCACGAGAAAATTCCACCAAAAGTATGAGGAAGAGCTAATGTGAGAGAGGAAATTCAAGTTATAGGAGGATATGATTGCAATAGGAGTTTATAAAAACGTACCTGATTTCCTAGCTGCTTGTATAGCGTAGTGGAGTAGACTGAAGCCGACCGCTAGCTAGACGGCCATCTGGGGAGAATGCGGCCAGAACTCTGCGCGCTAATCTGGAAAGGGCCGCCATATGTGACTTACATAGTAAGCGAATGATCGATCAACACCTTTGAGTTATATCACCTCAATGCTCGAGCTCACCTTACCCCCTCAAGCGGATGTCACCTCGCGAACTACCTCGAGGCAACTCTACTGGACTCTAACACCTCATAATTCCCAGCCGCCGGCAACACTAATATCAATTCAACATGGGCGAACGCCTAGCCAAAACACAAGTTAGCCAAAACACAAGTCCATTAATCCGCGAGGAAACACAAACTCAACCCGGGGAGAACGCAGTATACCTTCCTGATAATACGCTCAACAATGCGAGGGAGGGGATCGACATCCTTCGCAACGGAGTAGGGGTTCGATGATGTAGATCATGCCAGAGAAGCGAACATTCTGGTTTTAATCAATTATTACCAAGCATTTAGGTTTAATTTGATGAGAGATTTTTTTTGAAAGCCGGGTTCTTCTCTCAGCGACCTGTACCTGGCAATCTTGCCTCTGACTTCTAGATTCGCCTCTCGAGAGGAAACTCAAGCAGTAATAGCTGCCAGCTTCGAATATTTGTAAGAGTTCTTAATCATTCAAGGAATTTGCGCATTTTTCTTATGAATAATAGTTTTGTCCAAATAGGCTGATTAAACACATTGTAGTTAATGTATTGTATGTGTATTGCCTTTATCTTGTTATCTCAACATAAGTTGCCTTGAAAAAATCTAGAAAATAGCAGATTTGCCTGATTCCAAGCAGAGATCCCCTGGGGAGCGATCCCCTCCCCAGCGTTCCCTTCGTGCATAGCAGGGATGGCCGCTGAGGATCATTCCCTTGGGGGAATGGACGGTATGTCGCAGATGGCTACATCTTTCATGAAAAGCTGGCACGATTTCATGTGTGGAAATCCTGGTTCGAGTGCCGCGACACCCTCCCCCCCTTTTTTGGCAGCGTAATGTCTTTCACCCATTCACTGCAGAAACTCTTGACTTTAATTGTTGAACATCTTTACGCTGGAATGGGCGCATAGGGAAGAGCGAGCAACATTCATGAAAACAGCGAATTTAATGTGCATAGGAAATATTATTTTCAGTGCGCCGAGCGCAATCACAGCAGACGGTAACGACTAAAGAATTACCGACGACAAAATAAAGACACTAGCTCTCAAAAGATGAGAACGGAGGGAAATTACTACAGAAAAACGGAACGGAAATGAATTCCCCGCTCTATCCTTTGTGCATAAGGGAGTTCACTTCCCCTCCCCACAGGGGATCCATTCTCCGATATTGTCTTTGTGCATACGGGGGTTCGCGTGGGGAGGGGAGGGGATCCCCAGCGGGGATCATTTCAATGGTAAAACGCACATCCCCTCCCCGCGGGGATTTACGTGCATATGGGCCTAAGTATCACTTATTCCGACGGCTTGAAAGTTTTCAGTTCTCTGCGTTATGACAAATAAATGCTTTTACTTCTCCGTTTTTCATAGAAGCCCGATTTCACTAGTTAGCATGAAAGCAGCCGAATAACAGGAACTCATAAAGATACTGCTCGATAGAAACAAGGAAGCTCATAGTAATATTGATCATTCGAGCCATGACTGTTCAAAGTGAAAAAAAGTAAAATTCTGAAGGGTTCTGATTGCCCAAAAAGCGAAAAATATTGAATCTCCGTCCAAAACCTTTTACAGATTTCCTACTAACACACATCTATACTATCAAGATCGGATGCTTATATATGCAGTTGCTGTACTCTTTGATTGAAAATTGAGAAATCGAGAATTTTTATCATTTTCTCGAAGCAATGCAGGCCGTTTTAACCCAAGCAATTCTATACTATAACCCACTGTAAATATGACTGTAAATTTTCTGCTTTGGGTTTCTCTGCTAAAAACGAAATTTCTCGAAAACTAGAATCAAAAGTTATTACTAATGGACTCTCTACATGTTGGCGCTGAAGCTCACATAGGTGTTGCCAAGGTTAGCAAAAACTCTTTGATTTATCGAAAAAATATTTTAGCACAAAATTAATAAGGCTTTTCAATTTGCTCATGTATTATATGAGTGCCATTAGATATTTATGCATACAGCAGCCGTTTTTGTTCGCTGGATTGCGAGAAATCAAATGGACCAAATGATAGCGGTATTGCCTTGTCGTTTTTCTTGTGCTAGGCATTATATGTAAGTTCTTGAAAACTAGCTGCGATTAAAACAAATATGACAATACAATATGTTTCTTGACTAGTTAGAAGTTAAGCACGATTTTTTGGCGGATATAATTTTTTCGGAACTTTGAAATATTTTATTAGGGTGTCTCATAATTTTTTACCGTTTTTATTGCAACCGCCGTCTTTTTGATCTTTGATGTGATTTCAGTCACTTTTCGACAGGGCAAAGCAAGCTCTACAAGACAGCTCTTAAAAGTCTGCCCAAATCATATCCCAAGTGAAGTTTTAAGCTGAAATCTGGTAGTAGTCAAAAACGAGATTTTCTTTCAGAAATCGTATCTCCGTCCAAAAAAATCCAAAAACTTTCCCATTTATTCTAGCATATGCTTGGCCCATCCCATATTCAACTGTAGTCTTTTTGAATTTTTTTCCATGGCTAAAACAGAGAAGAAGATGAATGAGGCAAAATGGCAAACTCCGCCACAGACGTTCTGAGCTACTTTTAAGCAACTGATCATATAGCTCATACATACAGAAGTACGATCATGTATTTGGATCTTTTGTAGGTGCCCCAGTTCTCGAGAAAGGCCGATGTTTAGGGCAAAAACGGTAAAAAATATGAGACACCCTAATAATTCTGTAGAGGTTGTCTATTACTTATTTGATCTGTCGCCTTAACATGAGAAACATTAATTCTGCGTTTAGATGATAGTACCTCACCAGCAAACAAGCAAACATCAATTTTTTAAAGCTCTTCTCAGTTGGAGCTCTGCATCACAGGTTAACTTCATTATTGACCACTTCTCGTTGAATATTCATTTTCAACCTTCTCCGATTCTTGATTACAAAAATGGGGTCTTCATGTACATCTTGAGCAAACGCATATCGCCTTTCATTTCGATATTGGCATTCTCCAGTGCCAGGCAATGATCATTCAAGTGTCAGAGTCCCTGCGTTACATACAAGAACTTTTGTGCTCCAATCTGCAAGCTCTCAAAATCTTTCCCTGCACTTCAAATAAAGCGATGCAAGCTGCCTTGCTCACTAGAGAATTGCAAAATTCACACGCGAGTGCCTCTGTGTTGGCCAAGAAGCAAAGCAGTGGGATTGTGAAAAAAATTTCATCGTTAACTTTGGAATCCATAATATGAATGCATCTCTTTGAATAAAGATTGTATTGACAAGGAAAGTTCACTTAGTCGAAGTGTCGATTCAGAAGGTGATCTATATCAATGAACAGAGCTCAAAAAGCTGACCTCAGGTATACCTTCTATATCTGCGATGCACTGTCCTAAAAAAAGTTACGAGCTTTTCTAAAGCCAAATTTTAGTGCATTTTAAGTGGCAAAATCAAGATAATCATACACAAAAGTGTGCAAGCTTAAGCAAACCACCTAGTAAGCATTGTAGGTCTAAATCAAGTTCATCCGAATGCTTCCGAGTGTTTTTCGTACATGTTGTTCATCCACAGGTCGTCAATTTCATTCCTAGATCACACTTACATTATGTGTACAAAAAAGCCCCATAACCTCCATCTAGAAAAACGCGTCGCGTCGGAAACTTTTTGGAAAATACCAACGGATAGAGGGTAAAAGATGTTCTCAAATATATCATCAATATCTGCGACGCGTTCTTCTAGATGGAGATTATGGGGCTTTTCAGTATACATAATGGAAGTGTGATCTAGGAAGGAAATGGCGACCTGTGGATAAACAACATGGTCGGAAAACAGTCGAAAAAAGTTCGGATGAACTCGAATTAGACCTAAAATGCTTATTAGATGGTTTGCTTAAGCTTGCACACTTTTGTGTAGCGATCATGATTTTGGAACTCAAAATGCACGAGAATCTTTTTTCAGGAAAATGCATCGCAGATATAAAAGGTATATCTGAATCAGCGTTTTAAGCTCTATCTATTGGTATAGATCTCCTTTCGAATCGCCACTTCGACTAAGTGATTTATGAGATTCCAGAAAAGTAAAATCAGCTTTTGCGTGGCCTATCACATAAACCCTTTCCCTTTTCTCAGTATTGTTTATAATAAAAGCGATATGGAATAGGGTTTTGTTGACTGTGATAACTTCTGCTGAGGGTTTACTCTGGTGGTCTCGTTAGGAATATTTGTGGAAGGCAAGCCTCACAACATTTGAAGCTAAAAATCGAGAGAGTATGACACACGGACACATCTTTTTTCACGTATAAAAAAAGCCCCGTATCAGTTATATGCGAGTACTTCATTTAGTCGCCTATATGCAATCAGCTTTGAAGATCTAATCTCTTGTACTGTAACGAAAATCTTGTGTTAATCCCTAAACTAAGCCCGCAACTAGTAACTTATGTGTGTCCGTTGTTGACTAAGTGTGACAAATGACAATTTTACGATGCTCCCGGATCTTTCATATGATTTTACCAATCAAATTGGAATAAGCCTTTATTTTTACCATACCAATCATCAGATTACCCCAATCACATTGCCACTAATTTAATTTTGCAGTGCTCAACAATTGAAAGGTATTTTTATAAAAATGGTGCTCAAGAATATTTTTTGATCGCAGATATTTTTTCGGGAAAAAATATTCAAATATTTATTTAATTTCAAATGGTTCTTGATGGTGCTAAACAAATGATATGATTGCTGTCTTTTTGCATTACTAAGGCTCCCGCCAGAGTGCCGAAGCCATGCCAGCGCTACGCCAGCGCCGAGCCAGCGTTTCGATCGATAAATATGTATTTTGTTGGGGACATCTACTTGCTGAAAACTAGGTCAGCTAGCCCCGCCCCAACGAAATACATGGTGTATCGATCGAAACGCTGGCTCGGCGCTGGCATGGCTTCAGCACTCTGGCGGGAGCCTAAAACACCAATTTGCTCCTTTACATGAATGTTTTGTTGACAGAAGAAGATTTACTGTAAAAAAAGCGGCATTTTTTATGGCCATTAGATCACATGTGTTTCTGTATGATTCATGATTCGGGAACTTTATTCTGCTTATCTTCTCCAAATATAATATTTGGTTATGGCAAATATCTCGAAGACATCTTTTTTCTTCAGCCAGATTTTTAGCCGATTATGTTTTTAAAGAGAGTCGCTCATTTGATGACAATGCTTCTATCTAAAGGAATTGAGTGGAGCTTTTAGAAATAGATATCGGATTTGTGTTTGGTGTCATTGAAAACCATTCACGCAATCTCTTAGCTGTTATTATAATAGATAACACCAAGAACTTTCATGTAAGCGAGGACATTACCAAATGCATTGTCTTCTCTTCTCCAATTTAGCCTTTCTGGTCCATTAGGCAAGAAACAGGATTCCGAACATGTTTGACGACAAAGTGCAAAGTACAAAGTGGAAAGTCCAGTTTTGCACAGAGTATGCAAAACCTTGTGTGCGAAGCTGCAGAAACACGATCATTCCCAAAAAGCACCAATAGAAACCTCAGAAATTGAAGCATAGGAAATTCTAGTTGCAAACTCTCGATTCACTTGAATCTCATAGCCTCCAAAGATAGAAATTCCGAAAATCAAAAAGAGCAATTTCGACATCTACGCATTTTTCCTTATAAAAAAAGCGTTTTTGTACAGATTTTTTTGTCGATTACGGAACATGGCGATCGCACATCACCAAGAGATAAAAAGGGATTGGATTGCTACAAAAGATCAGAGGCTGAGCAGAATAACTTTTAACGAGACATTTCGGGGGACGGACAGGAAGTCCTGCACTGAAAATGGCTGTACAAGTAGGCGATGGTCAACCATACCGTAAGCAATGCGACACACCATCTAAACCAGGTCCTACCGCAGAAAAAGCCTAACAGACAGATTTAGTGAGTTTTTCTGCATGACGAAACATGATCTATATGGCAAACGTCGTCAAAACTGTCCTGCATGATTTGACTGGAACGTACTTTAATACCCACGTACTCTCCGGATCTCGAGTAACAGATTATCATTTGCTCCGCTCTCTAGCAAACCTCATGAATGGTACATGTCTCGCTTTCAGTAAGTAGTTTGAGCATTGGCTGGATGACTTTCTTGGGACGCGGCGTTTGAAAAATTGAGATTGAGAGGCTAACAAGAATGTAGCAAACTGCGTGCGCTAAATGAGGAATATGATTTTGACTGATTTTTACCGTAAATCGATGTTTGATTTTGTTGGTTTATAACAACGTTACAAACTCAAACTTATGGAACGACCTAATACAACACGAGCAAACGCATATCGGCTTGCTTTTTACGATACTGGCATTCTCCAGTGCCGCAGTGTTGAAATCGTATGATATGTTTAAAGTGAAAACGCTTCAATAACTAGTGAAAACTTTCGCGAAAATTCAGTTTTTCAGCTTCAAAGCACATTTACAGTCTGGATTCTGCACGATGCGATGCAAGCCGCCTTGCTATCTAAAGGATCGAGAAGTTCACACGTAAGTGCTTCTGCGCTGGCCAAAAACAAAGCAGTAGGATTGTGAAAAGAAATAATCTCATTGTTAACTCTGGAAATCATAACGTAAAGATGCGTACATTTCTGTTTTACCCAACACAATATCCCTTTTCTCAGCATTGTATATAATAAAGCGGTTGCGAAGTAGGGTTACGTTGACTGTAATGACTTAAGCTGAGGCTTATCCGCTAAGACATACGCAACTAAGACACGGATGATTGACATTCTTGCGAATGGATCATTTTTTGTGCTGTCTGAAATTAAGAGGAGGCCAAGGCGATGCAGCGTGATTTTGTTGTAAGATCTGCGCCTCATGCACTCTGCAACTGAATTAACTGTGTTTGCGCTCAAGGATTGTGTTTTCGTCTGGTAGTAGACCTTATAGGGAAAAGATACTTGGTGAGCATAACCATTTGTAATGATATGTTCACCGATGGATGCGCCTTGAAACGCTGCTGTGCAACTCGCTGAACGGAATTATGGACTTTTTCCCGTACTAAATTCACGAGATTTAGGGAGTCAGAATTGTCGGAATCTAGAATTCTTAGACTCCGATATATCAAAAACAGTTTCCGTGAGCTCAACGTAAAACTTCATTTTATTTGGACGCTCTTTTATAGTGCGTAGTTGAGCATTCTAACGATATAGCGGTAAGAGGTGCAAATTTCGATGGAAAAAAAATTTCGTAACTTCTTCTGGAAGAGCGCACAGCAGATACAGTTGCATTTCATCATGTACGTTTCTTTCAACAAGCCACAGCCACCAAGTATCCTTCCCTTCTTAAATAAGTTAGTCAATACGGTGCCGCCAGAGGTCCACAGCGTGTCATGCTTTGCTTGCAAAAAGCTGGGAGATGTTGCTATTAATATTAGGGTGAACGGTGAAAAAATGGGACAATTAGAAACTAACTGTAGAATTCTTAAGAAAGAAAAGTGATTGAACCTACTAATTTTGGCAGATATTAGAAAACATTGTTCTCTTTCATACAACACCCATATACGATCACCAACGCACTTACTAGTTTTATACTTACTAAAATGCAAAGTCAGTCACTTAGACAAATTATTAATTTTAGGCAGTCTCTGCGCAGTTAAATATGAGGGAAAACTAAATAACACTGCTATGGGTGAAGGTACAGTCACCAAAACCACGATGGCTTGCTGTCCGCAACATTCAAAGTCAGGAGATATGGTCATTAGCATTTTCAGAAACGAAGAAGCGTGTCACTTAATTCTTTGCAAGTAAAAGCATGTTTGTCTGCCATCTGGTAGAGCTCTTTACGCTCTATTCATCCATATGCAGTTTACCTCAGATTTCGTCTATCCTCGGAAGATATAGGTTTACACCTAGTTTTTTGGTGTTCAATACGTCAAAAAATTGCGACTTTTCAAGTATTTTCTTTTTTATTCAGAAAAAAAGGGAATTCTTTGTGTTTAATATATTGTTTGAAAGAGCATAAAGAGCGCTTTTGAATAATATGTCAATTTGCTCTATGACTTTACGGTATAGCAGTTACTGCTTACTGCTTTATGCTCTTTCAAACAGTATATTAAACACATAGAATTCGTAAAGTGAACATAACAGTTAACAGTTAACAGTTAACAGTTAACAGTTAACAGTTTGATAACATTCTCCTGTGAATTCAGATATAAAAATCATATCTAGCTCTAGCATCAGCTGATTTTATGCAATCACTTTGAGTTCCTTTTTCGAAAAAAAAAGAAAAGCTTTCTATACCTGAATTCACCGGAGGCTTAGAAAAAAGAACGATCTGCGTTTACTGGCGAAGTCTCGCTCTGCAATAGGGCTAGACAACTGGGCATTTTTGATCACTCTTTGCATAAAAACTTCTTCACAAAAACACCCATGTGCTGAACTAAAATACCATTAGAAAAAAAGAGACGGTCTACGCTGAATTCTGTTTCGTGCGCTTTTTGAAGATATTAGGTTGTTGGGCGAAAAAACTCGTGGCTTTTCAAAAATGAGGTGGATATATTTAGTATTAACTTTCTCCACCTCGCTCTTGCTTTCTATGGGTCGCCGGAACAAGACTTTTATGGATTGGAAAAGCTTTGTGCACTAACGTTTTGTATATTATTTGATAGCAAAGAACACGAGGAATCGAAGTGGGCTGTCTCTTTTTTCCTAGCTTTTTTGTGAAGCGAGATACGAGCAAGTTACAATATCAGCCATTTTTGGGTAATCATCTTATCAAACCAAGAAGGTCTTTTCGAACTTTGATATGTGATGCGAAAGCTTAAGAAACGAGTAATCTAACTGCTCCTTTACCTGTTATTAGTCTATCTGATGAAAGGAAATATGGTACGATTTTTTGTCAGTAAACATGCATCCATTACTAGCTAGTCCAGATTTTCTACTCTTGCTCAACTTTTTCTTGCGACAATGGGTATTCGTTGATACAATGTTGATAAAGAATTAGACATACTTTCAATTTTTGCTTATGTCTCGTCATCAACGCCACTTTGAGGTCTCAACATACCAAATGTGTTTTTTCCAATAAAACGCTATTGTTTCGATGCTCTCTTGCAGTTTTGATGTCTGAGGTAGAAGAGCTGTTGGTTTTTTTTTTCAAACAAAAAGTGCCGTTGTAACAGCTGTTTGATTCGGCCGTTATGCCTTGATTCTAGTCTCAGCCTAAGGTGAAAGGGGCCAGCCAGATGCCGGCGTTAAAATGAGGAGGGCCAGAATTTTCTCCACCTATCGCATCTATGGCCTTCACCAAGCGCGTAATCAACGGCAAAGGCCAGCGCCTTTGATTAGTAAAAAGCGGCAATTTATGAAACACTATTTTGATTTACATTACAAAGATTAGGTAAGCTGAATATTGCCAAGAATCATTCTTAAAAGAATCATTCTTGAAAACGTCTACTTTTAAATTGCATAAGTTACTACGAAATGCTATAGGTCAGCGCATACCACGCTCATCGTGTAGGCAATAATCGAATGAGCCAAAGTTTGGGTTTTACGGAATTCTTCGCGATGTATCTGGACAGAAAATTTTTAAAGATTTTTTTTAGGAAAGCAATTTGTAGCACAAAGCCTCTCAAACGTTATGCATATTTTTCAAATTATATTCGGCTATTCTTCATAGATTTAGGTTAAAAAGCGAAAGCCAAGAATTTTGTGAATTCTTCTTTTATTTAAGGGCATAAACTCCGGATAAACCGAAATGCTATGAAAGCGAAACCATAATAAGTAACCAGAAAAAAAAAACGCTTTTCAAATATCATGAAAAGGTTTTAAGAGATTTTTTTTTTGGAAACCAGCGCTTGAAATAAGGGTAGCCATTACTTACAAAACAACCTAATACTACCATCGAAAAAATGCTGGTAAAATTTTTTTGCACGGATGTGGTGAGCATAAGCTTTCTCGGTATACTAGGATGTTCCAAAAGGCCCTTATTCCCTGTTTGTTTGTTCCTGTTAAAGGTGACAGCTAATTCTTACTCTAGCAATGTTTTCTTTACTCAAACAGGCTTTGGCACACGTTTAGGTGTATGAGATAAAGATAAAGATAAGAATTTTTTTTACAAGAGCAGACATACAGGCCAACTCTTGATTTCCACGGGGCGATCGCTGACCCGGGTGTGGAGCGGGGAGGACCGCCTAGCGACCGAAGAAAGCCAGACGGCGGGGAATCCAACCTGGCCGGCGCTTAGCTGGGTATCCGGCCGAAATGGGAAACGTCGAACTCTTTCACAGCTTGTGAGGCCCTACCAAATATACACTCGGCTGTACATCCCAGCTCGATACCTGGTGTCAACCCCATGCCACGTCGAGGCCGCCTACCATTGTGGGGGGGGGGGGGGAATTAAACATTCGAATAAAGCATTCGAATTAAATCTATTCGAAACCCTGTTTCTTGATTTTTCGATTTTTCGTATTTTATTAGGTTGTCCTGAAAGTTTTGTCCGTTTTTTCAACCTATCATAAAAACACGAGGAATGAAGATAGGGGAACGTTTCAGGTGTTATCCAACGCAGCTTTTCCCATCTCTGTAATTGTCATGATCACATGCCGATTACTCTGCTCACTGAGATAAACGCCGAAATTTCGAACCCTGGTTTCTACTATGTCCAAGTTTGGCAATTTTTTACAATCTTCATTTTCAACTTTTGGAAATTCTTTGATAGCTTTCAGATAGAGTAAACAAATGGCAACGCAACGCATTTTTGGCTTATCCAGCTGGTACTATTTTTTAAGATGATTTTTTCAAAATTCTTCATGTTTGCGAGGTCCCAAAATACAGAGACGCCTTGAACACTAACAAATCATCTGATTTCGTAGCTTTTAAAAATCGATTACGATTATTCACTATTTTTACAAAGCAACTGAGCGTTTACCGCTTCGAAATAGTCAAATTCAAGAATTATGGAAATTTTATCGCTAATGACCCCATAAATTGGAGGTGATACACTCACTGGAAAGAGGAGGAAATGTTGCATCGAATAACACCTTAGTTGTGCGCCGTTTCGTTTCCGCCGTTGATGTCTGGCTTTTGGCATCACCAAAAGTGAAATTTGATAGTATCAGAAAAATAATTCCAAAAAATTTTCAAGGCTAGCTTTAGATGCCGCAAAATTGCATTATATTGCCCTTTGTTTGCTCTATCTAAGTGCTACCAGAGCTTATCCGAAAGTCAAAAATAAAGATTGTGAAATATTGTCAAATTTGGACATAGTAAAAATCATGGGTACGAAATTTCGGCGTTTATCTCAGTGAGCAAAAAAGTAATCGGCATGAGAGCATAGCGGTCAGAAAGAGGAGAAAAAGATGCGCCAGGTGGTATTCAGAGCGTTTCTCTATCTTCGTTTCACGTGTTTTTATGATAGGTTGAAGAAACGGAAAAACTTTCTGGACAACCTAATATTAAAATCCTCGTTTTTTGATCATTCGAATTTTCGAGTTTCATTCGAAACGCTGTTTTTTGATAATTTACGGTTCGAATTTCATTCGAAACCCTGTTTTCTCAATTAATCGAGTTTCGAACATTATTTGAAAATGGAAAACATCCGAACATCGGACTTCGAATGCGAATATATACGAATGCTTTATTCGAATGATGAAATATCTAAATTTTAGGTCATTCCGAAAGTAATTTTGCTTTTTTCAAACGGGCGCCACATTTCATGGAACAAAGGTTTTTAAGAGACCTTGGAAGCATTCGATGCAGAATTTCATTTCTTTCGAACGGTTATGAAATTGTTGCAAAACAGTCAATGAGCTTTCAGAAAATAACCAAAATCTGCGGCCCATGCTTTTTGAGTTGGTCAAGTTTCGCGATTTTTTAAAACTTTCATAACAAGCCTGGAAAGGAGTTCAAGTTACTGTTCGATAGAGTAAACCTTATAGAATACAGTACTACCTTTTCTCTTTCTCGTAGCTCGCCGTAATTTTTCAAAAGATTTTTCAACAGAACCATCAGATTTTGGCAGGCCCACCTCAGTCACAATGGCATCAAACATCATAATTTTTCGTAATTTGAGACTACCAAGATGGTACTATGAGCTAGCATTAATTTTACAAAGCAAATGAGGGTTTACGGGTTCGAAATATCAAATTTCGAGTTTTTAGGGTACAGTCTGGGGCTCGCTAAAAAAATGAGCTATGATGATTTTTCCCCGGAAATCAAACGAATAGGAAACAAAAAACACCTGTTAGAAAGAGGAGAAAATGCTGAATCGAATAGTGCGCGAGCAGCTCTTCTTTTGATGTTCTACGAAGATTTAGCTGCCCAAGGTTGGAAATCGGTAGCATCAGTTAAAATTCTGCTAAAATATATAACAAGCTGTGGAAAGGAGAAAAAAGCAGTACTGTATTCTGTAAGGTTTACTTTATCCAATCGTTACTTGTACTCCTTCTGAGGATTAATAGGAAAGTTTTAAAAATCGTAAAACTTGGTCATCTCAAAAAGCATGGGTCGCAGATTTTGGTTATTTTCTGAAAGCTCATTGATTAATTTGCAACAATTTCATAACCATTAGAAAGAGAATAAAATTCTGCATCGAATGTTTCCAAGATCTCTCAGAAACCTTTGATCCATCAAATACGGGGCCCGTCTGAAAAAAGCGAAATTACTTTCGGAATGACCTAATATACATGGTGTCCCAAAATAATGTGCACACTGTTTGATTTTGAATAACTCTCTTATTATGAGGTCTTTCGAGAAGCGGTTAGCGCCATCTTGTAGAGCTGGTTTCAACTTAGATTAACAGTATAAAGCGAATCACCGACCGCTCTTCATTACTGTAGAATTACGGTAGAAACTTGGAACATATGGTGTCACTGTGGAAAAAGCTGCCGTCTCAAGTTTTCAAAAACATGTGAAAACTTGTGTAATAGGGTTTTTAAGGACGCTGAGTTCAATACTCAACTATTCTCAAGATTGCAAAGCTTTCTAAACGGTGTTACCGCACTTTTTAGGAACATTGAGAAAATGGCCGCTACTGCTTACCTCGCATAACTCTTCAGTGAAGCATCATAATAAGTTGGGAACTTTACAGTTAGAATCAGCAACTCTACTTGGCCTAGTGTGAAAAGTTTTCAGGCTGTTTTGATTCCTTTCTGGGGCAAAATAAGGCCTTCCATGGCCCAAAACAATTTTTCATCTACCGTAATGCTACAGTAATGAAGAGCGGTCGGTGATTCGCTTTATACTGTAAATCTAAGTTGAAGCCAGCTCTACAAAATGGCGCTTACCGCTTCTCGAAAGACCTCATGCAAAAAGAGTTATTCAAAATCAAACAGTGTGCACATTATTTTGGGACACCCTGTATATAAATTATAAAATAAATTCGATTGGGACCAAGTATAGCGGACCAGTAGAACTCAACGCTCCCACTGAAAACTTTTGTATGAAAGAAATTCGGGTTGCGGTTATTTTGTTTACGTCACCCAGGGCGAAGAATCTGTGCAACATGGGGACCGCGAGGAGGTAATTCTTGGGGAGGGGGGGGGGAAAGGATGTATGACAGGGCACCCAAAAATTTAGGGGGGGCTTTGAGCACCCTGGGTTGGGAGGCTGAATGGGCACCGTGGAATTAGTGCTCCGAATCCAAACGGACCAGGATACCTACGGAGAAGCGTTTAGGCTCCAACATGGGAAATTGAAAGAAGTATGATATTGGGGAGGGGGGGGGGGAAGGAGGAAGGACTGCATGACATAGCGGGAATTTGGAAAAAAAAACAATTCAAGCGTTGGCAATTGAATTTTGGTCCTTTCGCATAGTTGGCTACACTAGCTTTGGGTACGGAGAAGGAGTTGGACATCGTGGAACTTAGCACTCATATAAAAACGGTCACGAATTCCACGGAAACTTTGAGATCCCGGGGTACTCTGACAAAATCTAATAAAGGGAGAGAAAGAAAGCAAGAGAGAAAGAGAGGGGAGAAGAGTGGGTGGAGAGTATACTTGGGTAGATTGGAAATGTTTCATCGCAATCGAAATTGAAAATTCTCGAATAAACGACTGCCAAATAAATTTGAGGTTTAACAATTTTCGAATCAATGAATCCCGAATACAATCAGAAAACCAGATATATCGAATGAATGAATATCAATCATATTCGAACATTGGGAATCGAATTTCGAATAAATATTCGAATGAATTATCGAATAATTAGAGCAGCCATATCTAAGCTCTGACATATTCGGCTAAAGCCGATCCATTTATAATCAGCACCCTAAGCCAACTACCCGCTCAAAATTTTCCAAAAATCGGTGAAATCGATGAAACAGATTCAATTTCTAATCAGCACCCCTCATTTACCCTCCCCCCCCCCCCCCTGTACCAACTTTCATCCCCGTAGCTCAAAGTTTTCCTAAAATCGATAAAATTGATAAAGTAAATTTTTACTCATAATTAGCGCCCTCAAATCCCCGTACCAACCCGGCCCCGTAGATTTTTCCAGAAATCGATAAAAATGTTCTGCTTGCAACTAGCCTATACATTTGCAAAAGTCATAACTTCCCAATATCTACTAAATTTATCTACTAAATAAGACTTTATTGAAGGTGATATAACTGCGGAATTCAGCAACTGTCTAATCCTTCACTACAGCTGCGATGTCTCGCCAGACCCATAACATGGACGACTCTGTAGAAGATGCTATCAGCGTCCGAACGCGTAAAGTCATCAGCCTTTCTTGTGCCAAAGTTTAATAGACAATGTGCTTTAAAATTCAGCATAGGTGTGATGTCGACTGTACTGGCAAAGTAAAAGGAACACGTTAACGGAAACCCAAATAAAGCGTTTTAGGAGAACTGATTCTTGAATGTACAGCATTTTATGCTTGCCAAATTTGGACACATAAAACACATAATTTTGGTACGTCACTTACATGTTAATAAGTCACTTTTTCACATTTGACCAGCAAAAATTCACCATTATAAGCTGCGCAATACAGGAAAAATGTGCCTTCTGTTTGATTGTCAATAACTCTCTTGCCATGAAATCTTTCGGTAAAGATTAGGTACCATTTTGTAAAGCTAGCTGCGACTATGTCGCCATTGTAAGATAGACCTTTCGAAAATTTTTTTTTTAAAAACTGAAAACTTGTGTAATAAGGTTTTCATGCTTCTGTTTTCACTACATAACTTCTTCGCTTGTTCGCAGTGCTTTTTTGAATAGCCTAATCAAATTTTCGACGAATATCAGAAATTCTTCATTACGTTTTATCTGGCTTAACTTGTGATAAAAGTATTACGTAAAGTGCGAGTTTCATATTTGATATGAGCGACACTAATTAACCGAGCAAAAGAGTCTTCAGCTTCTCTAGTCCTTTTCAGAGGATATGAGCCTAAACAACGCAAAACCCCCTTCAATTTTCCTATAATCCTACGGTAATGAAGGGAGACTAGCAACTCCCTCTATACAGTTAATCTAAGTCAAAGCCAGCTCTACAAAATGGTGCCTAAAGCTTAGCGAAAAACTCAATGAGAAGCGAGTTATTAACAATCAAACAGTAGGCACATTTTTGGAGACATCCTGTATATTGCACGTCGACGCAATATTTATTTATTTATTTATTTATTTATTTATTTATTTATTTATTGAGTATATTTTATCCACTGATGCGCCAAAGGAACGTGACTTTGAAAAAAAAATACAATGTCGAGATGAAACCATCTGCATTACCAGTGGTCTTATACTATGAGTTTTAGGGAACACTTTGAGTCAAATATGGCATCTTTTCGAAGTAAATGCGCATTTGTAAAAAACGGGCAAATCTTTGCTCTTCTAGAATCATGGTGTGTAAGTCTTGAACTTATCACTTACAAGCGAATCTAAAGAGGAAAACACCAAAGCGAATGGGCGAAACCATGCGTGCTTAGCGGGCAACTCTTTGAGTTTCCTCTTACATCGCTACCATAGATGAAAATATATTATTTGAAGTAAAACGACTTGCTGTGTATCATTGTGAGAGCCTTGAGCTTATCACTTGCGAGCGAATTTAAAAAGGACACCAAGCCAATAGGCTAATCCATGCGTGCTAGGCGGACAAATGAGCAGCCACTTTCAGCCTCCTCTTACATCGCAACCATGCGTCAGTAAAAAAAGGACAATATATTAGGAAGTTCCAAATGATTTGAAATCTCACGAATGAAGATATAAAAAGGATACCATGTCATGTATGAGAGACCGCTGGAGATGTATTAGTTCGTTCCATAAATTCATAGCGTATTCATTTTCGTCCTCACTTCTTTGGGGAGCGGTTGATATGTGGCAAAATGCATATATCATTATAAAGTGCAGGTTATGCTCTTCAATATGTACCTACCCACTAATTCGAGTGGAAAGCTGATCTACTCGAATCTCTTGGCTTCGAAGTATGGAAATCTTGAAAGGCGAAAAAGAGCAATTTTTCGGCATCTACGCATTTTTCCCTCATGAAAAGAAGCGTTTTGCACAGATTTTTGCCGAAATGGAACATGGAACATGGCGTTCGCCAATCAATATGTGAGGGAAATACAAAAGACAAAGGGCAGAGCAGGATGTCCCTAAACAAGACTTTTCAGGAGAAGGGCAGGACGTCCTGCCCTGAAAACTGCTGGACAAGAAGAAGACGGTGGACCGTACCATTTGCAACTGCAACGTGTTAACGAGGTTATACTGCAGAAAAAGCTAAAAAGACAAATTTACTAAGTTTTTCTTCATGATGAAACATGGCCTACGACAAACGTCGTCAAAACTGTCCTGCAAGAATTGAGTAGGATGTACTTCAATACACAAAGTAATCCCTAAAGTTCGCTCTATCAGATTATCCTTGTTCTGCTCTCTCGCAAACCTTATGAATAGTGCACGTTTCAATTTCAGTGAGTAATGTGAGCGCTGGTTAGATGACTTTCTTGAAACTCGGCTCGATGCCGGTTGGAAAATTGAGATTGAAAAGCAGATAGAAATGTGACAAAAGGTCGTGCGCTACGTCGAAGAATACATTGTTGACTGATTTTTAGTGAAAGTTGATGATTTTGTTAGTTTATGAAAACGCTACGAACTTATGGAACTACCTAATATATGATATGTAAGTAAGTGAAAAATAAAAACGTGTGCTACAAGCAGAATGCGATGATAGAACTGAACATAAAGTAATACGAGAAAACTTCCATTAGGAAACGACATTACTCATTTTCAGAATGCCTCAAACGTAAGAGATCGAGCGTATCAATTCTGCGTTCAAAAACAGTCGTGCCTATGAGATTGTAATGCGGTATCTGGTAACAGCCTAAGCCATTTGGAAGTTCTGTACAATAAACTATTGTGTAAGGATGGTCCATATGCTCATGCAGATGTTTACAGAATGCCACGGTCGACGAAGCGAAAATGATGCTGATGGCGCACCGAGCGGCGTACAAGAGGAGGACGAGAGGAGGAAGAACAGAGAAGAAGTCCCGAACCCCGGCTGCGAAGCAGTACGCTCATCCCCAAATATCTCCCTTCATCAACCGCTGCTGTTTACCCTATATCTGTTGATCCACCTGATAAACTTTATTATTACAACCTTGTGCTGCAACGTGTTAATCATGATACTCTACACGGCCGGCTCTTACTACTGAAAACTCAACGAAAACTTTTTTATGAAGTAGGCAATGAGTATTAAACTCACCGTTTCTATATCTTGATCTGAAAATCCAATACTTGCACTGAGCTTTATTCTAACATATTGCAAAGTGTCTTATTTATTGTGAGACTCAAGCATCAGTTCACCGCAGTCTAAACCACACAGAGTCCACGTGAATCAAATCAAAATTCTACGAGCCTTGTGGGTTCACCACCCCATCACAACATAAACCTGGGCACCTATCCTTAGTTCACCATCACGCTGTGGATGCAGACCCTGTGAAATATCGGCATGAGTTCAAACCATCAAGACTCTGTGACACCTGAAGCGACGCCTCCGCATCCGTATAACACTCGTTTCAAATCACGAAGAACTTCAACCTGACCTACAGGTCATCCCATCAGTGTATATACATATACAGCTATAAGTACATCCATAACATTCCTCCTCCGTCTTAAGAGTCGGGCATACTTCACGAGATTTCAGTCGCCTCGCGATTGGCAACTCGCCAGAAGTCTTTAGATTCAACACTAGCAAACTGCATATGTATAATTGTATAAGTGAGTCGATAAAATGCCCTATCTTCTGTACATTTAAATTGTGCTCGCAGTGAGGATGCCCTATCTTCTGTACATTTAAATTGTGCTCGCAGTGAGTTATGGACAGTTGGAATGTTGCCGAATCGCGTCGCGACTGAAATCGCGTGAAGTGTAGCCGGCCCTTTACTCACTATTCGTCCGCGATACTGCCTTCTCATTGCCACATCTTTCTTCGAAGGTGTTCATGCGCCTTGTATCCCGTCACTCCTTCGATATCGCGATAAATCATCGTGTGTCTCCGTTTTTCGAGCCACTTACACATAACTACGCTTTATTTTTTTTCCAATAAGACTGGCAAAAGCCCCTTGTGCCTTACGCCAATTCTACTTCCAAGGGCAAGCTAATATTTCTACCAACAACCTTGCTGGGCATTACCGGTATCATCATAATCAGGTTAGTCTCTCGTTCCTCAAGCCGTGATTCGGCACCCTCCAAGATATACTACAGCCTTTCTTTTCATAGAAACTTCTTATCGCCTTCATACTAAATGGTAATCTTCTCTCATTCAGCGAGGTCAGATGAAGCAACGGAACCAGAATCATCACTCTTATCTGATTCTATCCATTTCAACCTAAAAACATCTTTTGAGGCCGCGTCAATCGCACATGAGACTTGTTTGAAATGGAAGCGACCGGAAGAACCACCTCAGTCGTCTACCAAGTAGGCATTTATTTGATCGTCTTCATTTATTTACGCTGTTGGTTTTCTCAAATTTCTTTTTTTCTTTTCCTGTTGTGAATTTTGGCTACTTACATTGTAGTCCTGGCCGCCTTCGGCGCCTATCGTCGTGGCTTCGAGGAACCCCTCGCCAGTACCCTTGGCCAAACCGAACATACCCCGACGGCCTTCAGTGCACCATCAACCCCCGCGTATAATTTCTTACCCTCCCCCCCCAACGAAATCCTCGCAAATTTTTGACATCCGTTCATCCATGTGCACCTCTGAGATCATTTGGTCCTCCCTCAAACTTTTAACTAGTCATTCCTTCGAGACCACGATATTACCAACAACCAGACTAGGACTACCGTAACATCCCGACTCCGACTATCTATGCTAACAATTCGCCAAGCTAGGCTCAAAAACTCTAATAATCGCAAAATTTAGGGAAAGTAGTGAAAACGATTTTTCACTCACAATACCCCAAAAAACCGTGTAAAGATCAGTTTTTGCTGCAATCAAGAAAACACCTAACCCGCTGAATGAAGACTGCATTTAGTATCAAACCCAGTTGGTGCAGCAAAATCACCCTGGTTGTCTGTCAGATGTTTCACTGAACAAGTATTCTCCTCAAGCCGCAAACAAAGTTTTGTAAAAAAGGCTAAGAGAATTCAGTTTGAACGAAACTCATTTTTCATCTTTAATGCATTCCAGCCCAAAAGGCTCCCCTTTAGTAACGCATTTACTTTATCCTACCCTGTGGGGCACCAACCAGTGAGCACTAACAAAAAAAGTCATTTCGCTTACGTCTGCCTTTTGAGAGGCGACACATGTGGTTGGAATCAGCTTGAAACGCTAACTACAAACATGCTTTTCATAGCGGCAAAGCATTACTCTGAAGCGAGTTATGTGCTTTTTTCTTAAGAGTTTGCGTCTCAACCGACTTAAGCATGCTACGGTACTATCATCTGGGTAGAGGTTCAAATGCATGCTGTACCCTATCAAAGCCAAATGACTCAGTTCGATGTTATCTTGATTTTCTATTACTTTTTGGGCAGATTTTCATCCAAAGATTTTCATTCCTTCCATATTCAGTTATATGTCAATGAGACACATAAAAAAGCTGAAAGCTCGTTTAGAGCAATGCTTCGCAGCTACGGACAGCATATTTGAAATCGGGGTCTAAAGCTGATCTCGTATATATGCGTCGTTTTTTCAAAAGGCCGACCTAAGCCAGGTGCCTTCCCGTGTAAGAGTCTGATCGACGTTCTACTTATAGCGTGGCTTCTGTTGCAGCAGCTACAAGCCGTAGCACCAAGCTTTTCATTCTTCCTCTTATCTACCACCTGCAAGAATCCCATGACGCGACTTTCATCATGCAGGACTTATCAGACGCAGTGTTGCTTGCATCAGCATCTTCAGTCCCGCACTATACTCTGCATCTCTTCCGCGAACATGCTCTTTGATCACTTTTCCAGGGCAAGCGTGGGAAAGGCGGAGCCTCAATCGATTGAAAGTGATTAGAGAGCATATTTGCGAAAAAGACGCAGACTCCAGCGGGAGAGTGGAGATGCTGATGCAAGCAACAATGCGTTTGATAAGCACTGTATATGGTCTACTGCACTAGTAAAGGGTACGGGCAGTAATCCCGATTTTTTGCACGACGCCAAGCAGTGCAGTACTCAAAAGTTAATGGTCAGAAGTCAAAGTGGCCAAACCACACAAGCTGCATTCGATGCAGCATAGAACGCTGATTTCAAATCTTCCTTCCAAATATGAAGAGCCCCTTTGTAGGCAAAGTTATGAGTTATTTTTTCTGCAAAAAATCGTACACTAAAATTGCAAAATTAAGCACCTTTTTCCTTTTTAGCTCATCTCAAGGTACGGGCCGTATGAAGTGACCAAGTTGCATGTTTTGATCCAATACTGAGCCGAGAATAACCTTGTACGGCCATGTTTGCCCTTTACACGCACAATTTCTTAGCAAGACAATGCCTTTAGCGGC
The DNA here is from genome assembly GCA_958299035.1 of Cylicocyclus nassatus. NCBI lineage: Eukaryota > Metazoa > Nematoda > Chromadorea > Rhabditida > Strongylidae > Cylicocyclus > Cylicocyclus nassatus. Next base: position 56,873,750 of record CATQJL010000316.1, on the reverse strand, counting down.
TTATAATTTCGTCCACAAAACTGCTTTGCAGATATGGAAGACAGATTCAGAGTCAGCGTTTCATGCTGCTTCAAGGGTATGCAGCTTGCTTCAATTGGCCATTTCGATTTCTGCCATTCTCTTGTCAGCTTCCGTCAGTAATCCTGTCGCAATGCTACTTATGGCATCGAGTCATGTATCTGCCCCCCCCCCACTGTGACGCCGTGCCACTTTAGCACCGGAGAGTTTTGTGAGGCGCAAAATTTGGGCGCGGCCAGCGGCAGCAGCGCGCTAACTTCTGACCTAGAGCCCTTAGTAAAGACTCCTTGCTAGTAAGCTTCTAATCACCATCTTTGTGGACCCCACGCACCATACAATGCAATTACGAAATGATGCCTTTTCCGTTAGGAAGCTATTCGAATTCCGAGAAAAAACATTTTAGATTTCATAATTTTATAGCTCATACATCGCGACTTGTTTAGGGAAGGAGATCGTCCGCTTCCTCGATTCGCCACCGATCTGCACCAATGCTGTCCGGGCTTTTTTGCGGGGGGAGGAGAGGCACAGGTGCGATAAGGTGAGAATGACCCCTCCAGGGTGAAGGGGGTCACAGCTGTCGCAGCCCCTCCGGGTGAAGGGTGTTTCAGTTGTTCAAGAAACCATAAAATGTCGACCAGGGAAGGGGGGGGGGAGGGAGCCGTGGTGTTCTCTCATCATTTTTCCTAGTCAAAGTATAGTTTTCAATTTCTTGCCATCACAGGTTATTTTTTCGAAATGTGAGCCGATGTGCTGCTTTAGCACACAATTATAGTTCTGACCAGCACCTTGTATTTTTTTACATATTTCCTTCTTCCTTTCTTACATCATCCTGCCTGTTTTTGAAATTACCATAGAAGATGTGCATGCGAGAAGATTTAATTCGGAAAAAGTCAGACATTTAGCACTTTTTTTTATAATTTTTTAAAAGAAGAAAGTCGTAATTTCTGTAGATGAACAACAATGTCAACAATGTCAGCAAGAGAAATGTTTTGGGACCACCTTGTCCTCCGCTTCTAGAGCATTTATAGTTTACCTGGAGTTGTTGAAAAAGTGCCTGGTGAAAAGTGTGTTTCTGTAGATGAACATCTTATGAGCCGTGATGGGCACCATTGACACCGTCTTGTCCTCCGCTTTCAGAAATTATATACATTGCTTAGAGTTATAAAAATGCCTGGGTGAAGGGTGTCCTGGTAATTTTTGGAGATTTTCGAGTTTTTAACATGAAAAATTCATAACTTCTGTAGATGAACATTTTCTACGCCTGGATGGTCACCATTAGAATTGCCTCGTTTTCCGCTTTCAAAAAAATATAGACACTGCCTGGGATCCCTTAGAAAACGTGCCTAGGTGAAAGGGTGTCCTAGCGATTTCTGGACATTTTCGAATCGACATAAAAAAATTCATAACTTTTGTAGATGAACATTTTGTACGCCGAAATGGACACCGTTGGACTCGTTCTCCGCTTTCAGAAAATATATACTGCACCTGGGTCCGTTAGAAAAAGTGCCGGGTGAAAGGTGGTTAAGACTTTCATGATGGGAGTGCTCAAGTAGAGGTCTTTTTCCAATGGTAAAAAAGCCTGTACTTGAGCATTCCCATTATAAAAGTCTCACCCACCCTTCACCCAGCACTTTTTTTACGGATCCCAGGCAAAGTATATATTTTTTGAAAGGGAAAACGAGAAGGTTTCAATGGTGACCATCGCGGCGTACAAAATGTTCACCTACAAAAGTTATGAATTCTTATACGTTAAAAACTCGAAAATCTTCAAAAATCACTAGGACACCCTTCACCCAGGCACTTTTTTCAATGAACTCCAGGCAATGTGTATATTTTCTGAAAGAGCAGGACAAGGCGGTTCTAGCGGTGACTATCTCGCCGTAAAAGATGTTCATCTACAAAAGATACGAATTTTTTTATCAAACTCGAAAATGTCCAGAAATCACTACTCACATCCGTCACCAAGCACTTTTTTTAACAGACTCCTCCTTTCCTATACATAAACAATTCACCTACAAATATCACCTCTGCTTAATCTTACTTCACTGTTGATTTTTTTCTCGGCTTTTGGTGGAGGGGGTCACCTTGGTCCCGGCTCAGGGGTGAAGAAGGGGTGAGAAAATTCTCACACTATCGCACCTGTGCTGTGAAATTCATTTACATTTTTCGGCGAAAAGGATCCAGGTGTTTCAATTCAGCAAGGAAAACATCACATTTCGTCGCAGATATGAAGAAGGGCGGTGAGTTTCAATGCGTTTGGGATCAAGTAGCCCAAATTCCGGGTGGGAGGGGCGTCATCTAGTTACAATTAAATTATAAAAGAAGGGGATTGAGAAGATAGAGGGGGAGGAATAAGGAGCTATTGTCAACCGTAAGAAAGCGTCGTTCCTATGAAGCTCATCATCATTTCAGTGAATCATTTCAAGTTATGATGAACGCGATACAACAGAGGCCGAGATGAAAGATGTCATAAAAACTGAGATTGACATGCAGTAAAGCCGAAGTAGGAACCAGCCTTAAAACGCCACCGCTCCACTTACAATCGAAAGGACTTGCTGCACGCTTCTTTGGAACTTTCAAGAGAGGAATTTTGAAACTCAAGGGAGATGAAAACTTTTCTGAAGCCTTGTTGAATCTATTACTCTGCTATAGGTGTACGTCCTGCCCTCAGATAATCGCTCCACGGCCGAAATGTTTCTCGGACGAACGATCAATACTTTGCTTACACGTTTGGTCACTGACGCTTAGACTGTTAAACCAAGCTACTCCCTCGGAACGAATCCTGGGATGGAAGCTCAATACAACTGCAGACACGGAAAAAAAAGAAACACTTCGATGTCCATGATGCTGTCCACGCTTGCGACTACCGCAATCCAGCAAACCTACTTGAGCCCCAGGGGTCTTACAATCAAGGATTGGACGCGCTCTACAACGTAGAAATTGAAAGATTCATATGGAATCGCCAGGCCAATCAGCTCGCCCTCGAATAATCTCCGATGCTACCAGCACGCTATTGGCAGAGTTCAATCTTTTGGATTTTGAGCTCTCCAGACAGTCGACTCCGCCGTATGCGTTGATGTTCTTGCCGCCAACGCCAGTCACATTGATGTTGTGCCAAATCCTGATATTGCTGCGGCCAATGCCGAACCGAGGGACGCTGATGAATCCGTTAGTCGTATGTTTTCGCGTCCTGCTCGTCGTCGCTCGCAAAGGACTCGTCAACCACCATGCAGTCTCAAGATCGTACCATTGAAGAAACGATACACTGACTAAAAAAAAGGAAAAAAAAGGGAGATGTTGTGGAGTGCAGATTGCTTGTAAATGTAGTAAATAAACTTCTATTGTACAGGGTGCGGCAAAAGTCTGGGAGCCTAACTTTGCAGTACTGCAATCACAAAGATAGTGATGGTTTTGATTTCAATTTTATGCCACATGATGCGTGCTGCAATCATCCTTTAGAGAACACACTTTATTTGGCTGGAAATGGCTGCCATATGTTTTTGTAAGAATGGAAATTAACAAATTAGTACTTTTGCAAAGCGAAAAACCCAAAGTTTTAGTATTTACAATTTTTGCTGTAGCTAGAGATGCTGTTAATATTTTACAAAACTTCGATGCACACAACATAGCAGAGGCTTTGCGCTATTGTATCCTAGTTTTGTTTTTGCCAGGAGCTGTTCTTGCATGAACGGAAAACAAAAGTTTGCGAATGTTACCTACGTGCCAGTGGAAATCCGTCTTCGGAACAAATTTAAAAGCTATAGAATGCTCAACAGGCACTGAAACCAAGGCTGTATTTTTTTGCATACGTCTTCTAAATAAGAATCTTTAAAATTTAGCCATGGAAAGTTTTTTTTATACTTTTCAAACGATATTTTTGAGTTTTTATTCGCGCAATTGTAGCCAAAATTCCGGTATGCGACGTACACATTCTTCTAATTGAAAATCCAATATTTTTATTCCTAAGCGATGCAAAAAACTCTTTTGGAAGTATGTTGCAGACAAAAGTTTGCTCTATCATGCTGGGCATTTGCCAAGCATGATAGAGCAAACTTTAACAGTAAAAGAAGCAGTTACTGTGAAGGCGTGAAGCGAATTTCATTACGACTACCTGCGTGCCATGACAGGTGGACTTGCTAAGATTTTGTAGGGCAGCGTGGAAGCCAGAAGAGGCAGCTTTTCAATTCAAGAACTGGGCTGTATCTGCAATGGTTCGAATGATGTGTGCGCCAAATTTTTCTTTTCTGGGTACTTCCCTTCTCGTTTTGTACGAAAAAGTACTATCCTCCCAAACTTTTGCCGCACCCTGTATATATCTCTTGTTTTGTTTACAACCATCCTTATAGGCTATATGAGAGCTTCCTTTTGCGGTAATTTTTATCCTTTATTCTTCCATTCCTCCATTCCTCGCTTCTGTCATTTTACCGAACGCCAATAAAGCACTGCTCCTATTCGTGTCCCGGATCCATAGAAAGAAGAAGACCACAACACTTAACAAATCCTAAACTGAAAGCAAAAATTTGACGCATTCTAATGTATCATATCGCACTGCGGTGAGCTGTCAAGGTACTGTACGACTACATTAGCATTTTCGGCGAAACGTAATGACTATTTAAGTACACCAAGACATCAAAAAATTTGTTATTTGGAATATACGGTTTTTATAATCTTATATATAAAGCTGAATGTCTGTTTGTATGTCTGTATGTCTGTCTGTATGTCTGTATGTACGTATGTTCCGAATAGAAAATTCCATTTCTGAACCGATCGGGACCAAACTTGGCACACATACACTTTGGGCCCCGGCGAGTGTCATAGGCTACTTTTCGTCATCGATCGATATCGATTTTATCGATTTTTATCGATTTTTTTGCTGAGTTCACCTACGGGGCTGGGAGTTGGCACAGGGGGGTAATCGAGCATGGGGATTCCGAATACAATATTGGTTTTCAGGATTATCGATTACTTTTATCGATTTTATCGATTTTTTTGCAAAGTTTGAGCTACGGGGGTGGGAGTTGGCACAGGGGGGTAATCGAGCATGGGGATTCCGAATACAATATTGGTTTTCAGGATTATCGATTACTTTTATCGATTTTATCGATTTTTTTGCAAAGTTTGAGCTACGGGGCTGAGAGTTCGCACAGGGGGGTAGTCGAGCATGGGGATTCCGAATACAATATTGGTTTTCGGGATTATCGGTTACTTTTATCGATTTTATCGATTTTTTTGCAAAGTTTGAGCTAGGGGGCTGGGAGTTGGCGCAGGGGGGTAATCGAGCATGCTGATCATCCCCAAGGGGGGTGATCAGCATGCTCGATTACACCCCTGTGCCAAATTCCAGCCCCCTAGCTCAAATTTTCAAAAAATCGATAAAATCGATAAAAGTAATGGACGATCTTGAAAACTAATATTGTATTCGTAATCTGCATGCTCGATTACTCCCCTGTGCAAACTCCCAGCCCCGCAGGTCAAACTTTACAAAAAAAATCGATAAAATCGATAAAAGTAATGGACGATCCTGAAAACTAATATTGTGTTCGTAATCAGCATGCTCGATTACCCCCCTGTGCAAACTCCCAGCCCCGCAGGTCAAAATTTACAAAAAAATCGATAAAATCAATAAAAGTAATCGATAATTCTGAAAACTAATATTGTGTTCGGAATCCCCATGCTCACTTCCCCCCTGTGCCAACTCCTAGCCCTGTAGGTGAACTCTGCAAAAAAGATCGATAAAAATCGGTATAATCGACATCGATCGATAACGAAAAGTGGACTGTGACACCCGCCGGGGCCCGAAGTGTATGTGTGCAAAGTTTGGTCCGGATCGGTTCAGAAATGGAATTTTCTATTTGGAACATACGTACACGGGTCTAGCTGGCAGGCCCGGCGGAGCCGGGCAAGCCAGCTAGTTTGTAAGTATTATGAATAGGAACGACGAGCATTAAAAAGACAAGCTTTTTCGTCCTTTGAAAAATTAAAAAAATTTTAATATTTTTTTATTTTAGGCACAAAGTACTGCATTTATTATATAAGTATGAAGGCGATAAGAAGTTTCTATGAAAAGAAAGGCTGTAGTATATCTTGGAGGGTGCCGAATCACGGCTTGAGGAACGAGAGACTAACCTGATTATGATGATACCGGTAATGCCCAGCAAGGTTGTTGGTAGAAATATTAGCTTGCCCTTGGAAGTAGAATTGGCGTAAGGCACAAGGGGCTTTTGCCAGTCTTATTGGAAAAAAAATAAAGCGTAGTTATGTGTAAGTGGCTCGAAAAACGGAGACACACGATGATTTATCGCGATATCGAAGGAGTGACGGGATACAAGGCGCATGAACACCTTCGAAGAAAGATGTGGCAATGAGAAGGCAGTATCGCGGACGACTAGTGAGTAAAGGGCCGGCTACACTTCACGCGATTTCAGTCGCGACGCGATTCGGCAACATTCCAACTGTCCATAACTCACTGCGAGCACAATTTAAATGTACAGAAGATAGGGCATTTTATCGACTCACTTATACAATTATACATATGCAGTTTGCTAGTGTTGAATCTAAAGACTTCTGGCGAGTTGCCAATCGCGAGGCGACTGAAATCTCGTGAAGTATGCCCGACTCTTAAGACGGAGGAGGAATGTTATGGATGTACTTATAGCTGTATATGTATATACACTGATGGGATGACCTGTAGGTCAGGTTGAAGTTCTTCGTGATTTGAAACGAGTGTTATACGGATGCGGAGGCGTCGCTTCAGGTGTCACAGAGTCTTGATGGTTTGAACTCATGCCGATATTTCACAGGGTCTGCATCCACAGCGTGATGGTGAACTAAGGATAGGTGCCCAGGTTTATGTTGTGATGGGGTGGTGAACCCACAAGGCTCGTAGAATTTTGATTTGATTCATGTGGACTCTGTGTGGTTTAGACTGCGGTGAACTGATGCTTGAGTCTCACAATAAATAAGACACTTTGCAATATGTTAGAATAAAGCTCAGTGCAAGTATTGGATTTTCAGATCAAGATATAGAAACGGTGAGTTTAATACTCATTGCCTACTTCATAAAAAAGTTTTCGTTGAGTTTTCAGTAGTAAGAGCCGGCCGTGTAGAGTATCATGATTAACACGTTGCAGCACAAGGTTGTAATAATAAAGTTTATCAGGTGGATCAACAGATATAGGGTAAACAGCAGCGGTTGATGAAGGGAGATATTTGGGGATGAGCGTACTGCTTCGCAGCCGGGGTTCGGGACTTCTTCTCTGTTCTTCCTCCTCTCGTCCTCCTCTTGTACGCCGCTCGGTGCGCCATCAGCATCATTTTCGCTTCGTCGACCGTGGCATTCTGTAAACATCTGCATGAGCATATGGACCATCCTTACACAATAGTTTATTGTACAGAACTTCCAAATGGCTTAGGCTGTTACCAGATACCGCATTACAATCTCATAGGCACGACTGTTTTTGAACGCAGAATTGATACGCTCGATCTCTTACGTTTGAGGCATTCTGAAAATGAGTAATGTCGTTTCCTAATGGAAGTTTTCTCGTATTACTTTATGTTCAGTTCTATCATCGCATTCTGCTTGTAGCACACGTTTTTATTTTTCACTTACTTACATATCATATATTAGGTAGTTCCATAAGTTCGTAGCGTTTTCATAAACTAACAAAATCATCAACTTTCACTAAAAATCAGTCAATAATGTATTCTTCGACGTAGCGCACGACCTTTTGTCACATTTCTATCTGCTTTTCAATCTCAATTTTCCAACCGGCATCGAGCCGAGTTTCAAGAAAGTCATCTAACCAGCGCTCACATTACTCACTGAAATTGAAACGTGCACTATTCATAAGGTTTGCGAGAGAGCAGAACAAGGATAATCTGATAGAGCGAACTTTAGGGAGTACTTTGTGTATTGAAGTACATCCTACTCAATTCTTGCAGGACAGTTTTGACGACGTTTGTCGTAGGCCATGTTTCATCATGAAGAAAAACTTAGCAAATTTGTCTTTTTAGCTTTTTCTGCAGTATAACCTCGTTAACACGTTGCAGTTGCATATGGTACGGTCCACCGTCTTCTTCTTGTCCAGCAGTTTTCAGGGCAGGACGTCCTGCCCTTCTCCTGAAAAGTCTTGTTTAGGGACATCCTGCTCTGCCCTTTGTCTTTTGTATTTCCCTCACATATTGATTGGCGAACGCCATGTTCCATGTTCCATTTCGGCAAAAATCTGTGCAAAACGCTTCTTTTCATGAGGGAAAAATGCGTAGATGCCGAAAAATTGCTCTTTTTCGCCTTTCAAGATTTCCATACTTCGAAGCCAAGAGATTCGAGTAGATCAGCTTTCCACTCGAATTAGTGGGTAGGTACATATTGAAGAGCATAACCAGCACTTTATAATGATATATGCATTTTGCCACATATCAACCGCTCCCCAAAGAAGTGAGGACGAAAATGAATACGCTATGAATTTATGGAACGAACTAATACATCTCCAGCGGTCTCTCATACATGACATGGTATCCTTTTTATATCTTCATTCGTGAGATTTCAAATCATTCGGAACTTCCTAATATATTGTCCTTTTTTTACTGATGCATGGTTGCGATGTAAGAGGAGGCTGAAAGTGGCTGCTCATTTGTCCGCCTAGCACGCATGGATTAGCCTATTGGCTTGGTGTCCTTTTTAAATTCGCTCGCAAGTGATAAGCTCAAGGCTCTCACAATGATACACAGCAAGTCGTTTTACTTCAAATAATATATTTTCATCTATGGTAGCGATGTAAGAGGAAACTCCAAGAGTTGCCCGCTAAGCACGCATGGTTTCGCCCATTCGCTTTGGTGTTTTCCTCTTTAGATTCGCTTGTAAGTGATAAGTTCAAGACTTACACACCATGATTCTAGAAGAGCAAAGATTTGCCCGTTTTTTACAAATGCGCATTTACTTCGAAAAGATGCCATATTTGACTCAAAGTGTTCCCTAAAACTCATAGTATAAGACCACTGGTAATGCAGATGGTTTCATCTCGACATTGTATTTTTTTTTCAAAGTCACGTTCCTTTGGCGCATCAGTGGATAAAATATACTCAATAAATAAATAAATAAATAAATAAATAAATAAATAAATAAATAAATATTGCGTCGACGTGCAATATACAGGATGTCTCCAAAAATGTGCCTACTGTTTGATTGTTAATAACTCGCTTCTCATTGAGTTTTTCGCTAAGCTTTAGGCACCATTTTGTAGAGCTGGCTTTGACTTAGATTAACTGTATAGAGGGAGTTGCTAGTCTCCCTTCATTACCGTAGGATTATAGGAAAATTGAAGGGGGTTTTGCGTTGTTTAGGCTCATATCCTCTGAAAAGGACTAGAGAAGCTGAAGACTCTTTTGCTCGGTTAATTAGTGTCGCTCATATCAAATATGAAACTCGCACTTTACGTAATACTTTTATCACAAGTTAAGCCAGATAAAACGTAATGAAGAATTTCTGATATTCGTCGAAAATTTGATTAGGCTATTCAAAAAAGCACTGCGAACAAGCGAAGAAGTTATGTAGTGAAAACAGAAGCATGAAAACCTTATTACACAAATTTTCAGTTTTTAAAAAAAAAATTTTTCGAAAGGTCTATCTTACAATGGCGACATAGTCGCAGCTAGCTTTACAAAATGGTACCTAATCTTTACCGAAAGATTTCATGGCAAGAGAGTTATTGACAATCAAACAGATGGCACATTTTTCCTGTATTGCACAGCTTATAATGGTGAATTTTTGCTGGTCAACTGTGAAAAAGTGACTTATTAACATGTAAGTGACGTACCAAAATTATGTGTTTTATGTGTCCAAATTTGGCAAGCATAAAATGCTGTACATTCAAGAATCAGTTCTCCTAAAACGCTTTATTTGGGTTTCCGTTAACGTGTTCCTTTTACTTTGCCAGTACAGTCGACATCACACCTATGCTGAATTTTAAAGCACATTGTCTATTAAACTTTGGCACAAGAAAGGCTGATGACTTTACGCGTTCGGACGCTGATAGCATCTTCTACAGAGTCGTCCATGTTATGGGTCTGGCGAGACATCGCAGCTGTAGTGAAGGATTAGACAGTTGCTGAATTCCGCAGTTATATCACCTTCAATAAAGTCTTATTTAGTAGATAAATTTAGTAGATATTGGGAAGTTATGACTTTTGCAAATGTATAGGCTAGTTGCAAGCAGAACATTTTTATCGATTTCTGGAAAAATCTACGGGGCCGGGTTGGTACGGGGATTTGAGGGCGCTAATTATGAGTAAAAATTTACTTTATCAATTTTATCGATTTTAGGAAAACTTTGAGCTACGGGGATGAAAGTTGGTACAGGGGGGGGGGGTAAATGAGGGGTGCTGATTAGAAATTGAATCTGTTTCATCGATTTCACCGATTTTTGGAAAATTTTGAGCGGGTAGTTGGCTTAGGGTGCTGATTATAAATGGATCGGCTTTAGCCGAATATGTCAGAGCTTAGATATGGCTGCTCTAATTATTCGATAATTCATTCAAATATTTATTCGAAATTCGATTCCCAATGTTCGAATATGATTGATATTCATTCATTCGATATATCTGGTTTTCTGATTGTATTCGGGATTCATTGCTTCGAAAATTTTTAAACCTCAAATTTATTTGGCAGTCGTTTATTCGAGAATTTTCAATTTCGATTGCGATGAAAAATTTCCAATCTACCCAAGTATACTCTCCACCCACTCTTCTCCCCTCTCTTTCTCTCTTGCTTTCTTTCTCTCCCTTTATTAGATTTTGTCAGAGTACCCCGGGATCTCAAAGTTTCCGTGGAATTCGTGACCGTTTTTATATGAGTGCTAAGTTCCACGATGTCCAACTCCTTCTCCGTACCCAAAGCTAGTGTAGCCAACCATGCGAAAGGACCAAAATTCAATTGCCAACGCTTGAATTGTTTTTTTTTTCCAAATTCCCGCTATGTCATGCAGTCCTTCCTCCTCCCCCCCCCCCCTCCCCAATATCATACTTCTTTCAATTTCCCATGTTGGAGCCTAAACGCTTCTCCGTAGGTATCCTGGTCCGTTTGGATTCGGAGCACTAATTCCACGGTGCCCATTCAGCCTCCCAACCCAGGGTGCTCAAAGCCCCCCCTAAATTTTTGGGTGCCCTGTCATACATCCTTCCCCCCCCCCCTCCCCAAGAATTACCTCCTCGCGGTCCCCATGTTGCACAGACTCTTCGCCCTGGGTGACGTAAACAAAATAACCGCAACCCGAATTTCTTTCATACAAAAGTTTTCAGTGGGAGCGTTGAGTTCTACTGGTCCGCTATACTTGGTCCCAATCGAATTTATTTTATAATTTATATACAGGGTGTCCCAAAATAATGTGCACACTGTTTGATTTTGAATAACTCTTTTTGCATGAGGTCTTTCGAGAAGCGGTAAGCGCCATTTTGTAGAGCTGGCTTCAACTTAGATTTACAGTATAAAGCGAATCACCGACCGCTCTTCATTACTGTAGCATTACGGTAGATGAAAAATTGTTTTGGGCCATGGAAGGCCTTATTTTGCCCCAGAAAGGAATCAAAACAGCCTGAAAACTTTTCACACTAGGCCAAGTAGAGTTGCTGATTCTAACTGTAAAGTTCCCAACTTATTATGATGCTTCACTGAAGAGTTATGCGAGGTAAGCAGTAGCGGCCATTTTCTCAATGTTCCTAAAAAGTGCGGTAACACCGTTTAGAAAGCTTTGCAATCTTGAGAATAGTTGAGTATTGAACTCAGCGTCCTTAAAAACCCTATTACACAAGTTTTCACATGTTTTTGAACATTTTGAGACGGCAGCTTTTTCCACAGTGACACCATATGTTCCAAGTTTCTACCGTAATTCTACAGTAATGAAGAGCGGTCGGTGATTCGCTTTATACTGTTAATCTAAGTTGAAACCAGCTCTACAAGATGGCGCTAACCGCTTCTCGAAAGACCTCATAATAAGAGAGTTATTCAAAATCAAACAGTGTGCACATTATTTTGGGACACCATGTATATTAGGTCATTCCGAAAGTAATTTCGCTTTTTTCAGACGGGCCCCGTATTTGATGGATCAAAGGTTTCTGAGAGATCTTGGAAACATTCGATGCAGAATTTTATTCTCTTTCTAATGGTTATGAAATTGTTGCAAATTAATCAATGAGCTTTCAGAAAATAACCAAAATCTGCGACCCATGCTTTTTGAGATGATCAAGTTTTACGATTTTTAAAACTTTCCTATCAATCCTCAGAAGGAGTACAAGTAACGATTGGATAAAGTAAACCTTACAGAATACAGTACTGCTTTTTTCTCCTTTCCACAGCTTGTTATATATTTTAGCAGAATTTTAACTGATGCTACCGATTTCCATACTTGGGCAGCTAAATCTTCGTAGAACATCAAAAGAAGAGCTGCTCGCGCACTATTCGATTCAGCATTTTCTCCTCTTTCTAACAGGTGTTTTTTGTTTCCTATTCGTTTGATTTCCGGGGAAAAATCATCATAGCTCAGGAGTTAGAAACGACGAGCATTGAAGAGACAAGCTTTTGCGTCGTTTGAAAATTAGAAAAAGGTATAAACTACTACCTTCATGTCGCGGAGTTACCGCAAAGAATGCACAGGCACATCGCCTATTCACAATTTTCAAGAACTTGCATCTATGCATTTGAGTGATTTTGTAGTAATCAGCGCTTACTGTATCATTTGGAATTTGAGACCATGGAGCTGACTATTGAAGTACAATCAGTACTATCAAAGTGTGTTTAAGCACACAATACTTTGTCCTATATGTAGAGAAGCAAAAAGAACTAAGACGACAAAGCAAATTTTCGATCAATCTATCAGCAATCGCTAAGGAGCTTGCTGTAAATGATTCTCAATAACACTAAACAGATGATCTGGTAATTATTTGTTGCATCACTGAAACACACCACTAAGCTCTTCTTGATAAAACTATTGTCATCAAATCATCGATTCACTTCAGAAATCATAATCGGCTAAAAATCTGGCTGAAAGACGTTTACGAAACGTTTGCCGTAACCGAATATTATACTTAGATGAAAATGAACAGAATGGAGTTCCGAATCACGAAGCATGCAGAAGCGCACGTTGTGATCTAATGGCCCTAAAAAAATAAAAACTATGAGTACAAAAGGAAGTTAGTACTTGCTTTTGTAGAGCATAAATTCAAATTTTTTACAGTCTCTGGTGTGAGTTCAAAAGAAGCATCATGCACGACAATTATAGTGTAGTTTTGTGTTTACATGTTTAAACATAAATTCACAGCATGTTATCAAAAATTCAATTTCGGAGAGAAATAAACTTTGGGCGTTCATTCATCAGGCCTTGATCGAAGTGAGTATTTGCAACGATACTTTATTCGAAAATTTTTTTGACACCTTTGATATTGACAATTTGACATCTAACATTTCGGTAAGAAACAATTTTGAGCACCATATTCATAAAAATACCATTCGATTTTGAGCATTGCAAAATTCAATTGATGGCAATGCAATGCAATGCGACCAAGCCCCATGATTTACATAAAAGTGATTCGAGCCTGACTGGTCCTCTCTAATCTGAGATATTGAAAGCGGAAAATGGAACAAATGAGATTTTGGCTTGCTCTTAACTCCATTGTTTGGATGTTATTCGAAGTGGGATTCCTAATGTAAGCAAAAAAGTAGTAGTTCTTTGTATTAAGTGCAGAAAGAAGTAGTTAACTCATCTTTGAAACGATGGTAACATGTTTGAAAATACCACCTCACTTGGGTGTCGCGGTATGTGGAAACCTCATTCGCTGAAACTTGATCCACAGGGGTTATTCGACATTCTAGTTACGAAAACGATGCTCTTATGCTTATAGGGTTATTTTATTACGCTTACTGTACGTATACGATGGTAGGCCAAAACTTCAATGCGCTAGTACTTTACACGGTGCCTATCTGACATTGTTAACGAATATTATGTTATCGCTAACATCAGCTCACCTCGATAACGACCTCCTCCCTTCCCGGACCCTCAATACAACCCCTCAGCTGTGGCATGCCACACCCCACGCTTGACCACGAACAAGCTAATATAACCCTAGACAAAATCATTTGTCAAAGACTTAGGAGCAATCTTCATTCCATCTTTGAAACCTGACTTACAGATAGCCGTAACATTTGTTATTTCAAATTTTGTTACCTACCTCATATATCGTAGTACAAAACTTAGTGACCCCAAAATACTTCTAAATTTACAAAGCTTTTGTTATTCCTATTGAACACGCGAATAAGCTATGGAGCCCCTCGCTGATGAAGCACAAACGGTCTCTGGGGAGCGTTTGAAAAGTTTCTACACGATCTCTTATACCGCTGCTATCCTAGTTCAACATATCCCCAAACACTTCCTAATTACGAAAAACGTTTGAAAAGCTTAATGTCGAAAGTTTCTTACCGCAGAGTGATACACGACCTAGTACTTGCTTTTAGGATTTTCAGAGGAGAGATCATTTTAAGCCTTCCAAGTAGGTCTCTGAACTCAATCATGAAAGAATTGGCTGTTCTCTATTTTTCATCAACGAAACGGTAAACGAAACAAATCAACATTATCGAAATACGATTTCTTTTTCGAACGTGTAATAAACCTGATATAAGCTGCTGCATGACGAAGGCGCAATATCTTCGGGCGCGAACGCGGCTTTATTAGTCGCAGAGCGCATGAGGTGCGGGGTCTACAACGGTGAGGATACGCGCGCGTCGCGTTCGCGCACGCTCACCCAATATCGCCATTGCGCCTTCGTCATGCAGCAGCCTTTACCGATGTGTTGTTGAAGGCCTGTAGTATACATTTGTAAGAACAACGCAGATTGCTTTTTTGGAAGCTCGAAAATTTTAGTTTTTCCGGCTTCTAGTACAAAAACAAACATAGCAGCGGCGTTTATGAATGTCTTACGTGGAATGTATATGCGTGAGCGAATTTAACTTTGTAAGTTTACTTCGAACAACGATATATAAATTTTTGATTTTTCTAGCATCCGAAAGTTCTCACATTTCGGCTTCTAATTCGTGATATGCTGAAGCTACTGCGAACACTTACACACCTTTCTTTACAGCTTGCTCTGCTTTATCGAACGAGGCCCTGCGTCCTAATCAAAAACTGAGAAGTATGTGACTTATTGCGGTAAAAAGTCAAAACATTTTGGGACAAAATAATACCTATGAAGTTTTAGCGTATAATAACGGCATCTCTTTCAAAAATAAACTGAAGACACTGAGTCTGAATGAAATTTACAGATAGCACCAATTCGACATCTGTATTGTTATAATATGCTCATGTGTGATTATGTGATACGATTACAAAATACATACCATATACAACTATCAAATTGTGTTTTTTTCTATACTATTTTATTCCTCACGTCTTCTTACTAACACAAATCTTGCCGTCATGTTAGTTCAGTACTAACGATTTGCTACTCTTTTCAATCAGTACAGCTTGTTTGCAATTCACTTGGATTCACTGCTCTCCTGGCATACTGGTTTGGTGAGGATCAGACAATATATCCACTATTAAACCTTGTTTGTGTTAGAATCAAAATCATTTTGCTGGCAAAAGGGGCATGGTACCATCTCCATGGATCACATTTTTCAATTCTGATAGCTATAATTATAGAGCAGCCAAATAGAACCTTTCATCACACTTTTATTCAGACTAAACCCAGGCTGCATTACCTTGCGGTTATATGAACAACTGTGTATTTTTTGTTCTCTTATAAGAAACGCAAAGGGCGTGTTAAATAAATACATAAATAAATATCTTCAAGTGAGAATCACTACCATAACAGATGGCAGACTTGCCAACATGTTCACCCACCTTATAGGTTGCTTGATTTGAGACACCGTTAGGTATGCTGACAGATTTGCGGTGTACGACGCTACGATGATAAAACCGAAAAGCCACCATGTAGCAGCCACAATTCTTCCAGACATGTTTTCTGGAGCTTCTCCTCCCCCTGAATATGCTTTCTCCTATGTGATAATAATATGGGGTCTAGCCTGTTGAAATCCCAAAGACGTGCATAGGTAAGACCAAAGCTATATTTAGCTTCGATCTTACCTATGCAAAACTGGTCCTATCTCTCGCCTTGAAACATATTGGTCCATCAATGATAAACATTTCCACTAGTTGCAGACTATAAACGATCAAAAGCTACAGCTTTTCTCAGCAGATTTTGCTAACATGTTAACTAATATTCCCCATTCTGTCATTCTACACAATCTTACTAAAGTAATGAAAATTTGTTTCAAAAATAGTAATAGTAGATACATAACTTGCAGCGACAGAATTGTTTACTATTCCAACATTGCTACTGACAAAAGTGGACAGAGAAGTCATAAAATAGAAGATATCATTTATCTCTTACAATATTTGCTTGATAGTTATAGCAAAATAGGACAAAACATTTTCAAACAAGAGATAGGCGTACCACAAGATGGCAATGCTAACCCTGTCTTGGCAGATTTAACACTTTCCTACCTAGAATACGTATACGGCTCTAACCATCCTGGAACCTATATTTTGTTCAAACCTTTCAGATATATGGATGACTTAATGATTACTCATAATCAAAAGGAAGACCGCATTCTGAATTTACTAGATAATACATATAATAATATTTTGGAACTGGAAAGCACACACTCAAATAGTAGTAGTTGTAACTTTCTTGATATGAAAATTATGATCAAAAATAATAGAATATACACAGAACAGTATAACAAACTGATTACTTTGCTTTTACTGTCAATAAATATACTCACGGAAACTCCAATGTTAGTATTACGATTAGAATAGCTGTTATACAGGGTGTCCCAAAATAATGTGCACACTGTTTGATTTTGAACAACTCTCTTATTATGAGGTCTTTCGAGAAGCGGTAAGCCCCATTTTGTAGAGCTGGCTTCAACTTAGATTCACAGTATAGAGCGAATCATCGACCGCTCTTCATTACTGTAGAATTACGGTAGAAACTTGGAACATATGATGTCACTGTGGAAAAGACTGCCGTTTCAAAAAGATGTGAAAACTTGTGTAATAGGGTTTTTAGAGACGATGAGTTCAATACTCAACTATTCACAAGATTGCGAAAATTTCTAAACGGTGTAAACGCACTTTTTGGGAACACTGAGAAAATGGCCGCTACTGCTTACCTCGCATAATTCTTCAGTGAAGCATTATAATAAGTTGGGAACTTTACAGTTAGGATCAGCAACTCTGATTGGCCTATTATAAAAGTTTTCAGGCTGTTTTGATTCCTTTCTGAGGCAAAATATGACCTTTCATGGCCCAAAACCCTCTTTCAAGTTTCTACCGTAATCCTACAGTAATGAAGAACGGTCGTTGATTCGCTCTATACTGTGAATCTAAGTTGAAGCCAGCTCTACAAAACGGCGCTTACCGCTTCTCGAAAGTCCTCAGGTTAAGAGAATTATTCAAAATCAAACAGTGTGCACATTATTTTGGGACACCCTGTATATGTTGAAATTCTAAGAATTTACAGGACTTGCACAAGTTTTGACAGCTTTGAACAGATTATTGCTTCTAATAAATAAACTTTATGCACTTGATTATAGTGCAGGTATTATTGCAAATGCATTTATGAAATGTCTTACTTTCAATAGATGTATTTTCCATAAGTATCCGGAACTTCATTCATTCAAAAACTCTAGACATTTTACAAAGTGCATAATTCAAAAACTTGAATTTTATGTCTCAGATCGTGGATCATAATTATTTTGCTCTACCCGAATGGTATATGAACCTTGAGGTAATACAGCAACACTCAAGGCCAAACCATTAGTCCTCCATTCAAGCCACTCTTCCCTGCTGAAGAGCCTCGGGAGTGGTCTACTCTTCTTGATACCTGTATAGGGGTAAAGGCGAAACAGGCCATACTGTATATTATCTATGCTAACACTCATCTATTACTCCACAGCTTCTGAACATAAACTAAGAAAGACACCAACAAAAGGGCTATCAAGTTGTTTTACTTTTTTACATTCTATTAAGTGTTACATAAGTTTTTTACACTTTCATTTTGACCGCAATGATTCATGCACTTTTTATTCTTAGCTCTAGCAAGCTCAAACGCATCAGACACTTATAGGTGCCGTTGCTGTATTTTTTCCTTGGCTAGAATGGAAAAGGCGAAAATTTTCATGTTTCTACCAAAGTGATGCTGTGCTGTTCTCACACAAGCAGTTGTATACTACAAGCATTTATTAGTCAACCGTTTACTTTATCTCTCCATAAACTCTAGTTTCTGAATATCGGATTTAACTTTCTTCATTCGCATGTTTTGCGCTTAACTCAACAATTCTCGGGATCCAGAGCGAATAGAATGTTACAGTTGTACGGTTATATCTTTGAAAGCCGTAGTATACAGCTGCAGTAAGAACAGCACAGCGGTTGAAATATAAAAATTTTCTTATATTAACTTCAAGCAGTGGAAAAATTACAGCAATAGTGCATATGAGCGTCCGATGTGTAGCGTATATGCTTGCACAAATGAGAGATTTTTTATGGGATCCGTGGGATCATTTTTGAATGAAAAAGAAATGTCTAGATTCTATGGCATATTGATTTAGGGATTCAAACTTGAGGCGGATTGAGACTCGTGGATCTAAACTGGTGCAAATTGTGTATGCAGTCTTGTAGTGCTTGCTTTGCTCTAACTAATGGTAATTGGTGCCTATTAGAAATGAGAAGTGTATGACTTATCGCAGTAAAAATAAAAAGACATACGAGACAAAAATCAAATCCTTTTCCACTAAAATCTTACGAAACTCTCATTCGATCGCGTACACACCTTTCTTAACGCGTTGAGACGTACCGCACATGGTGCGCGGCAGACGTCTGTCTCTGTGGACGACACCACGCAATGGCGCGCGGCACTCTAAACTTCAAATTTAGTGTGCCCAAACGCTCTAATTTGTGGCCATATAATCAGGCTCAGCAGTTTTTTTAATGTTGGCCCGCCCCTTTTTTGGCAAACTTCGCCCATGCCATTTGTCTTCTGCAAGAGAACTTGGGCACAAAACGCAAATAAGAGGTCGCAAATGACTCCTGGGTTTCAAGCAGCTTTGATCTTGACCCCGTCACCCGCCACGAAAGCTCCGCCCTCTCAGTGGAGCTCCGCCCGCTTTTCAAAATGTCGGAATTTGCACGAATTCGTCGATTAAGCAAATTTTAGCATTTTTAATGAATGGGCGAGGATTCCCAAAGAGGAGCGGAGCTGCCCCGCCCACTTGTAAATTCACATTTTGCGCATAGATGCATGCATATATACAAACAGCAAGGCGTAAAAGTGTACGGAAACATCTCGTTCACATGGAAAGAATTGAAAAATGGCTCGTCGTCAGCGTCAAGTGTTAAACGCTCATAACGTAGCCGTCTTTTTTCTCGGTTAGAAATCAAAAAAAACCTGTAGTTTTTATGATTTCAGTACTTTTTTGCCGTACAGGTTGTTGTGGTGATCTTTATTGCCTAACGTTCCGGTACAACGCCGTCGTCGGAGGCTTAGTGGGAGTCAGTCATGTCGATTAATGATTTTGGCCGCCAAACATCTTCTCCCACTCAAAGTGGACCGGTGGAAGCAAGAAGTCTGCGAGTAGAATTTGACTCATCAGAATATGACACCGTACTTTGTAGCAATATCAGCTGCTTCAGATGTTTTTGAACTGACAGTTGTTGTGAATGAACCGTCGATGCAACCAATTACATCTTAATAGTCTATATCTCTCTTGTAAGTCACTGAAACGGTCCACTCATTGTTGATTTTTCCAAGTCTGGCAGATTTGCTAGCCGTATTCCCGCACCAGACACTATCTCACGGCGTACAATTGATGAACTTCGACACTATTTCTGACGGTTAAGCGCCATAACTACCTTGTGCACCATATTTGAAATTGTTTTCTTGGCAGCACCTCAAAGTGTCGCCAAGGAATTTGGTGTGAGTTCGTTGCAAAATACCTGACGCCTATTGTTACCTGAATAAGCTTTGCTTATTAGAGCACAGTAAAAAGTTGCACATCGTGAAGGTCATAATAGACTCTATCTGCCGTTTTTGAAAATAGCTTAAGACTTCCTATTGTCCTACGTTAGTTTCGATGATAAAATCATCGTGAGCCACAGTAGCTTCCTTTCTGAAACGGTATCTAAGCTTATGAACGCCCTGTTTCTTGAAAACTCCTGGCAAGGACCACTGCGAACATTTTCAATGCTTCTGAGGCGTCTACGAGGCGCAGCATACGCGCTTACATCTGCAAAACGCTTCCAGCAATACTTCTTATGAATGCATGCTAAAATTGATAACACGCCCTAATTCCTGAAGGAGGTGGTGCAGGAGGAACCAAAGGGTTGCCGCCTGTATCCGCAGGAGATAATTAAGAGCGCGAGCGTTGTGGAGTATATTTTGGCAGGGATCCAAGGAAACTCGGCAGGGACATTCTTTAGGACGAAATCTTCATAACTTCGCCTGGAACTTTAAAAAATTTAAAAAACAGATTTGTAATGCAAATTGGAAGGCACATTCACTGGGCCTAAAAGTAAGTGAAAAATTTGAAATTGTAGTGGTAACAAAGTCAACTACCAGATAAAAATTTTTTGTTTTGAATCTTGAAGTTTCAAGTTGTTGAAGTTCGGGGTTTTCATTCAAATCATTCTTTTTTCTTTGAGATAAGGGAATAGTTTGCCTTTTGAGTCAATGAACCAAAGCAATCAAAATGTCATAAAAACACATCTGGAGGTTTGTGTCAAGAAGTTCCTCACATGCAACTTAGTTAACATTCAAGAAAAATCGATAGTGGTCAGTTGATTCGTGGATGTGACATTGATTAGTGCATTTGCATGATTAGTTAACATTATTTTCTTATTACCAATTTCAACTTCAAATCCAGAATCATTAAAAATTCACTCAAATTCTTTCGCACAACAATGAACTTGAAATTCCTCAACTTAAAATGGTGAATTTTGAAGGCACAATTTTTGGTAAATACCGAGTAGCGAAGCAGAGTTGTTTATCTATCCGGTAGGCGTATTACTGAAAAATGCGCCTTTCAATACTAATTCCAAATCTGTTCTCCCTATCCTTTAAACTTAATTCCACGGAGAGTTATAAGGATTTGTTTCTAATGGATGTCCTCGCCAAGTTTTCCTGGATCCTTGCCAAAATCTTTTCTACAGCGCTCGCGCTCCTAATTATCTCCTACGGCTACAGGCGGCAGGCCTTTGGTTCCTCCTGCACCGCATCCATTCCTGACGACATATCACCAGAGTCAAGCAAGGGGTGTGGCACGCGATCGCTGGTTACGACCCCCCCCCCCTGATTGCTGTCTTAATAAGACCCCCCCTGAACTATACACTTAAGATAGCATTACTTGAAGGCCCTGTCAAACATAGGGCAACATATCCATAATTAGCATGTCATATAACCCCTGTAGACAAAGTGTGAGCGAATTGTGAAGATTCAAGATACTAGGCTACCTAAGTGAAATGGTCAAATTCCAACATGGTTAGCTTTGTTTCAAAGGTGAATTAGATATCCGTTTTTGCACTCAAGACAAAGCACACCCCCTTAAAAGCTGTGGCTGCCGCAGCTTTTAAGGGGGTTTGCCACACCCCATTAACTATATCAAAAAACCATTTTTAGCGAACGTTATTTATATCGTAGATTCCATAGGGATGTTTTAAGCCTGATTCGTTTTCTTTGCTCTGAGTAATAGTTGGTGAAAGCATAGCCATCAAAAGCGGAAAGTGGGAAAAATGATATTTTGGTTGGCTTCTAATTCCACAGTTTGGAGGTCTTTTGAAGCGGGAATTCTGAGATGGACAAAGAAGGAGTAATGCTTTGTTTTGAGTGCAAAAGCGGATAGCTATTTCACCTTTGAAACAAAGCTAACCGTGTTGGAATATGACCATTCCACTTAGGTAGTCTAGTATCTTGAATCTTCAGAATTCGCTCGAACTTTGTCTACAGGGGTTAATTGAAATGCTAATTATGGATAGGATACGAATATCATGTTATCACTATTATCAGATTGCCCAATTACGACCCCCTCCCCTTTAGATTCCTCAATACGACCCCCTAGGTGTGGCGCGCCGCACCCCACGCTTTACCCTGCATATCACTAAGGTAAGGTTTACCGAATGAGAAGGTCTCTCTTGTTAGCAAGAAGTTCATTCAATAATAGATTATTAAGAAGTTTAGTGTGCAACAAATTTGCTAAAGTGCAGTGATTGCGGAAAAGCATGAGAATGATTGAAGTTTTGATTTCCTTCAATGACTTTGCTTTGCAAAATAGTGAAAGTCCAAATTGGAGCTGAATACTACGCATGCACAAGAGCTTGGCATTGGAGCGCGATATTTAACAAAGCGATTTAAGAAGAAATGAAGGCAAAAGAACAGAGGGAAGGGAATGACATGAAAATGTCTTCATGCTTAGGGATAGATTTTTGACCGGGGAATTCCTCCATGATAGATGTATCCAGAACTTATGTGAAGTGACAGAATTATATGCTCTAGACGATCGCAGACGTCTGGTGACCGCCTGGAGACGGACTGATTTTGAAAAAGGTAATACTACACATAAGATTTCAAACTATTTTGCACAACTCTTTGCAAATAATTTTCTGTATATAGTTCAATTTTGGTGTCATACGATTCTGTGTGCGCTGTAAAGAAGCAATTTGATTATTTTAGTCTTGTTTTCAAATCGCGCACACTTCTCGCCATACACGATAGAGCATGTCGTGTGATAACCTATCCGGAAGCTTGTGTTCGACAAATGGCACTTATTCTTGGTGCTCGCCCCGACTCGTCAAAAACGATATCTGCTTTGCTTTTTGCTCCAAAAACGAAGTTTAGCCTGCTTCCAGACGATCTGTGCCGGGTCCTGAAGTTCAGTCACTAAACTTTGCACACATACATTTGAGGACAGGACGGATATAATAGCTACTTCTCGTTCTATCAGTATCGGCACCAATTTTTTGATATTAACTCTAACAGACTTGGGGGACGCAGATAGATAAGTGAGCAGGCCTATTACGAATGCAATGTTTATTTTTGAAATTATCGTGCTTTCATCACCACGAGACTGAGTCTTGGTGCGGGGTAAGGGGGATTGGGAGGTAAGGTAACAAAAGTAACGTGGGAATTACGATCTTTATCGTAATTACGGAAGGCTTGGTCGAATCCGGGAGCCAGCTATCCACATACATTTAATGACGCGGTTATTCGACTCTTTCGTTTTTTGAGATAAGTCAATCAGACTTCCAATTCTCGGCTATCCAAATACCAAAGTATTACGTTGATGCAAAAGTAATGGCCGCTTCGCGAAATCTCATTTTGACGTGCTCCAACTTTCTGAAAATTCTACATCTCTGATGCATAAACCAACAGAAGCAGCAATCGTTTTCCAATACAGTGCACACTCTCTATACTCACACACAAACGAATAGAAAAATGTGGATGAAAAACAGAATAGTTCATTTCTAAAACTTTTTTGATGACAAATCATAACTCCCATCACAATTTGTTAGTATAACTTATAATTTGCCTATTTGTAGGCGCAAGTCAATAAGCAAAAGAAAATGAAATGGGCTTGGACAAAACAGAGTTGTAGAAAGAAAAAAATTTTGATTTAAAATTGTTGTCGTTTTTTCTGAACGATTTTTACTAGGCCTTGAAGTCCCTATGCAGTTTTCTATTTTGCTGCGTACTAAACAGTTGTTTATGCAAAAGTTGTCAACTTAATGCCCTACCCTTACGCTTACAAAAATCAGGAGAGCTTTGACGATTGCTTCCTTCGAAAGAGATTTATAATTCAAAGAATGACCGCAACGTCTAACCATGTTGAAGCGATATTCCAGCCTAGATAATTTGTAAGTAGTTAAGTGTGCGTACTGCAGGCAATCTCATTTACATACAAAAGAACTAAAGCTGTGAAGTTTCCAACATATGAGGCTGATAGCCCATTTAAACCATCTGATAAAGCATGAAAAGACCTTCTTGATGATATGCTAAAAGGTGCTCCTGAAGAAAGGCTTGCAGAAATGGTTATTATTTTTGCATCAACCTAATATTTGAACATAATATTTTATGGAGACGTGAGAAGAACTTGACAACAAACACTGCGTGCTAAAGCAAGTGCATTTGCCAAAGTTGTTAAATGGCCTGTATTAGCTCCAAAGAAGGCCGTTTCAAAGTGAGAATGCTATGATGTACTTGTGTAATCAAAAATGATGTGGATTTTGCTGTCTTTTTCTACTTTCGTTTTGCTTTTATCAGAAAACTAACCACAGGTACCCAGATGTTTGGAGCACACCTTGTATTAATAAACAATTGTTCTTACCTTGCGCGGTCAACGAAGTCATGCAAAACCACAAGCATTCCTTGAAATCAAAGGCGCGCTTTTGATTATCACAATCCCTGCATATTAGTTATGTCATAAGAAACCATATCCAACAGTCATTAGAAGCAAAAATAATTGAATTACCTTTCTTTACTGTTATTATACGAATATGGGCTGAACTTGTTAAAACACCACATGGTAATGCTCGCCAAAAGATACGCAGCTGCTATACAGAGCCAAACGGGCCATTCTAATACCTTGAAGATTTTGATTCATAGATAAGGAGATTGCAAAGACCAATGCCTACCTGCATAAAGCTAAACAGTGAGTACTGCACATGTGGCTTTTTCATCAAGATTGCTGAGCTGACAATTCTATAGTAAGGTATTGTGAAGTCCACAGCAACTTCTCGTTCAATAGTCACTGCCAGATTAGCCAAAGCAATATCGGCGGATCCCGATACTTAATCACAAGTTCGTATAAAGGAAATAATGTGCGAATTTTTCTTTTCGAATCCGTATTGCGCGGCTTGATTTAGAGCAGAAAAAATCATGCGCTCTAAGGTAGACCTTGACAGTCACACATCGGTACTGTCAGTTCTGCGGTCCGTGCGCAAAGCACCCATTTTATGAGTGGGTGTACGTTTTTTGAACATTTTTGTCAAATGGCTGGCATTATTGCAGGTATTCAGCGAGGAACCGTAGTTGTAATGGGAGAGTATAGTCCACTGTTTTTAGAGAATATGGGGGAGAACACCATCATGTCTCGCCCGTTCAGTTGATAGTGCGTCATATTGTCGACATTCGCATTTTGACATTGAAAACTTTTCCTGCAATCTGTCAAAAACTATTCAATTTTTTCGTATCAAATTACACGATGCGCAAGAAAAGAAAAACAATAAATCCCGAATTTTCATATATTCTCCACTTTTCTCTTCCAAGCTAGCGGCACCAAAGTGCTGCCTATAAAGAAACATTTCAAAATACATTAAAGAAAGTTCTAAAAGAAGAAGCACACTTGCACAGAAAACAGAGGAAAACGGTTTCTGAGGAAACTCTGGTATTCCTGCGCTCACATTAGTCATACTGATGTGTAGGCCTCGTGACATGTGGAGCAAATCTGAAGGTTTTGTGATGTTTCTAAATGTTTTTAGAAAGAGTAAAAGTGAACCAGAGATCGCCAATAGTCTTTCGATTTTGGCCTTTTCAGGCATTTCAAGGAATATCTGGGTTCATCAGCGTTAAAACCTAGGAAAGGCGGAAACGGCTGTTAATCCAGACACTCCCTTCAAGGTCTGCGGAAGTTGTTTGATAAAAGGGTTATCGACGATAAGGCTAGCCCCGGGGGTATGCCAATAGGCGCCTGTTCGGTAGTCATTGCCGGATTGTTAGTGACAGCCAAGTTCTAGCGCCTTTCGGTCGTCTTCAGAAAACCAGCCACGTTTATGAAATCATGTACAACTGGAGCATATACCAAAACACGGCAAAGAGGTCCTGCCGGGATACTGACCTAAAGCACCAATAAGACCGTTCCAGTGGCCACTGGGATCGACTGCACCAAAAAAGCCATCTTCTACCTCGTACAATGAATACGTAAAATTTAGCTAAAATCAGACTGTTCTTATATTGCAGAATTGAGAAAAATCCAACCTCTTCGCTAATCATATCAATGAGATCTATGCAGAAACCTTCGTAAAGCTTCTCTGGATTCCCGCTTCTTTGTACGAATGGTGGTTGCTAAAAAAAAGTTTTGTAGTACAGTGCGCCGAACTCCTTCAGTAGTCCTCTGGAAATGTTATGTCACAAGCTAGCTAGCAGCTCAAGAGGTTGAGTTTAAAACTCTGCTATTTTTAAACCAAAACTCACAGTTGCCTGTCAGAGAACAGCTTCTCTCCCATGGACTTTATGTAGCAAGACACAGCAGATTGATGTACTGATTGCATCGTAAAAATCTCTCCAAAGTTTTAAGACAATACTTTTTTCTAAGTTGTACTCGTTTGGATCTCAGCATTTAGTGAGCTGAATTATCCTTAAGTCTCCATGCTAGATTTGCAAGTTGCGGATGAACAAATATCCAACCGCTTTATATGAAAGGATTTTTTCACTCCCATTACAAGAAAGAACCCAAGTCGCCGTGCCGATCTGGTACAAAATGCATATCATTCGATTTGTATTCCGCTTCAGGCACGGTTCTCCAAAGGAAGTTTCATAAAAAAAATCAAAAGTGTAAAGCTAATTCCAATGTTTAATGTGCTTTGAAAAAGCTTGGAAGTGCATGGTTAGCATGTTGTTGAATGTACTGACTAAAAGGATTGCACACGCACACACCGGCTACATAGATGAATGTTCTTAAACAAGATTCCCTGAAAGTGTGGCACTGAATATTTGCTAAACTCGGACCTTCAAACGCTCATAATTTCCTTCAGAAAAAGGAGCAGATGGAAAAATTGGATTTGCTCAGACAACTGACCGGAACTTTCGCAGAACTTCGGGGAAGTCCCGCCGGGTCTTCTGCGAAAGTTCCCGAATGAAGTGCTGCGGAAGTTCCGAAGAATGCGAGCTACAACAGCAAAAGAAAAGACCGAAGCAAGATTTGGACCTTACTCTATTGACTGTGAGACTCACCTACTATCCTCTGCACTGCGACTGACATCTTATATATAAAGCTGAATGTCTGTTTGTATGTCTGTATGTCTGTCTGTATGTCTGTATGTACGTATGTTCCGAATAGAAAATTCCATTTCTGAACCGATCGGGACCAAACTTGGCACACATACACTTTGGGCCCCGGCGAGTGTCATAGGCTACTTTTCGTCATCGATCGATATCGATTTTATCGATTTTTATCGATTTTTTTGCTGAGTTCACCTACGGGGCTGGGAGTTGGCACAGGGGGGTAATCGAGCATGGGGATTCCGAATACAATATTGGTTTTCAGGATTATCGATTACTTTTATCGATTTTATCGATTTTTTTGCAAAGTTTGAGCTACGGGGGTGGGAGTTGGCACAGGGGGGTAATCGAGCATGGGGATTCCGAATACAATATTGGTTTTCAGGATTATCGATTACTTTTATCGATTTTATCGATTTTTTTGCAAAGTTTGAGCTACGGGGCTGAGAGTTCGCACAGGGGGGTAGTCGAGCATGGGGATTCCGAATACAATATTGGTTTTCGGGATTATCGGTTACTTTTATCGATTTTATCGATTTTTTTGAGTTTGAGCTAGGGGGCTGGGAGTTGGCGCAGGGGGGTAATCGAGCATGCTGATCATCCCCAAGGGGGGTGATCAGCATGCTCGATTACACCCCTGTGCCAAATTCCAGCCCCCTAGCTCAAATTTTCAAAAAATCGATAAAATCGATAAAAGTAATGGACGATCTTGAAAACTAATATTGTATTCGTAATCTGCATGCTCGATTACTCCCCTGTGCAAACTCCCAGCCCCGCAGGTCAAACTTTACAAAAAAAATCGATAAAATCGATAAAAGTAATGGACGATCCTGAAAACTAATATTGTGTTCGTAATCAGCATGCTCGATTACCCCCCTGTGCAAACCCCAGCCCCGCAGGTCAAAATTTACAAAAAAATCGATAAAATCAATAAAAGTAATCGATAATTCTGAAAACTAATATTGTGTTCGGAATCCCCATGCTCACTTCCCCCCTGTGCCAACTCCTAGCCCTGTAGGTGAACTCTGCAAAAAAGATCGATAAAAATCGGTATAATCGACATCGATCGATAACGAAAAGTGGACTGTGACACCCGCCGGGGCCCGAAGTGTATGTGTGCAAAGTTTGGTCCGGATCGGTTCAGAAATGGAATTTTCTATTTGGAACATACGTACACGGGTCTAGCTGGCAGGCCCGGCGGAGCCGGGCAAGCCAGCTAGTGTTCGATAATGCACTCTAGTTATTGGCAAGGCAACATCATATTAGACAATACATTCAAAACTCTGCGGAAGTACTGGCATGTCAAAGTGCTGCGAAACCGCTGGCGTTTTTCGGAAGTTCTGCAGCGCTTTGTATAAAGCCCTACGGAAGTTCCTGTTTTTATCCAGTCTAACGTGGAAATTCTGCGGAAGTCCCCACTTTCAGCGCTTCCTCTTTGCAATAGTAAACAAAATCCTGCGGATTCGCTGCAGATTTTGCTTGCCTGCGGAAGTTGCGGTGAATTGTCTGAGTGGAAGCTCGACAAGGTGCATCTTGAAGGTAAGTATTTCGTTGCTTTTAAGCGACTTGAAATTCTTTTCTGGATGTAGGATATTCCTCATTTTCATAGGCCGATCCAATTTTGCTATAGTAGCAAACCATATACATCTGCTCGTGTGTGGGGGTGCCAAAAAGAAAAAAGGAAAAGAAGGAAAAGTGGCAATTTATTAATTATTGCTCAATGTGCACTGCATATCACAAGCGCAAAATTTGCTAGAGGTAAGGGGCCCTTTGATGGTCACTTGTGTAACAGGGAGAAATCGAAACTCAACGAATATTTACGATGTACGGCCGCTAAGCGCATATACTAACTTCCATAGTACATTCTAAGACATTGAAGCATCTCCTCTAATTATAATAGAAAACCAGTTTCTGATTGCCATTTGCTAAAACGCAGCTCTAAGAATGCGACAGCTTTGAAGGCATCGCTTCGATTCCTGATCAACAAGAATTTTGCCATTAACTGTTGTTTTTCTTTTCGAAAATTGTGTTCTGATGGGACAGACATTACAATGCACGATCAATGTTATCTCACAGTATGTTCATGTGGACTACCAATTTACAGTGAAGGCAAGCTCCAGGCATTCTGATCGAACTCTTGCATGTTTACAGAAAAAATTACACATTCTCTAAAGTCATTAAGGGAAATTTTAATGCAAGAGTTGAGCTCAAAGTCACTTGCAGAATGTTACATTGAAGATAATAAATATAACAAAGTTTTAAACGTATAAATTCGCGTTCACCATGACGATAAGGATCCAATAGAAAGTCACTAGTTTAAAAATCATTTTCTTGGACAAACGGAACGCTCGGTAATTCAAGAGAAAGTATTGCCTGACCATGTCGCTACTCTTCAAAGTTTTTAAGTGATTACCGAAAGAATCCGCATCGACTGGCTCTAGAGAGTTTTTTGAATAAATTTCACTTCATTTCAAAATTAGTCACAATTCTACGAATTCCATTTCGTAATGTTCGCAGAAGTGTGACTTTGCAACAAACCGCGAGAGACGAGTTAACAAAGGAAGAGAAAAACCACATAGGAAACAACCAAAAATGGGAAAAATGGAAGCTTATGAAATTCAGGATGTACTAGCGTAGGCTACTTAGTGGTGGCAGCCAAATATGTCCGCCTATCCTTATGTGGGAGCATTACTGCGTCACAGTAAACTGTTTCAAAGGTGACCTTGCAGAACTCTTCAAATTTTTTCTCCTCATTCGCTTGCCTTCTTTACACGTCATACTGTGCTTATGATAGCCATAAACTCGCTTAATCCAGCAAAATTAGAACTATGTAAAATGCTGTTTTGAAAGAAGTTATAACATTTTTGATCAGAAAAACTAAACAGGACTTTAGGAACAACCTAGTATTGAATGAGTTGCTTTGAAAGGTGCAAAGATGCGTTATTTCTGACGCTTACTTTTCCTTTAGAACAGCAACACTAAACTCACCTACAGCTTCCCTTGATTAGCGTTCATATTACCTCCTATTACTTATTCGAAGTTTACCGCACTTGTCAAATTAACCGTTTAAGCGGACAAAAAAGACACAAGCTACCAAACGGCTATTTCGCAAGAGTCATTCAAGAACATGTTCCATCTCAGATAAACAACACACTCAAAAGAACTGCAGTAATCATTGATCGATAACGATAGTGAAGAAGACGAAGATTGAAATGTCAACATGATAGCGCTCCTTGAAGGCAGCGTCCAGGCAAATTCTAGACTTCCAAATTCTTACGTTATCCAGGCCCCATGGCGCTGATTCCAAATTTGGCACTCCAAAAGCGTAAATCCCTCAAAAAACCACCTTCTTGGGGCTGTTTTTTAAAAACCCGGACGAGTGCTCCTAGACTATCCTTTTCGAAAACGGGCATTTACAGGTAGACGCTACGTGTTCGATTGTGTTTGCCATGTGAAAACACGTCAAAGGCTCAGGAGATTTCATTTAAAAGGCAGGTTGTGCGAGGAAGGGGCGCGGACTTTGAGGCTCGGACGTCTGCCTGGATCTGCCTTTAAAGGCACCGTCCATCCAAATTCTCGACCTCCATGTTTTGGTCGCTTACAGGCCTTCTCATACCTTCGATAGTCTAGAGACACGGCGTCAAAAGTGAAGGTTGTTTGAACATCTCACCTCATAAAAAGTGAACATTGTTTAAGGAAAATCAGAGAGGAGAAAATGACGTAAAACAGATATAACAAGCAAAAGAAACTGTTGAAAACCGGATAAAAACGCTGCAAGGAGGTCTGAAATCTTCCATTTGGCTGCTTTCCAAAGTGCAGGTTTTCGCTCCAGGACCAGCAATTCGCTACACGGGGGCGAAGAAGAGCCAGTTGTTTCGGAAGAAGTGGTTATCAAGAAGAAGATAAACAGGAAAGAAATCAGCTATGAAAACGCATAGTTTCTTTTTTACGAAGTCGAAAAGGACTTCAAAATCAAATTTATTTTTTGATGCGTCCTTCAAATTTTACCCCCGTTTTGACGTTCCTGTTTCCTGGGACGTTGTCTGGATTGTTGCGCTTATTGTTCTCAGCAAAAATCGCCTAAGCTGGAAAAAAATCGCTGCGAAAACACTGAAATAGAAAAGATTAAAAAAACGCACTTTTTACGATTTTTCGCAAAAAATTTCACCATAATCGGAGAGATAAGGGCTGGGTGGTTGTCTGCATTACGAACAGAAGCAAGATCTATAGAAAGCACGAAAAAACTGCGTGAAAAGCGTTAAAGTAGGAGAAAAACAAGAGATTTTCAAAAATGAGGTTTTTGCCGGGTTTCTCGTTAAAATAAAAAAAAGTGGTTTCGGGACGTTGTCAGCGTGAAAATAGAGATCAAGAGCTTCAAAATGATATATAACTTGCCGAAATTGGGTTCGAAACAGCGAAGAAAAGGGTACCAGAGTACCAAATGCCCCGCGCCCCGCGTTTGGGTAGCGAGGTAGAGCGCAGCGCGCGGAGACGTAGACGAGAGTGAAGACAGACCAGAGCCGACGGGGCATTTGGCTCTGATCGTAGATCTCCGCGTTCTCAATGAAATCCTGTAACATTATATATCATTCTGATCGTCATAACACGACGAGGAAGTCTGATAACGTCCCAAGCTTTGAATATCACTCATTAACGAGATAGACCAGCGTTTTCGTGCGCGACTCTCTGCGCAAGATTCTAACTCCAGCAGCTTTCCTAAACTCTTGAAACTCGATTTTGGTCAAACAAGAGGTTAACTAAGAAATGTTGTCCTGAATTCTGGCGAAAATTTCGCAGAAACCTTCTTTTTAACGCAAAAAAGGCTATGAAAACACAAATTTTCGGTTTCGCTGAGATAACCTAAAGATTACTATTACACCCTACCCTATATTTGTTTCATTAACATTCGTTCTGATATAGTCAGGATAATAACAGGCGAAGCCCCAGACGACTTCTGTTTTTTTTCCAAGTGAAGGTTGTGTCCCCTCATAACCCTCAAAGTGAAGGTTACCAGAGTACGTGGCTCTATGCATCGAGGGTATGGGCCTTCTAAGGGCGCTGACCCCCAATATGGAGTCGAAAAATCACGACACCCTCAAAAATCCCAGTTTTGGAGAACCTGGCGGACGGTGCAGGTGCAATCGCAGGGCTGCGGCGCTGTTTACGCCCGGCGTATATCAGCGCCGCAACCCGCCAAACCTGCAAGATGGGCGGAGTAACCAGCTGGGCAGTGTGGCCAGCTCTGGATTACGTACTTTCAGGAGCGGATTTCTCGCTCCGGAAACATTCCTTTGCGGAGAAACGTGGAGGTTGGCCTAGTGTGGGGGCCTACATTAGTATGCCATCGAATCTGGTGAACCTCCACTTTGGGTGGACAGTGCCTTTAAGCTAACCTCAGAGATTCTGCGATCGATGGAGAAGGAGCCATTGCTTTAGACACGTAGGTATCATACTTTGGACAGATTCGAATAAATATTCGAGTATTCGAATAAAGTATTCGAATAAATTTTATTCGAAATTCGATTATTCAAAAATTCCAAAATCTCGAATATGTTCGATATTCGCTTATTCGAAATTTGTCAATTTCAAATTTATTCGATTATTCGGTTATTCGAAAAAATTGATTTTCGAATATATTCGAACATTCGAATATTTATTTTCAGAAGTTATTCGATTATTCGACAATTTCTTATAATCGAATAACTACATGACAGCGTCACAATTTTGACTGCTATAACAGCAACCATCGTTTGTTGTCCAAGTTGCCCACTGCATGGAGTCCTTCAATGCGCTATTTCGATCAAAATTTTTTGAATATTCGACATAATCGATGCAAAATATTCGTTTATTCGGATTTTTTTCTCAAATATTATTCGACTATTCGGATTTATTTTCAATTCGAATATATTCGATATTCGATTATTCGACGATTTTCTTATTTTGAAAATATTCGACATTCGATTATTCGACATTTTTGTTTCTCGAAAATATTCGATATTCGAATATTCGACATTCTCTGTTTTTGAAAATATTCGAAACTAGCTGGCTTACCCGGCTCCGCCGTATCCGGACCAAACTTGGCACACATACACTTCGGGCCCCGGCGGGTGTCACAGTCCACTTTTCGTTATCGATCGATGTCCATTTTACCGATTTTTATCGATTTTTTTGCAGAGTTCACCTACAGGGCTAGGAGTTGGCACAGGGGGGAAGTGAGCATGGGGATTCCGAATACAATATTAGTTTTCAAGATCGTCCATTACTTTTATCGATTTTACCGATTTTTTGAAAATTTGAGCTAGGGGGCTGGAATTTGGCACAGGGGTGTAATCGAGCATGCTGATCACCCCCCTTGGGGATGATCAGCATGCTCGATTACCCCCCTGTGCCAACTCCCAGCCCCCTAGCTCAAACTCAAAAAAATCGATAAAATCGATAAAAGTAATCGATAATCCCGAAAACCAATATTGTATTCGGAATCCCCATGCTCGATTACCCCCCTGTGCCAACTCCCAGCCCCGTAGCTCAAACTTTGCAAAAAAATCGATAAAAATCGATAAAATCGATATCGATCGATGACGAAAAGTAGCCTATGACACGCGCCGGGGCCCGAAGTGTATGTGTGCCAAGTTTGGTCCGGATCGGTTCAGAAATGGAATTTTCTATTCGGAACATACGTACATACATACATACATACATACATACATACAGACAGACAAACAGACATTCAGCTTTATATATAAGATTCGATTATTCGATATTTTTGATTTTCGAATTTATTCGGTTATTCGATTATTCGAAAAAATTCTCGTATATTCCAAAGTATAGTAGGTATCACGACAAAAGTGTAAAATAAGGAAAAAAATAAATATTGGTAATCTAAAATATATAAAAGGTGGACTGCCCACATATTCGCGCCCGCGCGTGCTACGTCGCGTCGTCAATCCGTATGAAACACCACATGTAACGAGCGCAAACAAAAGTCATCTGCAACCGAAGATGAAAGGCGATACGCCAAAGCTTATCACCTTTGACTGATAATAATTTCTTGGAAAATTTGGCCACAATATTGACCTCATTTTGCTAGTTAGAATAAAGTCTTCCGTAACGTTGTTTTCCTCTTTGAGTATGGCGCGCTCATTCACTGGCACCAGTGAGTACCCACGATTCCCATTTAAGGGGGGGGGGGGAGAAGGGAGGGCGGGGACAAACAAAATTTTCAGGTGAATGTAGGTGTTGTCAGCCCGCACTCTGAAAATTTCGGGGTACTTCCCAAAATTTAACCGGACCCATAACCCCGAAAAGGGAGTGTGGCGGAGGCCACAGCCCAAAAAAATTTTCACAAGGCTAATTTGAATTTTTAAGAATCCTAAGACTTATTTGAATTATTTACCAGTATAAACGAGTCACTTGCACAATTTACAACTCATGCAAGTATGTTTCAGAGATTTCGCGACCATGCTCGGGGGGGGGGGGCAGGGTGGTTCGCCCCTTCCCCTCTCGGTACACCGCTGATTGGTACTATCAAGACAACTTGCGTGGCAAGTTCAGCCTGCTTGCAAAACTATGCCGTCGCATGTGAAGTAAGTATAAGAAGCGCCATTATGACGGAGCAGAAATGCGAACTGTTGCAAGTTGGGTGAAACACGATCCAAGGGGAGACAGTTTAGCAGGTTGAATTATTTCACTATGCAAACTCTCGGCAAGATCTGACAATTGCAACTCTTTAGCACTGGCAGAGTTCCGAAGCAGGTTAGATTCACTAGATTCGTTCGTTTCTCGAGGACACCAAATGACGATTTGTCTTCAAATCACAAATGTTTTTGAGCTGAACTCAACAGTCAATTTACCTACACTTTCTCTACAGTTTTCTCTCAGTGAATTGGTTCAGGTGAAAGCTTAATTTGCTGAAAAACCGTAAGACCTCAATTTTGACCGAACTCCAAGAAATTCTTGAATCTTTTCCTTTCTGCTATCAAAAATCAAACAATTTTTGCATTTTTGTCGGAACACCTCATTCGGATATCGTAAAGTTATGGACAACGCTGCAAAACCTAGATTCCAGTCCAATAATTTGCGCATAAATTTTGAGAAATAGCTCACCACTGCTGTAACAATACGGTAATCCGTTAAAGCTTTGATATCGACATCCAAAGTTCCGTAAACAAGTTCGACTTTGTTGATGATTGTCCAAGAAGCGATCTGGATATAAAAAGTTTGGAGCCTTCACTATCTACCGAAAAATGTTTTACAAACCTCTTTCTTATAAGTGTCTTTAGAACTGTTGTGTGAGTGCTGAATTCTAAAAACCTTCGCTCGGATATCCTGAATAAAAATCCATCTTTCTAAAGTTTATATTGAATTTTTTTTCAATTCATTCAAACACGCCTAAAAGTTTCAATTAATAAAGCACAGAGAGGTTTACTCTCACAAATTTCCAACATGTCAGCAACACAAATCACTCTTCAACTTTCTTGAGCCTTATGCTCAAAAAATTCTCTCCCAAATCATACTGTGTATCCTCATCTTCTTACCTTCTACGATACTTCTTAGTCAGACAATTGCATCGGAAAGTTCGCGGGCTCAAAGCGTGTTACATGGCGCGCCGCGGCCCTTAAAATTTCAGCCGCACACGCCGCGGCCCATGTATATTTTACCGGGAACGCCGCGGCCAAAGTTGAAATCGGGAAGAGATTATCGGGAAGGTCGCGGCCCAACCACTTCACTCGGCGGGCCGCGAGCCCTATCAAAAGCCGCACTTCTTACACGCTGTAGTTCAAGGCGCAACCCTCCTGAGGTACGTTGCAGCGTTGAGGCTACCCTAAGTGGGGGAACGGAACTTACATACACCATAGGGTTGCCGCCGCCCAATTAGCGGAGTTCATGAGAGGTCATGAACTGGCAGCAACGCTAATTTGCACTCATTCTGCACCGAAGATGAGCTGATCCTGCTCACGGTAACTCCGTCATCATCCTGCACCCTATGAAACCGGAATTTTTTTTTGAAATTTGAATTCAAAGTTCAGTAGTAAATTCTGTCCAATTAGATCAAAAACTTGTATTTAGGGGTATTCTAACACGCTGATTCTGAATATGTTAATCATTTTGCTTGAAACCTAGGATTTTTCTCTTTTTTTGAATTAAAACTTGTTTTCACAAACAAAAATTTCAAAAATCCTCTGTAGGGGTTTTCTGACATGCTGTTTCCTAAAAAGCTGATGGTTTTGCTTGAAACCTCAAAATTTTTCTATTTTGAATTTGAAACTTTTTCGGAAATTTCATTGCAAATTTGATAAACTTGGAAGACAAATGGAAAAAATCTGCTATGTTTAAGAAAATAAAATGAATCCAAATTCGACTAAACTATCGTGCTCTAATAATACCTTAGATCGAAAAACGAAAATTGTGTCAATGTCAAAAATTTCTCAAATCCAAAACGGACTTCAACATCAAATAAAAATCTGCTTATTTATAAAGACCAATCCAAGTGTCAGGGTCCATGCTGTTTTAAACTCCAAAAATAAAAATCCAAAATTACCAAGCTACTTAAAACTAAAATATTCTGAATACATATAATTTGACGAGATTCATTTACCTGCAATTAGTCATGATTGCCATGCACGTGATAGTTAACTTGTCAACGACAGATGCACCGATGTGTGAACACAAACCGCCGACGAGTATGCCCAGAGCAATGAAATGACCAAAAAGGTCTTTGGGCAAGGAAAGGGCGAAAAAACAATTTCAGGCTAAAAATTTCCTATAGATAGGAGAAAAAATGTCAGACAGTCCACTAGTGGTGTACTCGATATTCATACCATGTCATTCTACGATTTTTACAATGTGCAAATGCTGCAAGCAATGCAGCAATTTTACGCAACGTCGGATCTTAGCTCTCAACAGTTATTGTTAGGACCACAGGTAAGTAAATTTCAATATAAATCTTTTACTACGCTCTTAAAAAAATTCAGCAATTGTTTACGTCGAACAATACTATCACTCCAAATGAACTTTATCTGCAAAACAGCGATTTGTACTTGGAAAGCGAAAGCAACAACGAAGCTGTGGCATTGCAAGCTCCTGAGGTAAGCAAGCAGTCCGCATTTCAGTAATTCTAAAAAAAATAGAACTTCAGACATCTACGCCTGTGGTGATTCACACCTCTGCAAATGAGGAAATTATTCCTGAAGCGCAGCCCATCTATCGCGGTGAAAAAGAGATGAGTAAAAGAGGAACAAATTTTGTTTTATTATATGATATCCCAAATTCTCCTTTATGTTATATTTTTTCCCACCACAGAAAAATTAAACAAGGAGGAACGATCATATATCGTTGCCGCGGATGCCAGCAACAAAACGATTGCTACACTTCAGTCCAAGTAAGTAGAATCTTCTAAAGGCTAATTTACCTAGAATTTCAACTCAAAAAGCAAAGAAAAACTTGAAGGTGCAAGACGATGTTTTTGAAAGTGATCCATGCATGTTATCCCACAATTGTATTCCTCTGGATCGCTATTGTGATAAGGCGAATCGTCATGGTTATCAGGTAGCTTTTTTAGAATAAATCCAGTTATTTCAAAAAAAAATATAATATTTTTGCAGGCATGCCAAACCATGAGGAAAGACAAAAAGGCTTACAAAACAACACCTTACAGGCATTTCTCGGAAACCGCCCATGCTATATTAACCGACGACACATGGAGAAGTGAATTTTTTTTGTAAAGCTAAACAGCTTAGCTTATTTGCAATTTTTCAGCACTCGAAGAAAGAGAAAAAGTGCTTGGTAAATTTCATGGAAGGAGTTACGAGCAAAGAAGGAGAACATTTGCCAAGTTAGTGTATTTTACATCTTTTAATTATTTGCTACTATCTCTGGTGCTTTTTCAGGGCAGCGAACGCTCACAAAAGGACTGTAGATCCGAGCAATATTCCAGAAGATCTTCGTAACGTTCCCGGAGGCGAGGTATTTTTGCAGCTTCAAACGGATGATTTGCACATATACTTCAGCAGAAAAGTTGTTGAGGTAAGTTTGCGAATATTAACTAAAGACGAGTCAAGATGAAAAAGAAATTTAGTTGGCTCGAGACCATGGATT